>WPIO01000003.1:4715000-5070000 GCA_009760855.2 Cristatella mucedo | reverse complement strand
CTAAATGGAGAGAGTTGTTTCAATGATCGCATTATGTAGTTTAACTTCTGAACATATTTATCTGTAATTAAACAGCTATTCAACTGATAAAATTCTTGTTGTTGCAATTTCCTATGTGGATTGTCCAGTCGTTCTTTGTGCGGCTTTAAATATCGATGAATCAGTGAAAGCTCTGTACTGCTGAGGCATGCTTCAAGAAAATCGTAGGTGAAACGCTAAACCACGACCTTGAGGGATGTGAACAGAATTACTCTGAAGTGCAATGACCTGCAACTATTTTTCACTTTCCAATTGATCAGCAGGTCTTTACAGAGTAGTTTCGTTCCATATACGTCTAGTTAACTTTAACTTTAATAAAAACCTGAGCGGCTTGGTACCAGTGACGTATAAAAAACACTCTTCTTGAAAGTTGTAATTCTAAAGATGGGAGAATAATTAATATTGATCACACTGAGCACTCATGTAACTTCCAAAAAATTTTAATGGATCGCTTAGTCGTCTCAAAAGGCTGCAGGTATAGCGAGAACGTGCTGAAAGACTTTTACAGTATATGAAAAGCTGATACTCTTGTCGTTGTACTGTGGTTCCAGGTTAGAGTAGCCACGGGTGACACGTCAGAATCTCTAGGTCGTAAAGGCAACTGCTAAAACTACAGCTAGTCGCGTACTTTAGAAGAGTCACATGGTGGTTTCAAAGCCACGTGGTTCACCGGCAAAGCTGGTTCGGAAAGCATAACACGTGACAAATCTTTAGAACTGCTCCCTAAATTAGGATGCTTATATTGAAAGCCTGGAGGTCACCCAAAAAAAGTTCTGCAGTACAAACAGAGAGAGGACTAAAAGCATTATTTCCATGTGTATGCCTTTATTTTGATTCTTCCAGTTAGTCCTTTTAGGTGCTGGGGGGGGGGTTAGGGAGCAAAGAGCATAGAACCCTGCCAACTAGCCTGACAGTCAGCGCTCTGATAAACTTGCATGAGCTTGAATGGCAATACATCTCCGCTGTTTGTATCAATTCTTAAGCACATGATGGGACTAGTTGTGGTTGAGGGTTGTACTTTGCGACGTGCTGGAGCCTTGAGGAATGTGTTGCTCCGTTAAGCTCACCTCTTTGGGTTATAGCAAGTATTCCGATTGATCCGAGCCAAATGCCTAATCAAATGCATTGGAACGCATATCTTCCACACAGATTGACTAGATTAATACTAGATTAGATACTAGATAGATACTAGATAGATGCACTACATTGACAGGCATTTCTTTACCCCAGACGTCAGATATAGCCAGCATTGTAGCAAAGGGCCTGTGGAATGCCTGCTGCACTTTAGAATAACAGATTTCACGGCTTAGCTTGCACTGTGGCCACTTCATCACTAAATTGAATCTGAGCACACATTATTGAAGCTATGACGCTTTTCTTTGCAGGTACTATACCGGGTCCCATCTTGTTTGGAAAGATTGTTGATACTGCGTGTGTAATATGGCAAGATCTGGATAATGGCGAGCTTGGGTCCTGTTGGATATACGACAATGACCTAATGAGCCGCAACGCATTCATTCTGTGTGCAAGCGTGAAGGTGGTCACTTTGATATTATTTAGCCTGGCATATCACTTGTACAAGCCTCCACCGCCTATGACCAGTGCTATTAATGCATCACAGAGCTTTCCCAATGGAGAATCACTGACTTCCCCCTCTTCTACGGCGAGCCTGAATGCTGATTTCTACGAAAACTCTGAATTAGAAATCGACATGCAGCAAATCATAAGGTGACAATGATAAAACTGCTGTGAAGTCGCTTTAGCTTT
This sequence comes from Cristatella mucedo, assembly GCA_009760855.2. Classification (NCBI taxonomy): domain Eukaryota; kingdom Metazoa; phylum Bryozoa; class Phylactolaemata; family Cristatellidae; genus Cristatella; species Cristatella mucedo. The sequence goes on along the minus strand of WPIO01000003.1, from coordinate 5,068,194 downwards.
AGCTCACGTCGCATTATTTCTGGTGCGACCTGTTCTGTGATTTTGTCAGTTCGATCCTCGATGGCATTAGCAATTTCTATTGACAGTCGTTTTGAGCCTCAATTATATCTTTCATACCACATTTTGCACGATACTGCTGTTACAGCCAATCGGGATACGACGCTGGAGCTCAGAGACATCGTTACCTAAACCATATCTTTAATTTTAAAGGAAAGTCTTACAATGCAAAGTTGGCTGACTAAATTTTGGATTGCGTTCGTTATTCCCTTCAAGTGCTTTTGCATGCTTGCTTCAAGTAACAGTCAGTTTTCAACAATAGAAAACATGTTATTCTAGCTAAGTTCCAAAGTAACTGTCTCGTGATACTATACCTTCTTCCTGGGCACATGAAGTACCTGCCTTAATAGGATTGCAGCTGTCGACATTCAGCTGCCTTTGCCCTAAAGGGTGTTTTCCGTGGTTATTTCTTTTGAAGGAGATTTACCATAAAAATCAAACTAGTAAGCTACCAGTGTCATAGTTTGAAGCGCTCAGAGTTTGACTTATTTCTAGCCCTTAGACAATAGTTGTGAATCTCATTAGCTCAAGAAGGAAACGTATCGGTGCAAAGTAGTCTGAAAATGTAAGCCTATACTTAAAAGAGCTGAAAAAACACCATTCACCCTAATACTAATTTCTCAAATGCTTAATACTTCAACGCGTGAATTCTTGGATTGTGTGGTTTTTTAATCAATCACATTGTCTAAAATTTAGGCGGCGATTTACTAGCGAAAAATAGCTTGTATGTTGGTTCGCATACAGCACAGAACGCCAGCCGACGACCAACACCAAGCGTGTATTCTCCTGGCACGGAGCAAAGGGAAGCACGACTCCTTTTGCCAGACTCTCCCACTTGAATCCCATTCCTTACACACGGCTCAGCACTGGCCCGCCAGGACGATGCATCCATCACCTGGTCACTAGATGGTTAACTGGAGGGATAATACCGGCCTATGTTCAAGCCACATCCGAAACGGACCACAGCTGTCCATCGCCAGTCTAGATGATAGTCCAACATCTGGACCGTCCAATTTCGATGATACTCCCAACAGCTTTTCACTGGTGGTTTAGCAGAGGAACAATAACAAATTGTGTCCGAGGCAATCCATAGGTGGTGCAGCAGTCAAACCCTAGAATATCGTCAGACTACTAACTGGATCCGAAGAATGAAGGGGCCTAAAAGTGAGTGACGAAAAATTGAATTCGATGTGTTGCTTGGGGGAGCCAGTGCAGGTTGGCGAGAAGTGATGCGATGGCACAACTGCGAGGCTCACGACAAACAAGCCTAGCTGCAGAGGTTTGAACAAGCTGTAAGCACACGAGTGCACAGGCTGGCAGACCTGCAAGCTGTGAGTTATAGAAGTCAATACGGGATGTCAATCATTCTTAGGCTGATTTAGATTTGGTATCCATGTCTAAACAGCTCCAAATTGTAGCAACGTAATTTAACTGAAATTAGACCTACTTGGATGGGGAGCTGATGTGGTCGTCTACTGAAAAGTCACTATGGAAGGTTACACCTAAATTTCGTGTAGATTTACCAGGAGATCTGCTGGCAGTGCTGATTTTGACCGTTAGCCATTCCAATTGCTGAATCACACTTGGTTTGCACATAAACGGTAAGTTGGTTTGTTATCTTCATTCATTTTAGGAAAGCTTGCTGCCATGTATGGGCAGCTGTCATCTATACATGCAACAAGGGGAGTTGAGAGCATTCGACTTGCTGGAGATGTGGTAGTGATCAAAGCAAAGTACACTGAGTGTCATCTGCATATAGTAAAGACCTAGATTATGCTTGGCGATCACATCGGCAAGAGAGAGAGAGGAAGAGAGAGAGAGAGAGAGAGAGAAAGGGAGAGAGAGAGAGAGAGAGAGAGAGAGAGAGAGAGAGAGAGAGAGAGAGAGAGAGTGTGTAAACTATGTATGGAAGCAAACTGCATACAGAGCCCCGAGATACCCCTACCTAAGTGATTCGTCAGATCAACTTTGCCGGCTCAAATCGACACTCTGAAGTATCCCTCTGAGATAGGACCTGAACCATTTCAGTGCAGTGCCAGTGATGCCCAAACGAGATTCAAGACGCTCAAGAAGAATTTTGTGAAAGATCAAGCTGGACAAGCAGAGAGATATTACCCAAGTCCGTGCTCATACGCCCGAAGAAATGCTGAATCTGTGTAGTGATTAGCTCTAAGCATACACTGTAGCTTACTTGATAGGTTTGAGGTCTCAATATAAAAGTTCCATTGGTTTGCCGAAATGCGATCTAATGTCTTTTTTAGGAACGCGAGAAGAGAGACTGGACGGAAGCTGCTCAAGTCTCTTGGTTTAGCTTCGCCTTTGTAATTAGAGGCATGACAACGGCCATTTTGAAAGTCACCGTGACCTGACTTAAAAGTAAAAGCATATTTATAATGTTATTTATTCAGTGCAGAAGCAGATCAAAGCAACGTAGAAGCAGGGCAGGGGATTAGAAGCTAGAGGACTAGTAGCCTTCCTTGACTAGAAAACATATTTCAGGATAAAGTCACTAGAAGCCTCATTGAATGTAGACCAAGGTAGTGCATGGGAATCGCTGTAAATGAATCCTGCTTTAAGAACTGCTAAGCTTTGGCATTCACACATTTTAAATAGAATGCGAAATTTGATGGGAAGGATCATGTTTGCTTTCACGATAATCTATGTATAAAAGATTCATCCAGTCTAGTTGCAAAAGCAAAATGGCGTCTTCCTGAAACGTAATGGTAAGTTTTTCGAGTATATACACTCAGCATTGTTGTTGAACAGTAGTCTATGCATCTGCTGCTTCTGATATTGCAACTATCCAGTATAGGTCTCATGCTTTTATGACGATAGTACGACACGTTGTGCCGTACCATTGCTCTTGAATACGTCTGAACTCCTAGGCTTTTAAAATCAACTGTATTCTTGTATAAATGTGCAGGCCTATCATTCTCTGATTTCGAACCAACTTTACAATCATACTATGATAATAGCAATACACTTGATTAAGCACCCTCAGAGAACTAAATCTATTTCTAGGCTCTTTGCATTTGCTGCAAAGGAAGCAGGATCGAATGGTTAGTGGAGTTTAGACAAAGTACGAGGTCGCTGTCTAGTATACGGCGTATGATATAGTTAAAGTTAATCCTGAGCTTGATGCGTGTGCATAAGAAAGCCAGTCAGCCGATAATTCACTCCGTATTCTCTGCCAGGACTTATAAAACCAAGCACTGTATTCCGATTGATAATGAAAATAGTTGGTAATTTGTATAACGTTCCATTGAAATAAATTGTCTTTCCACATTCAGTATTACAATGGTTTCCAATCGATGAGTTTTTTAAATTACAAAGGCAGCTAATGGATGTCATTACTTTGGACTGTTTTTGAAAGCAGGCTGTGAGAGTTCAGATACTGACGGTATTTCCTCCAATGAATTTAGGATTAGTTTTAGTCACTACTAAGCGAGAAATTTCAGATGTGCGTGAGTAACGTGATCAATCACGACTATTGAATAATATACGTGGGTAAGGACGGTGCGTGGAATGGTCGATCCTAGCAAATTGTGGATTCTAGCACAGGCCAAATCTTACTGATACAACAATATTGTTAAATCCAATATGCACAATCCGAAAATACATATTTCTACAATCAATATTCCCTTAACTACTAGCTGGCAAGCTACTCACTGTGAGATCCTTGTGGTGAGCAAGCCGATTGCTCCTCTATCATCCTTGTCAAAAACAGACAGTCCATCACAGAGTTCATCCCTAGGTATCCACTTAAGACTTAATTGCATAAACAGGGTATACTCCCAAACATGGTCAATAAGCTTCAAGTTTTTTAAGGTAAAATAAGCTAAGATACGCTAGTTATATTATATTGTAACCGGGTTCTAGGGGTCAGGGGCTAATTCCCGCCAAACCCGCCATACTCCGGCCACGCTGCCGCTCGCCAATGCCGCCGAGCTAGGGTAGGACTAGCGGCCGTCAGGTTAAACATCTTTATAACGCATGCGCCAACAACAACGGGGGAACTAAACAAGTCTACAGGGAGGGTCCTATACACAGTACACTACGGGGGCGCAAGACGACGCAGCAAGCGCGAACAAACGTGTTAGTTGGGGTCAGTCGGCTTCTGCAGTCCTGTCGTTGTACCGACTCCGAATCCAACAGTACGAGCGTACGCCGTCCAAAACCCGGCTGGCTGAGTAACTGCTGGCTAGTCCGAGTCGACAACTACCACAGTCGTAAGCTTCCACCGAAAGACGCCAACACGCAGGGGGGGGGTCACGAACACGCTACACGGGGGACGCGGTATAAACAAGTCAACAACGAGCGAGCTATCCAGCTCCGCTCGGGCCTTGGGTACTCGTTCCCTTGCGTGCGTGGCAGCATCGCCGGAGCACGCCTGCACGAATCCAGGTGCATAACTCGGCGAGACCGGGAGCCTCCAACACCACGACCGACTAGGCCAACTTTTCGTACCCAAGAGCCCCGTTGACCCCACGTCACCGCATACATCCGCCGTGCCATAGGTCCGACCCCAGCCTAGCCGGTGACCTAACCCTCACTATAGCCGTCCGGTCCCAGCCAGCCGAACCCAGCCTGGGTACAATATTATATTATTACAGTTATATTATTTATGCAATCCTAAATTTTGGTAGTTGTCAGATGGGGGTTACGGACATTTCCCCCCTCGACGCCCGACATTCCCCCCCCCAGGGGTGGGACATTTGCCTCTGGTATATGGTTTAGAGTTTAGGTTTTAAGGATGTATTGTTTAGAGTTTTAAGGTTTAAGGTTTTTAGAATTTAGTGTTTAGGCTTTTACGGTTTACGATTTCTAGGGTTTATAATTTAGGGTTTGGGGGTTTCATGGTTTTCTAGGGTTTAGGTTTTAGCATTTAGGGTTTTAGGGTTTAGAGTTTAGGTTTATGGGTTTAGTGTTTAGTAGGGCTGTACCGGAATTCGGCTCCGGCTCCGGCTCCGGCCGAATTCCGGCCAATTTACAAATCCGGCTCCGGCTCCGGCTCCGGCCAAAACTTGGCCGGATTTGGCCGGATTTTTCGAATTTTGGTTGAATATATTACTCGTTCCATTTATAAGAGGAAGGAGCTGGCCCGACGTCCCTGCGCTCTGCGTCGGGAGAGGGTGGGGAGGCCGAGAGGGCGTTCAGACGCTGATTGAGCACTCCGACGTCAGGTCGTAACGACATGGTTTTGACCTCGGCTCGCGGCGGAACGTTTCCGAGCGCGGTTAGATTCTCAGACGTCAGAGCGGAACGCTGCGAGCGGCAGCCCGTCGTCGGTCAGGCCGCACCATAGATTCGTTCGCAGTGCATTTGGTCTCACGAAGCCGCACTTGGCGGAAGCGTGCGGAACTTCTTCACGGTATACCTTCATTGCAATAGCAGTCACTCTGCAGCCAAGGCGAGACAACTTGCAAATCCGTGCAGGTAACAACACCACTAGCACTGTATATCTTTTGCGCTTTTTTTTTTTTTTTTGAGTTTTGCGTAGTGCGCAGTGTTGCTAGCGCCAGACCGCGTCACTACAGAAGTCACTGAACACATTTTGGTTGGTCTGGTGTGCCGCGACAGCTTTTGGCAGTTAATCGCGCCCCGCTGAAGTACGTAACCTAAAACGGGGCTGCATTCACGTATTTGAATTCTGTACATAGGACCAGGTCAGTGTGACTGCCGTGGAGAATGCGTGTGTGTGCGTGCAGTGCGCATAAATTGCTGGCTATACGCGTAAAGGGCGGCCTTATAAATAAATCCAAAAGTCTTTTAATTGTGTTTTATTTTTAACTAGATGACAGACAAAATGAAAAACAGTCCAGTTTGGGAATACTTCAGAGAAAAGGACGGTGACAGCTCAAAATCCCAGTGTTTGCTGTGTCCAAGCATCTTGTCACGTGGTAAACCAGATGAGCCCAAAAAATTTTCAACTTCGGCCATGCTGACACATCTTCGCTCAAAACATTATAAAGAATACAACGAAATGCAAACCAAAATTGCTAATGCAAAGAAGAAGGCTGAAACTGCAGCACTGCCGAATGTTACACCTGGTGCAATAGGCAAAGTCATGATCCAGAAAACGATTCCCGAACAAGTTGCATGCATGAAAGTATGGGATATCAATAACAGCTCATCAGTGAGAATTCACCGTGCCATTGCTAAGATGATAATAACGGATATGCAACCGGTTCAGATTGTTGAGAAGGCAGGCTTTGTTGAACTCATGGGAGTTTTAGAGAGGCGTTACACTGTTCCATCACGAAAATATTTTGCAGAGAGAGTCATTCCTGAAATTAATGATGAAGTTTGCACCCAGCTGTTGGTAATACTCGATCCAGCAACTACTCCGTTTCTGTCCTTTACCACTGATACATGGACAGCAGACAATACTGTGCAATCATTCATGGGCTTAACTGCCCATTGGCTGACAGAGGAGTTTGAAAACATGAGTTTTGTGTTGGATTGCATGCCATTTGCTGGTCATCACACTGCTGCTGGACTGATGACTGCCTTTCAGCAGATGCTTGACAAATGGAACATTAGCTTTGGACGCTGTCATGTCGTACTTCGAGACAATGCGGCGAACATATCAAAAAATGTTTTCGTGATGCCAACATAAAAAGCTTCGGGTGCTTTGCACATACCATGCAGTTATGTGTGCATGACGGATTGCTCAGTCAGCGGGGAGTATCAGACATAATAAGTATCGGAAAGAAATTAGTTGGTCATTTTAAACATTCTTCATCTGCGAGTGGTCGGTTCAAGGAGTTGCAGGCTGAACTGGGTTTGCCAGACCACCAGCTGTTACAAGACGTGAGCACAAGATGGAACTCAACGTTTTACATGCTGCGTCGTCTATGTGAACAGCGTCGTGCATTAACCCTCTACTGTTCAGAAGTCGTTGGCACTTCCTGCCCAACTGCACATCAGTGGTCCGTGGCTGAAAATGCTGTGTCCGTGCTTGCTCCGTTTGAAGAGGCAACAAGAGAAGTTAGCCGTGAATCAGCACGTATATCACTAGTTATTCCTATTGTAACAGCTCTGCGGAACCTGTTGAAGAAGGACTGCACAGATGCAGGTGTAAAGACTATGAGGTCAACCCTAATCAACTCATTGAATGAACGCTTTGACAGTATCGAGCAGGAAGCCCTGTATACAGTGGCGACAATGATTGATCCACGATTCAAAACAAAATTCTTCTCATCAGAAGCTACACTGACAGCTACAAAAGCAAGGGTTCTGCTTGCATTCAATGAATTGACAGGGCAGATAGAAACTGTGCAAGATGGAAGCCAAAAAAAAATCAGTCTGAGCGGCAGGTTGACACAAATGAAGAAATTCCAGCCAAGCAAGCCCGGCTGGATAATTCTTCTCAATCATCAGTACTTTGGGAATGTTTTGATGACATTGTTCAATCTACTGCTGGTACCACAGGCAGTGAGCAACAACCAGACATTGACAGTCAGCTGAACAAATACTTGGCAGAGCCATTAATAAACAGAGAGGCTGATCCACTACAGTGGTGGAGACAGAACAGGGAACGACTGCCAGCTCTGGCAACAGTAGCTCGCGTTTATTTGGGTGCTCCACCAACAAGTGTACCTTCAGAACGTTTGTTCAGTGTTGCTGGGGAAGTCCTCAGTGATCATCGAAGTTCACTTCTGCCAGAGAATGCAGCTCGACTGATATTTCTCAAATATAATTCAAAACTGATGAAATAAATTTAAGAAACAAATGTATGAAAAATATATAAAATTACAGTACTTATTTTTGTATTTTTGAATTTTGAACTTTAGTCTCTTTTCATTTTTTTTGTGTTATTACCAATATTATGATGTAAAAAATGTTTACTCAATTTTTTAATGAAATGTCACTGCTATACGATTATCACTGAGGTCTCCCACAGCAACACCTATTACACAAAAATAAACAAACAGCAAAAGACAATGATGCTACTTATTATTAATAATATTTTTTTAATTAAATATTTATTGTAGTATATCCTCAAGTAAAAACTTGGTAGTACAAATGGTAAAAATTTGTCCGATGAACAAATCCGGCTCCGGCTCCGGCCGTATTTGTCATCAAAAATCCGGCAAATCCGGCTCCGGCCGAATTTGAAAAAATCAAATCCGGTACAGCCCTAGTGTTTAGGTTTTAGAGTTTCGGGCGGGCTTCGCCTCCGCCACCTAAATATACCGTTGCTCGTATTTCACGCTTTAATTCGTGTGTATTAGGGCGTAACTACATCTTTTGAGGTCGAGTTGTACTCAGTAAACCTCTGAGGCTTAGCACTCATTTGCAGGAACGCGAGGCATGCCGTAGTGAGCGCTAGCTTTGATGGGTACGAACACGTGCCTAGCGGCATCGAGCAGGACCTAACGTCCGCGTGACCAAACTGCATAGCTCGCTGCTGCCGCAGCCGCCGGAGCCACCACAACCGCCACTCGCTCCATTAAAAACTATGCTTCCAATCCATCCATTCCTCTAGTTATACTGAGTTGATTTTATCTCAATAGAGAATTTAGTTGATGTAATCATGTATATATATATATATATATATATATATATATATATATATATATATATATATATATATATATATATATATATATATATATATGTATATATATATTCTTAGTTATATATCCAGCAACATAGGAGGGAAGTGTCCGACCCCGAGGGAAATGTCGGGGGGGGGAATGTCCTAGGGTCCAGGGGGGGAATGTCGGGGGGGGGGGAGGAACATCCAGCTGTGAAATGTCCTACAACCATCAGATAACTGGAACTCTGTCAATAAAATTATCATGTAAGACCTATTTAAACCGGAAATAGTACATCCAGCTCAACGAAATAGTATTCATTGAAAAATAAGACAGCCCGAACTGCTGCTTTCTGGTTAACTCAGTGAATATAAGCTAGTCGTCCCTTAACGGACTCGCGGAAAATTGGTTGTAAGACATTTTCCTGACTCCCCCGGGTTTCCCTCCCCCCCCGGCGATTCCACCTCTGGTGAACCCTAAGACATTTCCCTCCTCCGGACATCCCCCGGGGTAGGACATTTCGACCTATGTTGATGGATGTAAGCCGAGCTGGTTTGGTCTAGTGGTTAAGGTGCACGCCCTGACTAAAGTCTGATTGAGGTCGTGAGCTTGAGCCCCGAGGCAGATGTGAAGCGCCTGGATAGAGATTCAGTTCTCTTAGGGCGCTATATAAATGAATTATTATTATTATTATTTATGTATCAGAATATATAATAAGGAATAAGAATAAGAATATATATAAATATATAAGAATATATATATTTATATATATTCTTAGTATATATAGTTATTAGTATATATATATGTATTCTTATATATTTTTATATATTCTTATTCTTATTCTTTCTCAAAAATTCTTGTACATAAAAATAATAATAATAATTCATTTATATAGCACTCTAAGAGAACTTAATCTCTATCCAGGTGCTTCACATCTGCCTCGGGACTCAAGCCCACGACCTCAGTCAGACTTTAGTCAGGGCGTGCACCTTAACCGCTAGACCAAACCAGCTCGGCTTACATCCATCAACATAGGTGGAAATGTCCTACCCCAGGGGATGTCCGGAGGAGGGAATGTCTTAGGGTTCACCAGGGGTGGAATCGCCGGGGGAAAACCCGGGGGAGTCAGGAAAATGTCTTGCAACCAATTTTCCGCGAGTCCGTTAAGGGAAGACTAGCTTATATTCACAGAGTTCACCAGATGAAGTTCACGCTCTATTGAAATTAAATCAACTCAGCACAAGTGGCGAATCAATAGCATGACCGACGGAGGTGCTACGGCCAGGGCGGCGTCGGCTGTGGCAGCGGTCGACGTGCGACGCCTGGTGCAGCAACCACTGAGGTTTGGACGGGCGGTAGCCGTCTGTGACGATATCGGGTGGGGCGGCGGCAGCGTCGGCGGCATCCGAGGACAATGCCGAAAAGGTTCCAGATGACTCCTATTGGACAGAGTTACGGCCGATGTTGACAGGCCAGCCAACATCAATCAGCCATTCTTGCGGATAACAGACCAATAATAATAATAATAATAATAATAATAATAATAATAATAATGTACTTGATAAAGTGCCCTCAGTGAACTTAATCTCTTTCTAGGCGCCTTACATTTTCTGTAAAGGGAAATGCAATTGAATGGTAAGTAAAATCGTGCTTGAAAAACAAACAAAATGAATACCAATTCCAGAGGCCGACTGACCGCCGCTGGTCCCAGAGCTTCCTGGCTCGCTCTTAAGCTCCCGCTCACTCGCCACACTGGCACTCTTCTCTGGCTCACTGCTCCAGGACGCAGGTGTTTGCCCGCCTAGCAGTTCTCGTTCGACGGCCAAGGCTTTCATGGTGTGACGCAATTTTCACTTATGCCAGACAGACCAATGGAAATCTAACAGAAACCTGGAACTCCGTGGCTTATGCGAAGCGCCTGAATAGAGATTAAATTCTTGTGCGCGCTATACAAATATATTTTCAAGTTATATGTGGAGGGTCGCGGTGTGGCAGCATATATCGGCCGTAGTTAGGTGAAGGTTGACTATTGTGCACTTGCAGAACTTTACTCGCTGTGAGGAACCACGTGCACGCTAGACCTAGGGGCGTGAATGGATCGATCGTATTGCATTTTAATTTTCTGCAGTCTGGTCCTCTTATCAAAGGCGAAGATAGAACTTGGTGTTGTTTCGCAGGTTCGCTCAGTGCTAAGAGATTGTGCTTTCAGCTTGTTGACTTCGTAGTCCACTGCCTTCTCTGGTATTGTTAGAATGTCCTTGCTTTCCTGGTGCTTGCTGCCTACATACACAATTGTTGGTCTTTGTGCGTGCTCTTATGCTTGTTGTTGCAGGATATCTCTAGTCGGTAAGAGATTACGCTATAGCCTGCCAAGTGCACCAGCGTTTCAAGTTTTCAGCGTTTTTGTAATCGGGAGGTGCTCTTAAGTGTGCCCTGGTTTAATGAATGCAGTAGTCACTGATCAGTCTGCTGGTGAAATATGCTGCATTACCGCCGATGTGTATTCTAGTCGTATCATACACATCATCATGATTTATCGGAGTCTAGTTCTACCTCGGTGATCTTTCAATCTATTTATTCCTTACGGCCGTTAGCCAGTTCCGAGAGCAGCTACTTGTACACTGAGCAATCATTCGCCTTTCAATTCGATCACCGTTGGTACATGTGAGCCTGCATCAACGAAATTTACCCCGTTCTAATAAAATTCCTTGCATTGTTAATACTAGGTTCATTCTCCTCTTTTTACTGGTAAGAAGCAGCTGCAGCTTTCCCTGACACTTTAAGCTAAACTTCGGTGATCCACTACCAGTGAGCATGAACATTGTTTGATTGAGTGGTTATAACCGGGACCTACTAACCAGCAGGTATTAGCCTTTTTTGTGCGTTCGCTCGTTCCCTTCCGACGTTTGAAGGCTATTGGCTGCAGAAGCTTTTGCTCTTTCGGACCTAGACTGTGGAACACACTTCCACTATTCCATGGCAACGACATCTTCTCTTCTGCTGCCGACTGTGACACATATTTTCCAGCCCTCTCGAGCTGCTACTTCCAAGATACTTGCTTCCTCGGCTGCCCCTCCTCTTGACTCAGTGCTGCTTCTAACTTTCTATTCGCTGGTATGAAGTCTCTTGACTACTGCATGGAAGTCGCTTGGTCTTTGAATGTCATAGAGAAAACTGTCCACCAGGAGTCACCAACCAGCCTTGTTAATGTGAAGCTTAGCATGTAGCTTCTTACTTCCGAATGCTGTGGGGATGCACCACCCAAAGCCGGTTCAGCGGTCGCTGGCTATCAGCTGAACTGCTGCCAAATATTCTTGCTTGATGTGCAATCGCCATTCAGTTTGCCCCCCCCCTCCCCAAATGCATTTCTACCATAGAATTTGGGTTGCCCCTGCTGGTGTCTGAAGTAGCGATTTTCGTCTGGGTATGGGGATGATACTTTCTTTTGGTAGCCAGCTTTAAAGCTTGCTTAGAAGAAATAATTTTGCGAAATGTATTGGAGAGGATTAGCATGAGCATCTTAAGCCTTTAGTGCTTAGATGCTCAGCCTCATATCGAATGGTCTAGCACCACTATGGTACCAAATTTATATTAACTCAGCACGGCCTGTTACTTTGTTATAAGTGTGTGCCCTTCTTTTTTCAGTTTGTACCTGAAATATGTGTCGAGAAAGCTGAAGATGGAGATGCTGTTTCTGTACATTACACGGTATGCTGGCATATTGATCTCAACACGGGTCTTGTTTTGTAATCTATAGCGAACCGATTGCATTACAACTTTGGTCGGCTTTAGTTGGCCAGCGCAAGTGTTAATTGAGAAGTTTGGTAGATGGATATTCTGATACTTCAAATTAAGATGAAGCGTGCTATGCGTCTGACCTATCTGTTCTCACAGGAAAAAGCTGAGGATATAAGCCCATAGTATATGTGGTCATTTGCACCAGTATGCTGTGGCTCAGAGCAATCTGTCAGTGTGCTATGCCTTACCCAGAACTGGCTACAATGCGGCTCAGAACCGTTTTGCAGCACACGGAAGTTGTGAAATCGTTTAGGTTAACTTGCACAGCTCACATTCTTCTGTCAAGTGAACCCGAATATGTAATGCTTCATTGTAGCTAAATTCCAAGTTTTACTTTCTTTCCATGACATTTTAAGCTTGCTGATGCACATGGGTACTCGGCATGTAGTCTGCACTCACGTAAGGTTTACCAGCTTCAAATAAGCATCACCTGTCTATGTGCACACCTGTCAATGTGTACCACTGCTGGGTAATACCCTGATGGCCCATACTTACAGGTTTCAGCTCTTCTTCAGTTCCTCTTATTCCAAGCATGTTTCTGTCTTCATTCCTTCTCTGCTTCTACTCTACACCCACCCTCGCCTCGCCCATTTCCTTAGAGAGATCTTTCTGTCAACCTCTCCTTTCCTCTTAGTTGGTACCTGCCTCTGTATTTCTCTGTCTGTAGTGCTCCCGGTCTCCCTCTCTCTCTCTCTCTCTCTCTCTCTCTCTCTCTCTCTCTCTCTCTCTCTCAGCATGCAATGCGCTGCTCATGCACGGCTACTTTGCAGTTGTAGATCTCTTTTGAATCCATCGTGTAATCGCCTCACTGTCGTCTCACAGGGCTCGCTCACGTCGGGCGTCATATTCGACTCGTCTCTCGCCGATGGCAGGGAGCCTATTACGTTCACCCTTGGCGAGAAGCGGGTGATCGCAGGTTGGGAGCAGGGAATAAAGGGCATGTGCGTCGGGTGAGTCGATCGCCATCAAAGAGCATTCTTGCTTTGCTGCTGCTACTGCCGCTGGCTGGCAGGGGCAGCATGCCTTTCACTCTGCACGAGTGGCACCACTAAGAGGAATGCATGCAAGTGTGCATTTTTCTGCCTGCTTGCAGGGAGAAGCGCAAGCTGAACATACCGTCTGAGCTGGGGTACGGCAAGCAAGGTTATCCTCCAGTAATACCTGGTGAGCTGTGCGATAGCGCCGCACCCTGCCTCTTGCTTCCATCTCGGTGTCCATCGTGCTACGATGATGAGCTGGTCGGCTTTTGCTCTCAATGAGCCCTGCTTCGCTGGTCATCACTGCATGGCCGGCCGTTGGAATGCCGAGGCTAAGCCATGCCATGCTGGGCTCTACATGGCGGCAGTGCTGTTGGATGCAGCCGGCTGGACCTTTGGCACTCGGCGCGCCGCCCGATGCCAGAGTGCGCCGCCGACAGACCAGTGCTCTGGGCAGCGATCGCTCACCTGCAGCTCAGGCTCAGCAATGGAAACCGAGCCGGCTTGCCAACTGCAGAAAGTGCAAAGAGCTTGAGGCAGAGTTTGGGTGAAACAATTCGTTTCCTGCATTCGGTTCTTACTCATGTGCTACCCGGCAAGTCGTTCACTCTTAAACAAGCCATATAGGTCGCATGCCACTCATGACCGTCGTTGGTTACAAGCGTGGCAAGTGCTGCCCTGCGCTGCTACATAAGAGAACTTCCATGCAGAAGCAAGTGTGACTTTGCTCGGTCAGGCAGCCTAGCTTTCATTGACTCTACACCGATTCGAAGATGGAAGTTCTGAGGTTGACCTGCTTTGCAGCATGGAGAACCCTGACCAGCTTCGAACTGGCCACCGTTCGAGCTGCTCTTCTCATGCAGTGGCAGCGATTCCTGGGGCTCTTCCGGTTGAATTGCACCCTGGCAGACTGTAGGTGCTTGCTGTCGCCTGCAAGACCCCTCCCTCTACTGCCCATGGCCATCAGTTTTGCTGGGTGGGTGCAGCCGTGCCAAGTGCCGAGCTATCGGTCGTTGCAGGTGGTGCCACCTTGATATTCGAGACGGAGCTGGTAAAACTGGAGAAGAGAGCAACGCCAGACAAAGTGATGCCGTTCATACGGTTCTGGTCCGTGCCAGCCATCATCCTCGTCATCCTCTATTCTGTGTATAGAAAAGCCTTTGCTGGGGATCGCAGCACTGAAGCAGGTGTGGGCGTGGGGAAGAGCAGGGTTAGCAGCGCCAGGACTGCTAAATCGGCCAAGAGCAAGTAATAGACCGACGATGATGACTATGAGCAGTGGGCCAGCTCAGTAGAGTGGACGACTGACACTGTGCTGACACTGTGTGAAAGCAGAGGTTCCTAAATTTCTGTAAACCTGCTTTTTTCCCTTTCTCTATCTCTGGGTCTCTTTCTTACTGTCTGCCCCTGTCTCTGTTGGTCTCTGTGTCTGTTGCTCTCTGTCTGTCTCTCTTGGTCTCTGTGCGTGTCTCTTATCTGTCTGTCTCTCTCTCTCTTCCACTGGCTCTATTGTCAGCTTACAGCTTTGTTTCCCTCCTATCCTTTCTTCGTTCCCACGTGAGCATTAACTTGCTATGCACCTGCTTTTTGTTATTATGTGTTACCGACATTCCATTTATCTTGGCTTTAATCTTGCTGCACGAGCATCGTTTTTTATTTTATGCTAATACTCGTCTCGCATTTGCTTGCAATCGGTTGACTTGCCGAGAGAGAGAGAGAGAGAGAGAGAGAGAGAGAGAGAGAGAGAGAGAGAGAGAGAGAGAGAGAGAGAGAGAGAGAGAGAGAGAGAGAGAGAGAGAGAGATAGAGAGAGAGAGAGCACATATGCCGATCCAGAAACCCATCATGCTCAATGGCACATCTATTGAATGTGACTATTGAGTGCCTAGCTAGGCAATCCCATGATGGACCTACATAATTAGCTTTGGATGGCTCCGAACTAACTTAAAAGCAAGTAAAGGTAATCTGCAGCAAAGGGTTTGCCAAAGCCACATGTGTAGGTCAAGCATAGCAGACCTCCAAACGGTTACAGTCCATGAAGTCTGGACCTGGTGACAGGATGCATAGCTCAAGACTTAGACAACAAGAAGCCACCATCTGCCCAGCCATAGGTCATGACACCATTTTCCAACGCTCTTAACATATATCTCGAGCCACAGAATTAGCCCTCACGGACCTCATTTGTGAACAAGATGGCTAATAATTTTGAGGCAGAAGCTTAGGAGATTTTTAGAGATAAGAATCTAGACGATAGGAATTTTGGAATGCAAAGGACAGTCTATAACAAGCAGCAGTAGAAATGGTCTCTGAGCTGTCTTAATTTAAGCTGAGTCCATCACTATGTGTCATCTCCAGTCATGCTAATAATACATAGACTGGTCTTACCGATGAGCTGTGTCACCTGTTCTCCTAAACCTTTGCCAACAGGCTATAGAAGCAAAGGCATCTAAGTAATGGTGCTTAGCAAACTGACAAAAGGCCCTCTGGACGGAGGGTCCTCATGGTTCCAGAACTTACCTGACTGGGGGAGTGAACCTTATATGAGTCCTCTTTGAAGGACCAATCTATCCTTAATGTTTAACTTTATCAGGGGCCGGAGAGTACCCTCATTCATTTCTGCCCCTAGCAGTATATGGAGCCCTCTGACTAGTCCAATTTCATGTTAGTCTATTGAGCCATCCTCGTGCTAGCTGTGACCAAGGATACCGATTCTAGTTTATAGAAATAATAATACATTTGATAAAGCACACTCAAGAGAACTTAAGTCTCTTTCTAGATGCTCTACAAATGCTGCAGAGGAAGCACGATTCGAGGTACCAGAGGTTACGTGCCATCAGTCTGGAGTTCCAGGCTTTGTGAGCGTACACACTAAATTACCAAAAACGTTCGTACGAGGCATAGCGAAACGATTTGAGTCAGGAGTGTAGGTGGCATGATAGCTAGCCTGGTTGGGAAATAATTCTGATAAGGCTTAACTGAGAATGAAGGGGCCTAAAAGGGCGACACAAATAACTAGGAGCCACTGGTATTCTGGGCAGCTGTGGAGTGTGTTGAGTACAGCTATTCGGCACTTGACTGTCGAAGTCCAGTAGATAGATTATCGAATGTTGTCAGTGGAAACAATAGAGATGAGCATTCTTCCTCAGTACTGCACTTCAACATGAAGTTTAAGAAGTTAATACACCCCTATTTCTGGGTCTAGGGAGTGTAGTACTTACACTTTACTACTCTGATCACGGGTTCGATTCATGCAACAGATAATTCCTTATTCTCTACAGTGATAGCCATTTGGGCTTTTTGTTGCTAAAATAGTGAGGCTACTGAATGTTTTAGTCCTTTACCTTTACTGCAGGGCCACAGCATGCTCGTGATCAAATCCTAACAACTGCATGCACTGCCTCAGTGGTTGCATCACTAAGCTCTATCTCTTAAATGTGTGTCCTTCTAGATGCATTTGGTAGGTCTTCCAAGTACAGACAAGTGCCACAAGGATCCACCAAACTGTTCAAGGAGGCTTCTCAGGGAGATGCAGGGAGAGTGGGATTGCAAAACTGCTTCAAACACTCCTGACAAGTTCTGCTAGGCTAAGTTCGATCCCTGCTAATATGCTATTGTGCAGGGCGTTTATCCTTCAAGTATGAGCAGCCTAGCTTTAGGCTGAGGTGATAAGTCGGAAGGGGCTAGTCACAGCTAAAGATCACACTGCCTCTTGGACTTTCGAATCCAGAGCTTTCACACCCATGGCTGGATTTCAGCCTGCCATTGCAGTCCAGCTGCTGATTAATACACGCGATCGCGCTTCCTTTGCAGCAAATGTAAAGTGCTGAGCAAGAAATTGAGCTCTCTGAGAGCACTTTATCAAGCGTATAATAATTATTATTATTAAGGCCACGAGCCAAGGTATTTGAGGCAATAACTATTTCCAGAAACTAGCTGACAACCAACGGCCATTGAACTCCAGCTTCAACCACCAACATGCATTATATCATTCCCAACTAATACCTACCGAACAGATGAGGTGGCGATTGGAGAAGCTCTGCCAGAATTTTTCTTCAAAACCAACAGTCTGTATTTTCAGCTGTACTTATTACTGGTAGGTACTCAATCCTCTCCACACAGATTGCAAGTAACAACCTTTAATCACGAGTCTGTGCACAAGTACCCTGGCAATGATTCCACTGTTAATCCAGAGCCCTAATAGAACCAAGTTTCTTTCTAGGCACTTACCATATGCTGATATACTCACCCGGAGCCTGCTCCCTAAGTTTTAAGCAGACTAGCTGAGTCAGGAAAATAGCACACGGGGAACAGCCAAGATGTGAAGAAACAGAAATATGAGAAGGGGGCAATCTAACGAAGCAGTAGGTGTTAGTACCCTAGCATGGATGGCCTTTGACACTTGATGGTTGCCCATGCTGCATCAGCATTAACTAAATCTTTATGAGGTAATCCTTCAATGCATTGACGAGTTCCTTTTCAATGTATCACTTGTAAGGTAAAATGGCACTTCGACGATCCTGATTCAATAATGACGACAAAAGTCATGCATATCAAGAACAACAAATTCAAGCATAGACAAAGCTGTGTCAAGAAGATTCTTGATTCAGTTGATGCAGCTCATATCCTAAGGTTTAGTAAAAGCTCGCCCTCCAGCCCACGTGTAAACACTTAACAATCCACACTCGGTTACCCAACTTGGAAGGCCTAAACCAAAAATTCACAAAAATAACGAGAAACATTTAAACCCCCGGGACCTTAGCACACGAAACATCCACCACAGGGAGAATATGGCAGACAGTAAGGAGCAACTTCCTAGAAGCATTGCCAAATTACAGCTGGTTCAATATCGAATTAGTAAAGCTAGAGCCTTGTCTGTGTACATTCTTGCCGATTTTTAAATATATATGATAGCATACCCCCATGATTGTGCACCAATCAGTTTAGTTTGCATACACGGTTTCGGAAGCGACAAGAGCGAAACCATAGGCCACATTTCATGAACATTACTTTTAATCTAAGACGTATTCAATGGATAAACATATAAAAAATATAATCGGCACATATCCAGACACCAGAATGGCAAGCCGCATGACTACCTAAAAGGAATTAAGTAGGCTAGAAATAACGAAAGGCAATCAGCCTAAAAAGGCTCGTTTTGCAAATGACAGCCTACCGATATGTTGTAGGACATGTAAAATTAGTATAAAGTCAACTGGAACAATTTAAATAGAGCCATAAATCCTAGCACAAGGATGTGATGACCTGCAGCTGTTAGTCAACGCCCACTTTCCGAGCCTGACATGTGAGTTAAGCCCTTTCTTGTTCGAAGTCGCCCCTACTGGCTGCAGACAAGAAGCGAATAGAGGCTCTTCTTTGTTTAACTAATGAACTAAGTTGTGAGGAAAATGTGATGATAACCATTCCAAAACCCTGAAAAGAAGAAAGGAAGCAGGCCATTACACATACCACCAGCAAAAGCATCCGTACTGCTACCACCGGCTCAGCTGAGGACTGCAATTGACGACACTAGCCTGAACATTGTAATTGATCTTGCAATCAGATGCTTTTTATCAGCCCACTTGGCAGAACAAACAATAAGGTACCTGCATCTGCCTAGGCAACCGTAAAAGGACAAAGTGAGGGCTATTAAAATAAAAATGTTGACGTTTGACAAGCACTACAGTAGTTGCATTGCATTCATGTTACTGCACAGATCCCTTACCGTCAATGCTAACATGAATGAACAGATAGTTGATGCCCAGCAGAAGCCGTAGTTATCAGCCAGGGCACCAGCAGCCGTCGGCCCAACGAAAGCACCAAGTGAGAACCCGCAGTGATAGAAGCCTGAGATCACACCGAATGTGTGCATATTGTTCTCATAGCCATGTTTCCTAACGTAAAAGAGCACGGCGAGGTGTTTGTACAAGTAGTCGACAGCTTGCCAACCTCTATAGGTATCACGAAGACATGCCGACATGCAACTAAGCCTATGTACTTTCTGTAATGTGCTTCACACAAACTCTTTGGCTTGCTCTCGTGCATATGGTCCCTTGGGTTGGGTCTTGCTTCATTTCTCTTTGTTCTACTAAACTTTCCTGTAGGCGGCTGGTTGTCTCTTTCAGCTTACTGGTCCCCGCGATCTCGGGGCCAAAATAACTGCAGCTACTGAAGCATGTATGATGCCTAAATGCAGCGATGCAATCAAAGCACGAGAAAAGCTCAAGAAACTTACAATGTTGCTGTAAGTGTTTCCTGGAATAACGGTAGCATGCACATACCGACACCGATGCCATGCAGTACCAGAGACACTATAACAAGCCACAGGCCTCTACAAAAGAGAACACATTGAGGAAGGTTCACATATTTGGCAAGCACGAGCCCATGTGCATAGTCCAATTAAAAACTTTTCATATGGTTCAAGGCTCGAGCCCACGACCTTGATCATTAAAGTCTAGTCTGTTATACCTGGGCTCAAGCAGAGCTATAGATGGCATGCACAAAGCCAATGTGTCATAAATATCATAATGCCACCTCAGATTTGGCAAAACAACCATGAAAATCACGCTCTTCACAAAGAGTAATAAGTTAAGGCTCCGTGAAGTAAAACTTTACAGGCTCAAGTTTCTGAATCAAATGCAAACAAGCTCAATCGCCGATGCTATGTTTGTTGTCTCACACCAATGATCACTGGTAGGCTGACACAAACTGAGGGAGCCTGAAAAAATGCACTTACTAGCACAGCAGTAAAGAACGACTCAAGCAAAGGATGACACCATACATCCAGGGATACAGCTGCTGCCTCAGTCTCAGGTCATACATTCGTTGGTTGAGAGGACTACTCATTTGTGACCCAAAGCACCTATCTGCAAAGCATACAGCCAAAATGAAGTAATCTGGAACTGTCGAACCAATGCAACTATGATAATCAGCATACAATTAGAAAAATAAAATAGCAAGTGACAGTGTACACGTTTTGCTTTGCATTTGTATATTCAGTCGCTCACGTGTTCTATAAAAACAAAATACGATCCCATTCAATTCCTTCAGGCCTACATCACTCCTCCGAGAACCTACCCTAATTCTCTTTGCTAGCTGAAGTAAGATATAACTCCATTATATACTAGCATGGCACGTAGCACATCTTGATGGAAGAAGAAATATTCAGTCCCATAAATGTGATCACAGTCTTTGAACTAGGCCAGTGGCAGCACTAATATTTTCATCTCAGGGAAAACCAGCAATAATAATATTAATAATAACAATAATAATAATGCACTTAATAAAGATAAAGCACCATCAGAGAACTCAATCTCTTTCTAGGCGCTTTATATTTGCTGCAAAGCAGAAATTGTATATAGGGGCAAGGCTCGAAAAATTGTCACGTAGACTCGGCTAAAGATGCAGTTACTGGAACGCTATATTGCAAAATCATGTTGTTTATTAAAATGAACTCGGAAGTTGCTCATTGAGTATAGTTACAATCTAATTTTGTCGTCGGTGACGATTGCAGGCATTGAAATAGGGGGCGGTCCAAGTTGCTACCTCTCTTGGGGGGCGGGCAAAGTCTCCCCTTGCCCTCTCTGGCTCCAGCACTGGATTATGCAATATCATATATCTAGATATATAATGAGATCTGAGTCCGAAATAGATCCGGGACGATTAAGGCCACTAATAATATTTTTAAAAAGATTGTACATGCACAGATAGCATCTGGCAAAGAAATACATACGGGCCACAAGGGGTATAACAAGGAGTGGTTACCAAAGTAAAACTGAGTAACCACAGAGACAGTACACACATACTTGTTTGGTTTTGACTACCGATACATTGTACCCTGTTAGAAACAGCAAAGACCAGCTGATACAAAAGCATCATTTATATTGTGCCAGACGAGCTTTGGCGACTATCACTCCTGCTTGCAAGGGCACTAAATTGATTGCTCACATCAAGACTCG
This sequence comes from Cristatella mucedo, assembly GCA_009760855.2. Classification (NCBI taxonomy): domain Eukaryota; kingdom Metazoa; phylum Bryozoa; class Phylactolaemata; family Cristatellidae; genus Cristatella; species Cristatella mucedo. The sequence continues at coordinate 5,046,865 of WPIO01000003.1, read as the reverse complement.
AACTGACTTACAGGGTCGTGAGGTGATAACCGAGCCCTGGCTAGCCAAAGACACCACTTGCCGACATGCACCTCAGAATACGGGTTACATAAAAAGTGTACTGTCTTGGTAATTTCGGAGACGGAAAGACCAACTTGTCAACGACCAGCACGACTACATTACTTGTGGAGTTTCTTACACTGCGTTTCCACGCGAATCGGTATGACAGGCTTTAGGAAAGCTAAAGTGGTTTCAGATTCTACTTGGAAGCCCTTCTTTAAGAAAATGACTGTTTTTTATCTTAAAGAAAGGACTCCGTAAAAAATAAGGAGCAATCATCTTGGAATATCCACGATTTCAAATTGAAAATAGGCTAAAAAGCACCTTGGTCGCTCAACTACGGCACGAATCCCGGACAGTAAATGATATTCAAGCTCAAAAGAAAGAGTAAATCATTGCCGGTAACTCAAGAGATCATACACCGACAAGTAGCAAGTTATTGATGTGGAGAGAGGATCTCACAAATTTAGGCACAAGCTTGGGATTTGTATCTTGTCTGTAGCCTTAGAAAAGCAGGACGGGCTTTTAAGAAGATTCAGTGCTTGGTTTCCATGGCAGATAAACAGTTTGGCATGTTTATGCTTTAGGTCAGGGTTTATAGTTTATGCTTAAGATTTAGGGCAATGCACATGGTGTATAAATCACATTCATGGTCAAAAGTATATGGCTAAGCAGTATTTTGACAGTTTTATGCTTTTGCAGATACACAGTTAGTCATGTTTATAGCTTAGAATTACTTCAACGTTATAAAAGCTTGGTGATAAGTATAGATTGATTGCACATGAGCAGTAGGTTTTCATGGTGGGCAGGGGGAGGAATAGCCCAAACTATTAAAATAGGCAAGCCCCATTAGAGGGAGCTTGGATCGGGATTTACTTCAGAAAGGGTCAGAAGGACTAGTGTCAGTGGAAGGCAAAGCTTCAGTGAGCCGGAGTGCCGAGGGCTAGCTAGGAGGATTTATGCATCGTCAGTGAAGCCAGACAGCATATCGGCCAGTCAGCGACCTACCGGGTTGAGCCTTCACAACACAGGGAGCAAGGCAAGCACATTCACCACCGATCAATGATGGTAGAAGTTCTGGAGTTGGACAAAGCCCCAGAAGCTGCAGAAACTGAAGAGGCTGACGGTGCAGGTAAGACGCAGTCGTATATGCACACATGGTTGATTGCTTCCGCCCCAAGTTATCAGCAAATTAGGAGAGTTTTCCTTTGGTTCAGAGGACAGGTCTTCTGTAGAGCAGAGTTCGGAGCACAGAGTCACTGGGAGCCTGAAGCGGCTGGTTGCTGCTGGTTGATCCCTCTGTAGGAGCAGCCTGTGTATGGGGGGATCCATTGGTATATGAGTGTGTCTCCGGCGGTGACTGTTCTATTGGAGTCTCACGGTGACACGAAGATACGAGGGGTCGACCGTGTCTTTATTCTCTAGAGGGAACATATACCAGCTGGGGGCTAACTGACTCACCACAGATAACAGAGTGCCTCTGTGATGGGCCACTTGCTTAGGTCAAAGGCTCAATCACCCACCACAGGCAGGGCATACATCTCGGCCGAGAAGCCACAGATGCACACAACGCCATATTTTCATCTTGCCAAGTCTTTGCGAAGAGTGTAAGGATAAAGCTAAAGTAGCCTTGTAGCAGCACTGTGGGCTTGCAAATAAAGTTCAGTAAAATCCTTTATTAACGCGCTGTACGTCTGTCCACTTAACACCCCGAATTCAAGACCCTTAGTAATGGCAAGTAGGTCATCGCCAGAAAAACTGTAGACGAGGTGACCTGCTTATATCATATTGACAACGAATCAAATTAGGCAGTCGGCTATGCTGCTTTGCAAGCAGTGGGTTTGCCTCCTTAACCGAGCACTTGGTGTTATACGTCGAAGCAGGCTTTAACTTTTGTAACGGCATGCAGCTTAAAGTAGGCACACTTGACTGTGGAGTTGATATAGTCATCGAGTAAAAGGTCAATTTCTTACAGGAGATTTGCATTCTGTAGTGATACGACAGGTTTTCTGGCTGAGGCCATTTTGTGGGTTAGACCAGTCATGTAAGAGTGTCTTACAAATAGTGCAGGCAATCCAAAAATATCTCAGAAACTAGGGTTCAATGTCAAGTAAAAATATGAAAAAGGTAAATATCACAAATGACAAGCACTAAAAAAGCTCATTCGGGCAAGAAATTCTATAGTAAATCTGCTGGTTCCAAGTTTGACTTGTGCATTTTCATTTGTAAATTTTCAAGTGAAACGTGACAAACAAAGGCTACAATGAAGATACAAATATGGGTGCTGCCTACTTGAGCTTGGTAGTTATGCTGAAATAAAGCTAGGTAAGAGGTGATGACACAAGAGTCCGAAACATATGTGCATTAACAAGTGTAACTTTCTTCATCTAACATAAGCATTGTTACACGCATGAATTCGCAGTAGCAGCACATCTAAACAATTTCACACTGTCTTGCAATAGCACATTTGTGCACTTCAAGAAAGGTATAACAATACTTTAACGAAACAAGCGTTTCACCAACGGCTTACCCTGGTATCGATAAAAGCGGACTTGGTCCCATTAAAAAATAGGAAGCAAAGCAAATGAATAACCCAATTATGACTTGTGAACGCAGATAGCCCTGAAAAAGATGCAAAAGTACTGACATGAAAATCCATATTGAAATCAAGATCATATAACAAGCAACATCAGTCCTTTATAAATACAAGTGCCTAGTATGACACAGAGGAAAAAGCCACAAAGAGATAAAGAGCAGTTGTCCAGCAGCAGTGATAATAGATAATCATTGCTCTCTAGATCGTAGCTCCTCATCGGATACATATACAAGACCAAAATTAGAGAAAGCTAAAAAAAGGTAGTCAAAAAGAGGATATCGATCGACACTGTAGCAGAAGCAATGTATATTACCAACGCAATAATAATAATAATAATAATAATAATAATAATAATAATAATAATGCACTTGATAAAGGCTCTCGGAGAACTCAATCTCTCTCTTGGTGCTTTACATTTGCTGCAAAGGGAAGCGTGGTTGAATAGTGAGTAATATCATGCTTGATAAACAATCTAGGCGGTCAACATACCCTAGCACTAATTATTTTTGGTAAATCGCCATATGACTTCCATATGAATGAAATGGAGGCAGTTGAGGTAACTAGTGGATCCCAAGCTGTTGAGGTCAATACAGTATATCTCCACATTTTGCCACATAAGTGATAATCGGTCCTTATGATTTGCACAATAATAGTGCACTGGCAAGGACATTACCGAATCCCAGGTTACCAAGAGAAGGACTTGAAAAGCCAGCATCACGAGTCAATACTCTTAGGAGGTATCCCTATGATCCATGCATCTATAGCTTATTTACAATGAAGGCAAATTATTATGGACTGATACAAAGCAGGATCAGCATAGCAGCAAATATAAATATCGTGATATACAAGCACAAAACTCCCATCTCGTGCATCGCCTAATATAATCGAAGAAAGAGATGTACTGATGCACTGCTGCTGTTAGATCTAGGAAAGTGCCCAAGTACTGACAATCTATCTGAATACAAGCGAGTACAACTCATGCTGATGTGATTAATGCTGACCACCAGCTGTATTGCAACGGAAGCCTCGCTCAGGTTCAACAACTCAATAATGACTAGCCTGGCTACAATTCGGATCCGACTCCTCATAAACCAAAACCTCTGGCAAAAAGTTATGTCACAACCAGCTTACGCAACGACTCCAATATCAGGCACAGAGCAGGGAAGTCCGGATAATGAGGATGTACTATTAAGGCATAGCAAGGTAGATGATTGGGTACGTTATCTTAGGATTACAGCGCTTTGTATCCAACACCACCATTACAGTACCAGTCTTATAAGTGGTTTACGATAATGAGTGTGCTTTGCATAGCCTGTTATTCACACGTTCATATCATGTGGTGGTCCAAGGAAGCGAAAAAGCTGCCAGTCGTGCATAAAAGAACCAGAGCATACCTTGTCGCACAGCCATCCTAGAAGTGGGGATGACAAGGCATATATACCACAGCTGACAAGGAAAATAATGCCTATTATTATATGCTTGGTTGCAATGTCAGCATCCACCTACAATTGCAGAATGCAAATAGGGGAGTGAACAAACATTTGAATCCAGAGTATATACTGCAACTGCAGCTACTGTTGGACAAGGCAAAAGGAAGCAAGATAAGAAGCACTGCTGCCACATTCCAATCGCCTAAGCAGACTGCAGGACGACCAGTGACACATCTAGAAAAGGACTACTCGGTAGCAACTCATGAGCACCATGTTGCCAGGATGTCGTCAATCATGCTAAAGCAGCAGCAGCAGCAGAAGACTTCAAATCATTAAATATATCATGTGGGTTCAGCAGTTACGAACGTCGACGGCCAATATGCGCCAATTACGAGCAGCTCAGCATGGAGAACATTTAGTTCCAGGTGGCTGGTAAATATCAGCAACCTTACACAATATTACGATATATTTAGGGTTGGGCTCATCTTCACATTCAAAAGAGCAAACAGCCAGCAGAGTATCACGAGCATTTAAAAAGATAGTAGTGAAGTTCGTGTGACCATACTATTCTGCTAGGTCATGAGGCGAATGTAAACAGTAGGATAGAGCGTGACACTGGAACACCAAATATCCCCAAACGGTTGCATATCCGTGCTGCCATTAGAATATCGTAAGATCTGCTAAGTGGCACAACCGACCAATGACAAGCAGCGTATACAGAAAACATCAAAAATGAACCGATACACGTCACGATCGGTCTTGTCAAACACCCAGCTTGTTCAAAGACATGGAATTAAGGAAATGCTCTGATAAACAGCAGAAGTTAAGGTATTATTTTCAAGAATGCTACTCTTATTTCAGCACGAAAGTCACGGATAGGCTGAGGCCGTTTGGTAGCAGCTATTTAGCAGTCATGTTCAAGCCATTGTTTTTTATAAAGGCGAAACTGCAAAGGTTCCTTTAGCATTCACATTCCAGGATACAATAGGTCAAAGAGGCCCTGAAAATGCTTCAGGATTACACCAATACCTGAGGTATTGACCTATGGTTTCTAGGCAAGAAAAAATCTGATGAGATGTCTACATCTGTAGAATTATACCATTAGCAACCTTAAGGCTAATCCAAGAGTTATTCTGATCTCATTTAGATTATACATGCAAGCAACCGATCCTCCCTCTTCATGGGTGTTAATGTCCAATCGCCTCAATATCCAATTATTACCAAATCCTGCTAATCTGACCACATGCAGATCTCATCCAGTCTATAATGTGTGCCCTCCTCCTCATCTGCAAACACCTGTGAATTCCGAAACCTCAAGACCCTTCACATCGATGCTGTCACTGCAAGAATATCTTATTCGTCTCCTGCTGCTCAATGCCCCTTCTGACCTGCTGTCTTTGATAGATTGCTACAGCACGACACTAGCTGACATACTCGACGAGTTTAGGCACCTGACTAAGCTTACAGTTTGCACTCATCCTGATGGCTTATGGTTTACCACAGACATTAAAGTGCACATCAGGTACCAAATCCTCCTTTATCTCAGATTTCTCCGATCTCATTTCGATTTTATGTGCAAGAAATCAATCCTTAATCGTTATGGGTGATTTCAACATTGCATTTTATAACTTATCTGACACCTTCAGCACTGAATTTCGTGCATTGACGGACTCATTGTCTCTTGTGGCCTATGTGCACGGCAATACTCACCTCAAGGGTCACACACTTGACCAGATTTTCTCGTACAACTGCACTTTGTTTTTTTTTTGCACCAATTGCTACCAAATCCTGCTTGTCTGACCAAATGCAGATCTCATTCAATCTACAGTGTGTGCACACCTCCTCCTCTAAAAAAACCTGTGAATCACGAAACCTCAAGACCAGTGACATCGATGCTGTCCGTGCGAGAATATCTGCCTCGCCTCTGCTTCTCAGTCCCCCTTCTGATCTGTCATCATTGGTAGATAGCTACAAGATAACACTAGCTGACATGCTCGACGAATTTGCACCTCTGACTAAGGGCACTAAGTGCCCTCACTTAGACAGCCTATGGTTTACCACAGACATTTAACTAGCTAGGCTTACTAAACACAAGCTTGAAAAAGCATTAACAAAGCAAAAGCAAAAGGTCAGGACTGACTGTCCATCGACAGGCATATGAGGATTACTGTAGGTCGTACCAATCGATCCTAGCGATGGCCAAGTCTACCTTCTATAAAGACATTGTGGATTCATAGATGCATAATCAAAAAATGCTGATGTCGACGATCAACCATCTCAACCACTCCAAGATTAGCTCCTTAGTTGATGATCCTTATGATAATCTTGCCGATCGCTTCTCTCGATTCTTCATCCAGACGATACACAAGATCAGGGAGTCCATCCCTGCGATGGTAGCATCCCCCCAAGAATGCTGTCCCTCGATTCCTGGCTGCACCTCAACGTCTATATTTAAGCAGATCACTAGTAATCTCGTCCTGAAGTTCATATCCCAATCAAAGAAGACAAAAAGTCCTTTGGACCCTATTCCCACTGTATTGCTCCTACGTTGCATTGATCTGCTGCTGCCATGCATAACTAACATCATTAGCATGTGATTACCCTCAGGTCATGTCCCGGCTCCTTTAAAAAAAGGTGTAGTCACGCCACTTCTCAAGAAAGCGCCACTACACCCAGAGAACTTGAGCAACTACTGCCAAGCCTCCCATCTACCATTCCTATCAAGCCCACTGGAACGATTTGTGGCAGACCAGCCGAACTCATATTGAACTTCAAACCTTGCTAGTAAGTTTCAGTCTGGGTTTATAGCTAACCACTCCCAGAATCATCATTGCTCAGGTTTACAACGACCTATTTAGCAATGCAGACAAAGGTAGAGTATCTCTGCTTGTTTTGCTCGATCTTTCGCAGCTTTTGATAGTATCGATCACCAAGTTCTTCTTGAGCGCCTCTCATCTCGCCTGGGCATCACTGGTATTGCTCTGCAATTGTTTAGGTCCTACCTCAGTGGGAGACTCCAGAGTATTCACATGGATGGACAAATATCATCCAAGGTACCTCGGAAATATGGGGTACATCAAGGCTCCGTGCTAGGTCCGGTTCTTTTCATGGTTTATACTTCCCTTCTTGCAGATGTGATTGCCAGGGCGATCTAGGCTTTCACTTCGATACGGATGACACTCAGTTGTACCTTTGCTTTGATCCCTCCCAGCCTTTCAGCCCCTCTAATTCTCTTAACTTATTTGGTGCATGTATTGATGACATCCCACATGGATGGCAGCAAATTTTCCTAAATTAAGTGATGATAAAACTAACTTAATAATAATAATAAATTCATTTATATAGCGCCTCAAGAGAACTTAATCTCTATTCAGGCGCTTCACATATGCCTCGGGGCTCAAGCCCACGACCTCAGTAAGACCTTGGTCGGGGCGAGCACCTTAACCGCTAGACCAAACCAGCTCGGCAACTTACTAGTTATGGGTAAACCAAGTGTGATTCAAAAATTGGAAAGGCTAACACTCAAAATCGGCTCTGCCAGCATATCTCCTGTTGAATCAGCACGAAAACTAGGTGTCATGTTCCAAAGTGACCTTTCTTTAGACGACCATATCAGTTCCACAGTGAAGTATGCATACTTTCAGCTACATAACATTCTTAAAATTCGGGCTTGTTTAGATAAAGATACCACGTCTAAGTTGGTCCATGCATTTGTGACATACCGTAACGATGTCTGTGACTCACAGCTTGCTGGTCTACCGGCCTGTGCAACCAGGTGCCTACAGCTTATGCAAAACACTGCAGCTAGTCTTGTCTGTCGTCAGTGTCACAGTTGTCACATCACACTACTTCTTGCCAATCTGTACTGGCTCCCAATCAAGCAACGCATCGACTTCAAGGTTCTGTCATTTACTTTCTCTGGCTCCAGCCTACCTATCAAAGCTACTGCCCCACCTGGCTAAGCATCGCAGTACTCGCTTTTTACGATCTAGTCGCTTACTTATACCTTGAACGAACCTTAAATCCTTTGGAAACCTTGCTTTAGTTAGTATGCTCCCAAAGCATAGAACCCAGCTCCGACTGGCATCATGTTACCATCTGAATTGACCACATTAAAAAAAAATAACTAAGCATATATTTAAGACAGCATTTAGTGGGTGCCTGTGATTCGTCCTTTGTGTGCTTAGCCATGCTGACACTGTGTATGCTGCCACTAACCATATTTGCATGCTGAACCTTTGCATGCCAACCCTCACCACAATTGTCTTGCTGTTTAAAGAGCATTCTCCACACGAACCATTCGATCCTGCTTCCTTTGCAGCAACTTTAAAGTTCCTAGAAAGAGACTGAGTTATCTGAGGGCGTTGTATCAAATGTATTATTATTATAATTATTTTGATTAGGAGCCAAGGCAGATTTAAAGTTCTACTAGTGGGTTTAGTAATATAACCAACGGTCGGCTCTTTGTAGTATGTCAAAAAACTTGCAATGCTCCCGATGAGCCGCCACTTTCTCGTCCACTTAAAAAGTTCATGGTAAGCTTTGAGTCACAAATAACGTGGCAAGAAACTTCTTGACTTGAAAGGCCCCAGTGCAAACAGAAGAATCTTGGAACCAATATGTTTGGAACTGCTAGCAATATTTAGTGCAAAGTTAAACAACATTGGGGAGCTGGCAATTGGGGAGCTGCCAAACCAAAAGTACTGATAAACGGCTGCCAGAGAGACACACTTAAGAAAATTTATATTGAACTCCTATTAAAGCAGTGGATAAGCACACACGTCCCGGAAAATGTTCCTAGGGAAAGTCTGCTCAATTCTTTGGTGGCGGTGGCTAGCTGATGCTGCTTGCCACTTCTTACCTCAATCAGATGCTTTACCAGCGTCGGGTCGAGGAAACTAAGTGCCATAGACGAAACAAAGATCACCCAGAAAATGGCCAGATTGGTAGGGATTTTGAATAGTGGAAGAAAATTCCCAGGGGTCTCGTTGGCTTGGTCTACAAGCGAGACCGAAAAGCAACATGTAGTACTAATTAACATAAAGATTAACCATTAAAAAAGGTCTTTACAGAGGCAGCATCACAATGAACTATATTTGCACTTTCCTGAATGCCAGCAGGCTTTTCACTATCAAGTGCACAGGTTGTAAGATGTTAATCAAGTTGTTCATTAGAAGATACTATACAGGTGACAGTTGTTTAGATAAGGATACCACGTCTAAGTTAGTCCATGCATTGTGACATCCCGTCTTGACTTCTGTAACTCACTGCTTGCAGGCCTGCCAGCATGTGCAACCAGGCGATTACAGCTGGTGCAAAACTCTGCAGCTAGTCTTGTCAGTCGTGAGCTTCGCAGTTGCCACATCACACCACTTCTCGCCGACCTGCACTAGCTCTCAATCAAGCAACGGATTGACTTCAAGGTTTTGTCACTCACTTTTAGGTCACTTCATTCTTTAGCTCCAGCCTATCTCTCAGATCTACTCCCCCACCAGGCCAAGCATCATACCACCCACTTTTCAAAATCCAACGGTTTACCAATACCTCATACAGCCTTAAATCCTTTGGAGACCATGCATTTAGTTCGTATGCTCCCAAAACCTGGAACTCACTCACGACTTGTGTCACAACATCTCCTGACTTGACCACATTTAAAAAGAACTTTAAAACACCTATTTAGGACAGCATTTACTGGGTCCCTGTGATTCGTCCTTCATGTGCTCATGCGTTCTGACACTGTGCATGCTGCCACTAACCACACTTGCATGCTGACCCTGTGCATGTCAGCCCTAACCATGTTATTCATGTTGTTTATCAAGCATGATATTACCCACCATTTAATCGTGTTTCCCTTTGCAGCAAATTTAAAGCGCCTAGAAAGAGATTTAGTTCTTCGAGGGCGCTTTATCAAGTGCTTCATTATTATTATTATTTTCACATTTAACAAAATTTGTTATTTTCCCACAATACTAAATTCTCTACAACTGCAACTTATAATATGGTACCTGAAAATGTCACAACACTATATAAATCTGTTAGCATGAAACAACTCAGTTCTGAACATCAAGGGGTTTAGCAGCAGAGCTACCCTATAATGCTATTGTACAAAGAGTTATGTGGTAGCTCAGAAGTTATTTTGGTTTTTTATCTTGGAAAGAAGCTTGCCTGACGGACCTAAGCATCCCACGTGCAGAGAGAAGCACGTTGAGGCGGCTATGCATGTCCGACGCCACTACCGGCTCGGAAACCTGGCGGTCCCTGTTTCTGAACCTGAGGCCTGGGTAGCACCCACGACCCCGGAAGGGCAGGGTACCGCCGGCTAATGTAAATATACCAGTTAAAATTTCAAAAAGCTTCTCTCTATATATATACACGTAAGTGGACCTATAACTGATCTTTAGTGTACCTCACACTTGTAGAACTCGTGGAATGGCCACTTGGTGTGAAATCTACTCCAAACATCTAGAAACCACAGCGCCAACTACTTGAAACAGGCTCTTATATTTCAACAGGGAATCAGCCATCTTACGGCATTTAGGCCGCAATTACGACAGTAGAGAAGTTATTTCAGATCTAGACTCATACTTCACAGACAAGGTTATGAGGAGAAAGCTATGCTTTACTGACTAGAAAGACCGTGACGATCTGATCTGGCACCTTGGTATTTGCATGTTCACTTCTGAGCTAGCCAGACATTTGCTCAATGAGTGCAACTTGTTCGATGGAAGTGTAAAAACAGCTACAGACCACCTGCATAGCTGTCTATAACGCTGGATCCCTGTCTAAGACTGAAACCGGTATACTATAGTCGCTTGCTAAAAATCTTAATGGCTCCTACGTTGTAGCTGAGCTGGTTACAGGAATGCAGTTTTGGCTGTTGCTGCCGAAAGAAGCCGATACGCCACTGCAGGTGATGGATGGCCATCGCATATATTAACAGCCTAAGACGTTAAGCCTTGCTTGGTTTTCTTTTGCTGAGAGAGGGTGGATGGTTTCCCGAAGATCAACGGACATAGATAACAATTCTGACTCTTACCAAGAAAGCTCGTCGTGGCCTGGCTCCATCATGCAAAATTAACTACTGCATTAGTTGCCATATAATCATGCTAAGGGCAATGAATTAGCAGCTATAATTCTTACCTAACGATTATTATTTGTAACACAAGTGAATGCTACTCAAGAAAGATATTAATGCACAGTTTCAATCAAGGAGTACCAGGTTATCACATGACTGATCATGCAATCAAAAAATTCATAACAACCGAAGGGTGCATGCCATTGGATTAGTCCTAAAGCAACTTTTACTCAAGCAAGGACTGACCCCATAACCTGTGACCAGTCAGGTGCTCTAATAATTGCAAAATAGAAAATACAGTTCATTTGGTTCTCACCCGGGGCTTTAAAGCCATGGCTTTAAATTTCAACAAACTGTCTGAGTCAAATCCCAGTGAATTGCAAGAATGAATGCAAATATTTACAAGATTAAAATGGGTGCAAAGCTGATATATTGACATAAACATAGGTTAGGGTTAGCTGATTTAGCAGCCTGATTTGTATAGCTGCAGAATAACCTTAACGGCTACCACCAGAACTTGCAGTGGGCAATACAGGATCACCCACAGCAGCACTCGAACCTACGACCTAGATCGTGAACAGTGAGCACAGCACCTCTTGGGCCAAGACCTAGGGGTAAGACGATTTCACTCCTCAGACTATGCAAGGTGTATGCGTTCGCCCAGATGTCCCCTGGTGGTCTAATGTAAACATTGAACTAGCTAAAATTACTAAGGTTGGGTAAGCTAACGAAAGATCATGATTGACTGTACATCGACTGGCATGCAAGGACTCTAGTAAATCTAAGCAATCAATCCAACCTAAGGCCAAGTTGTGCTTCTATACAAAAATATTGTAGAATTGCAAATGCCTAATGCTATAATGCTGACATCGAAAATACAAAATTATGCAAACAATGTCATTTATTTGTATAATGCAATAACATAACATAACTCTATGCAGACACATCACATATGCTGCAAGGCTCGAGCCTACAGACTCGGTCTTCAGACCAGAGCAACTTAACCGCTGGGGCTAACTAGAGTGGCAATATCTCACTGCTCCAAGGTTACCTTACCTAGGGATACTAGTGGCCATCTAGTAGATCCCTACTCTAGCAGCTCTGTAAGTGCAATACAGATAAGATCAGGCAGTCCGGCCCAAAGCCAACATGAGAAATATGTCTTTATCTAACGGTCTCATCCCTGAATCCTTACAAAAAGCAGTTACTAGGCTACTCATTAAGAAGGCAACACTCAACTAGAAGAGCTTAAGCAACTTGCCCTCCACACCCTGTGACTCTGGTGCCGTTCTTATTATAGAAACAGGAACAAGTAGTGGCAGACCAGTTAAACACGACAATTTCAAACCTGGCAAGGACATTTCCCTCATATTTTTATGCTTATCACTTCAAAGAGTCAGCACTACAGCAAGAGAATACAGACCTTCGTAGGAATGCAAACCTAAGTAGACTCTGCTTTCTTTGCTAAATCATGATGCAGTGTTTACGACTATTGATTACCAAGTCTTCCCTGCGAGTCTCTCGTCTTGCCAGGGCTTTACAAGCACTGCCCTGCAATGCTTAGGCTCTATTTCATTTAGATCTTAAGAGCATCGATCTGTATATATCTCGGCCAACAGTCATCCGCTAGTCTATCAAGTATAGGCTACCAAAAAGATATGTATTTGATCCACTTTTGTTAACGGTTTATTTTCTCCCTCTTGCCAATGTAACTGCCAAACGCAATCGAGGTTTTCATTTTTATCCAGATGACATGCAACTAAACCAGTACATTGATCCCTCATTGCATCGAAACTGTCTAGCCAGTCAGACGTTCTCAGCTCCCTTGCTGTATGTATTGCTAACATTCACACTCTGACAGTAACACACTTTCTCAAATTAAATGACGACAACACTAGCTTACTAGTCATCGGAAAAGCTCGTCATATTCAGAAATGGGAAAACAATACCCTAAATTGGGGGCAGCCGGCATATAACCTGCAGCATTTGCACAAACTCCATGTTTCCTGCTCCAAAGTGACCTTACACTAGACGACTGCATCAGCTCTGCAGGCCAGTCTGCATTCTTTCAGCAAACCAGATATCGAAAACACAGACATTAAACTAGCTAAGTCTACTTAACCAAAGCTTGAAAAAGCATACAAAAGATCCGGACTAACTGTCCATCGACAGGCATATGAAGACTACTGAAGGTCGTACCGATCGATCCTAGCAAAGGCCAAGTCTAGCTTCTGTAGAAACATTGTTGAATCAAAGATGCACACTCCAAAAATGCTGATGTCGACAATAAACCATCTCCTAAGCCGTTCCCAGATTAGCTCCTCACCTAATGATCCTTGTGATGGTCTAGCCGATCGATTCTCTCGATTCTTTGTGCAAAAGAAATCCAAGATCAGGGAATCCATCCCTGCGATGACAACGTCCCCACTAGAATGCTGTTTCTCTGTACCTGGCTGCACCTCAATGTCTGCATTTAAGCAGGTCACTATTGATCGAGTCCTAAAGTTCGTATCTCAATCAAAGAAGACAACAAGTCTTCTGGACCCTATTCCCACTGTCCTGCTCCTATGCTGCATTGATCTGCTGCTCCAATGCATAAATAACATCATTAATATGTCATTAGCCTCAGGTCATGTCCCAGGACATATAAAAAAGCTGTAGTCAGGCCACTTCTCAAGAAAGATACACTAGACCAAGAGAACTTAAGCTTGCTGCATGCATTGATGACATCTGCACATGGATGGCAGCAAATTTTCTAAAACTAAACGATGATTAAACTAACCTACTAGTTATGGGCAAATTCAGTGTGATTCAGAGATTGAAAAGGCTGACTCTCAAAATTGGCTCTGCCAGCATATCTCCAGTTGAATCAGCTCAAAATCTAGGTGTCATATTCCATAGCGACCTCTCGTTAGAGGACCACATCAGCTCCACAGTCAAATCAGCCTATTTTCAGCTTCATAACATTTCTAAAATTCGGGCTTGTTTAGATAAGCATACCACGTCCAAGTTAGTCCATGCATTCGTGACATCCCGTCTCGACTTCTACGACTCACTGCTTACTGGCCTACCAGCATGTGCGATCAGGCGATTGCAGCTGGCGCAAAACTCTGCAGCTAGGCTTGTCTGTTGTGAGCATCGCAGTTGCCACATTACACCACTTCTCGCCGACCTGCATTGGCTACCAGTCAAGCAACGGATTGACTTCAAAGTTTCGTCGCTCACTTTTAGGTAACTTCATTCTATGGCTCCAGCCTATCTCTCAGATATACTACCCCATCAGGCCAAGCATCGTACCACCCGCTTTTCAAAATCCAACAGTCTACAAATAACTCATAGAAACCTTTAATCTTTTGGAGACCGTGCATTTAATTCGTATGCTCCCAAAGCCTGGAACTCCCTCCTGACCTGCGTCAGAACATCCCCTGACCACATTTTAAGGAACTTAAAAACACACCTATTTAGGACAGGATTTAGTGGGTCCCTGTGATTCGCCCTTCATGTGCTTATGTGTGCTGACACTGTGCATGCTGCCACTAACCACATTTGCATGCTGACCCTGTGCATGTCACCCTAACCATATTATTCATTTTGTTTCTTTTTCAAGCATGACTTTACTTACCATTCAATTGCATTTCACTTTGCAGCACATGTAAAGCACTTAGAAAGTGATTAAGTTCTCTGAGGGTGCTTTATCAAGTGCATTATTATTATTATTACAAGTCGCTCCATGCATTTTTGACATCATGTCTCAACTTCTATAGCTTGTTGCTTTGCATGTCTACTAGTCGGTGCAGTAAGTTACTTACAGTCGGTGCATTGATTTGCAGCCAGGCTTTTCTGTCACGAAAGCTGCAGTTACCACATCACATCACTGCTCACCGACCAGTATTGCTTCCCCATCAAACATCCTATTGACTTTCAAGGTTTTGCCCCTCACTTTCAGGCTCCTTCATTCACTTTCTACAGCCTAAATATCCAAACTACTATCCAATCAGGCCTAAACAGTGTATCACCTGCTCATGTAAAGTGCCTAGAAAGACATTAAGTTTTTCTAAGCGTGCTATACGAACGGATCATTACCATTATTATTTTCCTCTGACTCAGGTCGTTTAGCTGTGCCCCTAACAAGCATCGAATTCTTAGAGACCATGCGTTTAGTTCAAGTTCTCCCAGAGCCAGAAACTTACTCTGGACTGACTAAACTATTGAATGTGACTTGAGGAACAATCAAAAAGAAGATGAACACGAATCTTTTCTTAAAACATTTGCTGTGTCTGCATGACTTTTCAATTGCTTGCTTAGGCTTGGTGATGCATACCGTGCATGTTATCACTAACCTATTGATATATTTCCTACACAAGACATGAAAATTGACCAGAAATAGATTTAGTTCTCTCAGAGTGCTATTTAAATATCACATTATTGTAATAATTATAATTATTACCTGCTGTGGTTGACAACCATAGAATGTCTATGCTTCAGGATTTAGAATTTAGGGGGCAAAGTGCAAGTTGAGATGAACCATATACACAAGGGGCCAGCTGGTGTAGCCTTGGCAAGCCAATATTGGCTAAATGCATATTGAGGCTAGAACAGTGTGAGCAGAGACAAGCATGCTTACCCAAAGCAGGCAGCAGAAAGAACGAAGCCACACTTGCAAACATTAATATCCCACCAATGACGACAAACGGCAACTTGTAGCCACCAGCCTACAAACCAAAAAAGGCTACATTTCATGAGCAAATTTCATGCACCAGTCAGAAAAAAAGCGAGATAAAGCAGTATCTTGTGATCTGTAAAAGCACCGTTTCGAAGTCATTATAGCACCGCATATATGTGCTAAGTACGATCCTGCAATATCAGTAAACACCCAGCTTAAGAAGAACAATTATAATGTCCCCTCAGGTTCACTGAGCAGCAAGCATGCTTTGCTGCACAGCCTCTCGAAGGGAAATTTCTCACAGCTACTATGGCTGAGATGCTTTATTGGTGAGCTGTGATGGCACACTAGGTAAAGCAGTTGCTTTTCATGACCTCGGTTCTGAGGTCGCGGAGTCAATTCCTGCAGTGGGCAATCCTTGATTGCCACTGCAAGCGTTGGTGAAAGCCCAAGGCTCTTCTGTTGCTATACAAAAAAACTGTTAAATAATAAAGTACTTATGTATATACTTAGCAGCAAGGCCACTAAAATAATAAAGGTGGACGATATGGTTATTAACCTGAGAAACATGTGCATATTCAGCCCCCTAAAGCATCCTCAAGCGTGGTGTGGAGCGAGATTGGGTGCATTAATGCAAATATAATGCCTCCTGTGGCCATCGACAGGACAGCACATCACCAAAGATTCGCATGGGTCTAGGCAAGTAAGGGATTCCCACAAGCAGGCTGCTGCATCATTGGCAATCCATAAGGTGGGAGCATCTCTCTGAATCCAGTCCCTGAATTCAGTGCAGCACCTCAATATATATTTTCAAGGAGGTGCCGAGTCACCTCATCCTAAAATTCATATCCCAATCAAAGAAGACAACTAGTCCACTAGACCCTACACCCACTGTCCTGCTTTTATGATGCACTACAGATCCACTACAGCCATCCATTACTAACATTATAAAATTTGTCATTAGCCTCAGATCATGTCCCAGTGCTTTCCAAAAAGGCTGTAGACAGGCGACTACTGAAGTAAGCAACACCAGATAATAAGAACTTCAGCCACTTCTGCCGGATCTATCGTCAACCGTTCCTAGCAGATACTGAAACGAGTCATGGCAGAGCAGCTGAACTAATATTACACTAATATTGCTGAACAACTAGCTAATCAGTTCCAGTCTTGCTTTAGGTCTAGTCACTGTACAAAGTCAGCATTGCGTCGGGTGTAAAACGAACTTCTAAAGAATGCATACGTAGGTAGAGTCTCTCTGCTCGTTTTGCTCGATCTTTCGGCAGCTTTTATACTATCGATCACCAAGTCTTTCTCGAGCACCACTCATCTAGCCTGGGCATCACTGGTACCGTACTGCAATGGTTCAGGTCCTATCTCAGTCGGAGAATCCACAGCATTGATGTATAACGACAAAGATAGTCCTATGAACCACTTAAGTTTGGGTTACCTCAGAGGTCTGTGCTTGGTCTACTTCTTTTTCCTGTGTATACATTTCCTTGTGCCAATGTGATTAAAAGGCACAACCTAGGCGTTTGCCTCTATTTCAATGACACCCAGTTGTACCTTTAATTTGATCCTTCCCAACCCTCTACCATGTAAAATCCTCTCAATTCCCTTGCTCCCTTGTTGCATGTGTTGACGGCATCGCACATGGATGGTAGCAAATTTTCTCAAATTGAACTACGATAAAACTAGCATACTAGTTATGGGCAAATCAAGCGTATATAAAAAATTGAACAATCTAAAGCTCACAATCGGCTCAGCCAGCATATCTTCTGCTGAATCTGCACACATTCTAGGTATGCTGTTCCAAAGTGACCTTGCATTAGAGAAACACATAAGCTCCACAGCCGAGTCTGCCTACATTAAGCTATATAACATTACTAAAATTCGGGCTTGCTTAGACATGGATAATACATCTAAATTAGTTCATGCCATTGTGATATCTCATCTCGACTTCTGTAACTCATACTTGCGGGTCTACCGGACAGTGCAATAAGGCACTTAGTGATGCTGCAAAACTCTGCAGCAATGCTTGTCGGTCGTGAGCTTCGCAGTTGCCACGTCACAATAGTTCGCGTCCACATGCAATCACTTCGAATCAGGCAATGCATCGTCTTCGAGGTTATTTAACTCTCTAGTAGTCCCCTCAATTATTTGGCTTCAGCTTACTACTTATTAGATCTACTCTCTCCAACAGCCTAAGCATTGTACCATCGACATTTCTGAATCTAGTCTTTTTTTTTTAGCAACATCTCATATGAGCCTCAAATCCTTTGGAGACAACGCTTTTATTTTGTAAGCTCCAAAAACCTTGAATCCATGTGATTCGTCCTAAGTGTGCTTATGTGTGCTGATGCTGTCACTAACCATATTACCATGCTGTTCCAGTGCATGGCACTTCTAACCATGTTATGCCTATTGACGTTTAGCATGCTACAACTAACTGTTCGATCATACTTTCTTTGCAGCACAGGTTTTCTCAGAACTATACTCTAACTCAAATTTTGTCAGCTCATCATGGGTAACTCACACAGCGAACATGAACACATATAAATTGCTTGAGTATAACGCTAAAGAGTCATAATGACACAATTTGCATAGAAATGCGTAAGTAAATTAGCTAAGCTAGAATGGACGTCTGAGTACGTGATTGATTATTCTCCTACCTGGAAGGGCAACGAGAATTGGCCATCATTCCTCAGCAATAGATACAAAAAGAGATTACAAAAATTGAATGATGAGCGAATATACAGGTGCCGTCAAAGGTTGAAGTGGTAAGCAGAAAAAAGAAAATTCTGATTATTATTATCTCTCCAGTGTGGCATGGTAAGATGCAGAACACTATACCACTCAGTGCATCAATCCATGTTAAACAAGGAAGTGTCCATGACATTCAGGCACAGGAGAAGCAACTTTACAAAAATCAATTTCACAAAAAATACGTTAACAATGGTGCATGAATTATAGCATAACCCTTGACAAGTATGGCACAAGTATCAAACCCTAAAGCGCTTTGGTCTGAGTCGTAGTATTTCCTGAGAGCTCTATTCACTTAGTTCCCTCAGTAGCCATTGGAGAATGGGTAGAGCAGCAACCAAGCGCTGAGAGATGGGCTAAGAAAGTGGAATTTTTGCTTTTATTAAACAACAAGTCATAGGGAGCTGCAGTTTATAGTTACAGCAAGGCAAGCTTTGCAAGAGCAGCTGCAGTTTCTTAGTAGTCTGTAAGGAAAAATATTAAGAAGCAGTTCCACCTCAGTGCAATGAAAAGGAGAGAGAAGTGTGGTCAATGTAAGCAAACAAATGATCGCAACAACAGGGCCATGAAAGCAAAAGCCTCGAAGAACAGATTTACTCATGCACTAAGTGCTGCAAGGACACTTTGACTTAAGATACTGCTTAACTGAGCGCATCAATCATTATGTGGAGGTTAAGCATGAAAGGTATAGTCTCAAGAATTGCCAATTGTAAGCCTCTACCTTCCAACAAGTAAGATTACGCCCACTACAATGTGCTAGATAGACTGAGGAATCTATTTGGACCCTTTCAATATTATTCACAGAGGATAAAATAAAGCAGTACATTGGCGATTAATGCCAGAACGACTTCCTCTGGAAGACTGTACAGTTTTGGCAGCTTAAGAGCATTGGTATTGGGCTGTTGTACAGCAGCTAGCACTAGAGCTCTCTATTAAAAAAAAGGCATCGTGAGCCAACATTATTACTTGGACGTCAGAAAATGTCAGTACTCCAGATGCAGTGGCTCCAGGAAGACTAGATTTAATAAGGTAAAAAAAATAACGATGTTAAGCGTACTGCTAAGTGTCGGTAAGAGAATTATTCGACAACGGTCCCGATCAAAGGTAACTATTGAGCTTAGTACACTTATTGAAAGCAAGCTGCATACTGCACTCCGGCTATGCAGGTGACTCCACAGCTTA
Organism: Cristatella mucedo; assembly: GCA_009760855.2. Lineage (NCBI taxonomy): Eukaryota > Metazoa > Bryozoa > Phylactolaemata > Cristatellidae > Cristatella > Cristatella mucedo. Next base: position 5,027,120 of record WPIO01000003.1, on the reverse strand, counting down.
CTGAAAAAGTCATCCTTAAATCTCGGTCGGGTGGGGGAGATGACGCTTGCATTCTGCTACCTTTGTGACCTGCTGTCTTTGTGATGCTTGGGAAGCTGATTCTTGGGACATGAGAAATCGTTAGTCCAACGAAGGCACAGGTCAAACGAATTGCTCTCAATCAAAAGATGGCAAAGGCAATCAAGTGTATCCGAAAAGTGCTTGGACGACCTCTGCTTGGATCAGCAACAAGCCCCATTGCCGACCATGACATATCCTCCTCAGAGGCAAAGCCAGGATTGGTGCCGGGTTGGCACAGGGGCCTGGGTGGCTGAGCCCCCCTGCCTGTGGGTGTCGTGCAGCTTGGCCAAACCCCAAGGGGCATCTGCAAGTAACTTAGGCAGCTAGCCGTCTGACTGGGTGTCAGACTTGGCTCCAGCCTACCACGCCAGGGGTGGCAGCTGCTACCCCTGCCACCACCCTAGCTTTACCTCTGGTCTGCCTCTGACTGTACTGCCGTGGACAAGCATGAGCCCTAATTTGAACCCCATTCGAGAACCTTAGAGATTCCTTAGAGCAAAGTGTACAATCTTAAGGTATTCATATAAACACAGAAGTTTCATTTTAGGCCCTATAACTTTGCTGGCACGAAATGCTTCCATAGTTACGCACGATAAACTTAGTGATCATGACAACCAGCATGAACGGAGTGATTGGAAGATATGGTGGGGCCACTTCCTATTAGCCTCAGTCAAATACATGTATTGAATACCAAAGTGGAACATGCTAATTATTCAGATCAGCAAGGCAATCTAGGCTGAGCTGGGCGATGGAGTAGCAAAAAAGCTGCCTACACAGTGGATGGTATCTGTGGCAGCCTGCACAGTGCACGGTCTCTATGGCTGCCTGCATAGTGCTCAGTCTACATGGCTGCCTACATAGTGCATTCTCTCCATGGCTTCCTGCATAGTGCATGGTCTCTATGGCTGCATGCATAGTGCATGGTCTCTGTGACTGCCTGCTCAGTGCATGGTAATGTAATGTATTTCCGGCTGTAATTCCACAAAGCCATACAGACTCAGTGGGTGTTATTAATCCAGCATTTAGTGGATCCCTGTGATTCGTCCTTTGTGTGTTTATTTGTGCTGACACTGCATCTTACCACTAACCATATTTGCATGCTGACTCTGTGCATGTCACCTCTAATCATGTTATGCTTGGTGTCATTGAGCATGCTACCACTAACCATTCGATCATGCTTCCTTTGCAGCAAATGTAAAGTACCTAGAAAGAGACTATGATCTCTGAAGGCGCTATAAATATAATTCAATCGTATGGCCCTCTAAGAGAACTCAATATCTATTCAGGTGCTTCACATATGCAATTGGGGCTCGAGCCGGCGACATCGGCCAGACCTTGGTTGGGGCGAGCACACTAACCATTGGGCCAAACCAGCACGGCAAATAATCGAGGGAAAATCGCTATACACGTGTATTATTATTATCATTACTTATATAGCAGCAGAAGAGCCTTAACCTTAACCTAACCGCCACCTGCAGTGCACAATTATTACGTTAGTTGTGCAAGGCAGCAGCAGATCCGTGCATCCTAGAAGTAAGACCGAGCGAAGAGGGTCTACAGTCCTTGTAGTCTCCGTTAATAGACAGATGAATACCCTGATGAAATAATTCGTGCCCTCCTTGAATCTAGGCACTGGGGTTCAGCAGGGAATCCAGGGAAATGCATGGAATCAGCATGGTATCATCATGGAATCCAGGGTCCTGTTGAATTGTTACTGAAGCCCAGGAGTCCTGAAGAGATGCTGCTGCTTTAAGAATGAAGTCTCTGTGATGACCAAGAGAATTTTGTATAGTGCACTCACAACCTAAGCAGCTTTCGGTACACATTCCGTGGCCAACCGACTTCATCTCATGCAACAAAGAGAAAGTGGGAAGCATCACAGAGTGAGGAGTGCAGTTGAGATAGTGAGTGCACAGAAGTAGCAGCTCAAGACTGCTGAAAAGGATGAGCCATAGTCCGCAGCAGGGGAGTAGCTGTCGTTGCATAAGAATTGTGAAAGCAAGTTCCACAGTCTAGGACCCGCAGAGCTAAATCTGATCGCTTAAGTAGAAGAGTAGAGTACTGAAAAGTAAATCATAGTAAGATACAAAGAGGCAAATTTACATGCTGACGACCTGCATTTTAAATTTAGAGTCCATCTTTGCAAATAACCATGTCAAGATGACTAAAACCAAGCCGCTTAACGATGAGATTTAAGAAACAAGCAGTACTTATCTCCATCTTTAACTCCACTACAAAGACTAAGTGGTTCTTATGCTGGAGAGCCTTCTATAGCACAGCGTAAGCCAAAGCAGCTTTCGATACACCTTCAGTAGCCACGAGACTTCATCTCAGGCAACAAAGAGAAAGTGAGAAGTATATCTAAGTCAGGAGGGCAGTCGAGGAAGTGAGTAGCATGACAGTAGCAGCTCAGGACGGCTGGAAAGGACGTGCCCTAGTCAGCACCAGGAGAGTATATCTGTTTGCATAAGAACTGTGGAAGTGAGTTCCACAGTCTAGGACCTTCAGAACAAAAGATTATTTTTTCTGAAGGTCTTTAAGCATAGCAATTGAACAGCTTATTTAACATCTATGGAGAATCTGAGGGGGCAATCAGGTTGAGACTGGTGCAGCAGTTCAGCATAATTTGAAGAAGCCATGGTATGGCCGGCCTCGTAACACAGCATCAGAAACTGTAATCATTAGTATCAGCACAATCTCAAGCACTGTGGTCAGGTTCAAGGAAAGTATACAGCAAATAACTATCAACACTGAAGTCAGATATATTTACCGAGTAAAGCATTCCACCCAGTGGTGGTCCTATCATTAGTCCGATACCATTGAATGACTCCATGACACCCTGCAATACAACATGTAATAATTAAAGTAAAAATGAACTCGGGTAGTATCGGGGTTGAAACGAAGGCACTTCGTTCGAAGGCACACTGCAATGAGGTAAAACTACTTTAAGATCAGGCATAAACAATCAAGCACCCATAGGCTGCAGGACTAACCGAAGCATGACTAAAGCACATTGCTGTAGAAAACTATGTTACACATGGCCACCTCAAACCTAATGACTATACAAAACATACAATTAGTAATAAATTTGTTCAGCACCCTCCGAGGACTTAATCTCTTTATAAGCACTTTACATATGCAGTAAAGGACACATGATCGTATGGTCAGTGGTAACATGCACGGTCTCAATTAAAAGTAACCTGCCAGTGTCAATATTCATATGCACACACACAACAACACAGGGACCCACTAGATGCGGTGAGAAACAAGGACGTTTTCTACTTCTTTTGAAACGTCGTCAAGTCAGGGGGATTTTTGACGTGAGTCGAGAATGAGTTTAACGCTTTGAGAGCATACAAACTAAAGTTAAGGGTCTCCATAATGCTATTGATGACAACAACAGAGGGATGAGCGGTGACTCCCAACATACGTGGGCTAGTGCTTCTCAAAGATAACTCATGAATCCGAAGTAGTTGAGTGATGAAAGAGGGCTAACGCGAGCAATAATAGACTGCAGCACCAGAGGCAACTGGAATGATGCCTGAGTTTAGCTTCAACATTATCTTAGGTAAATTTCGGAGAGACGACAATAACCTAACAATAGATAAGGATCTGCAAGGAAAGTTAGAGTCAAACGTAAAACCTATAAAATAGCACTTGTTCAGCACATCTGGAATGCTCACTAATGCAAAAATTTGAACAAAAAATGACAAAATAATGCACTACAAAGCTTCAAGGTTTACCTAAGATTCTTCTACAGTAAGGTAATGACGTAGGCTGGCATAGCGTTTGATGTCTCATATTCTTACCATAAAAGAACTAATCTCCCGTGGAAATTGGTAAGCCATGATTGCGAAGCTGGAGGTCATCACCATGGCAGCACCATTAGCTTCAATGATTCGACATAGAAAGCACATGGCTACATAAGTGGCTCCATTTGGACTTTGATCAAGAAAGCTGAAACAAATACTCTTGCATTTCAGTGGCTGCATAAATCATTGTTCAAAGTGCAATATAGTACTAAAACTATACGATCGAAACTGTTTATGGAGAGATGAACAGAATCTATTTTTAGGGCCAAAACAATTTACATATAGGTACTATCAAATGGGAATCTTCATTTAATACACGTGTGAGATTAGCAAAGAATATTAGCAGACGTTTGCATTAAAACCTAATAGTAGCTAGCAAGACAAGAGCTGCTGCAAGAAAGTGGCATCCAGCCACTAAGAATTTTCTGAAAAAATGTTTGATAATACTATAATAACAGTAACATTATTAATAACATAAATAATAATGATACAGTTGAGGCTAGGTGCTTCTACTGCTAGCAGTGGTGTGCACAGAGCCACTAGCATCAACATACAAGATTGCTAGATGCTGAAAGACCTAGTCAAAGCATAGTATTGGGCATCACGAAACACAAATCAAAAGCAACTGACAGCAGAACTCCTGAAAAGTAACTACAGTTATATTTGAGAAGATTAGAAGACCCAATGGGATCGCATACAGGATAAGTATATGTTAATAATATTAATAATACATTTTATGAAATACCTCAGAGAAAACAATCTCTTTCTAGGCACTTTACATTTTCTGCAGAGGAAGCCACATCGAATGGTTACTCGTGGCATGCTGAATAAACAACAAGAATAACATGTTAAAGGATGACATGCACAGGGTCAGCATGTACGAGTGGTTAGTGGCAGCATGCAGTCAGCACCCATAAACACATGCATGGCGAATCACAGGGACCCACTAAATGCTATGATACATATGTGTTTTTACTTTCTTTTTAAATGTGGTCAAGTCAGGGAAAGTCATGACTCTAGTCGCAAGTGAGCTCCAGGCTTTGGGAGCATACGAACTAAAGGCAGGGTCTCCAAACGATCTAAGGTTCTTACGAGGTATAGGTAAAAGCTGAAATTATGAAAAGCGAGTGGCAGGATGCTTAGCCCGGTAGGGGGAGTAGATTTGATATGTAGGCTGGAGCCAAAGAATCGGGGGACCTAAAAATGACTGACAGAACCTTGAAGTCGGTACCCTGCTTGATTGGGAGATATTGCAGGTCAGCAAGTAATGTTGTGATGTGGCACTTTCAAAGCTCGTGACAGACAAGCCTGGCTGCAGAGTTTTGCATCAACTGCAAGCATCTGATTGCACAGGCTGGTAGACCAGCAAGCAGTGAGTTACATGAACCTGAAATGCATCTAACCTGAGGTTGGACCAACTGTTCTCATCTGCCTACCACTCAAAAGTATGCCAAGGTGAAATTTTTAACAATGAGAACAGGTAACTATAACTAACTTTATCTGTTACGCACTCTACTTTTGAGTCAGTCGTGAGTACTAAGCTGGCACTACCATTTCCGGGTCTTTATTGAGGTCTACAAATTCTCTGTACTCTATAGCTCAGTACTACTATGCATATCCTAAGCAGGCAGGCATACCTTCCAGCTGAATGGATGTTTAATCATATTTCTCATCGGCACAAATTGCCCTTGGCCTACTAAGTTTGAAGCTTTCCCTGCTCCAAGAGCTAAACAGCTACCAGAGAAATCGAAACAGTTTCCGATAGATAGAACACAGCCAAGAACTTTTGCTGTTACTTCAGCAGCTAAGTTCAGTACCAGAAAATCAATGTATTTGATAGCTTAACACTTGCACACTACCAAACTCGGATGGCTGAGCCGATGAGGCTGAAGTGCAAGTCACCTCAAGCCACCGAATTCAAATGAGAAAGGCATGTTTAATGTTTAGGAAGGTATTACAAGTATTATTTTAGCCAATATGGTCTCCCCGTGGTGACACATCAAATATATTATTATTATTACTACTTTTACCTGGAATCAAGGAGCACAACCAATCAGAATACTTATATGATTTTCTGGCTCAGGAAATGTGGTATGGGAGTATTCAATATGGAATTTCGCAGTGATGCAAAATTAAAAAACAATAACAACGAGAAAGGCTATTATCCCAATTTCTAAAGGTAAAGCACAAAGTAAAACTAGGCTAACTTCTCATACATATTGAGCCCTGGAAGCTGCCTGAGTTGGCTCTCTGTGACAGCTCATGCAGCAATAAGGTGTCTCTTTTTCTGTCTGCGAGCCCTGGTCATACATTAAATCTATGAATTAGAGCTTATTATCATTCTACAATTTGCTGTGCAGTAGTATTTAGCAAATTTTTGTCATAGGCGTAACGCAACTGCACAATACAACTCACCCAAACAATATAAGACAGCCGGCACAAAAGAATGATCCAGACACAAACATGAACTTTGATCCAATACGAGTTAGCTAAAATGAATACACACATGAAATAGTACAAGCAGAATAGGGAAGAAGTGAAGGAAAGCCAATTTAATAGCCTTCAACAGATAGCAACAACAAGGTTTACGGACCTGGAACATGCACTTGAGGCTGCCAATAAACAATTGCCTACTTTAGGACTCGAACCCTCGACCTGGGCCGTGTAGCTGGAGCATTTAACTGCTGGGCCAGTACTCAGCCACCTAAACTGCTGCACAATGAGCCAACAGAATAACTTAAGCATATGGAATTGCCTCACTGCAAAGCACCATTTAGATTATTTAAGCCACTAAGAGAAGGTTGGCAGCCACCATAAGGGATTGCCTAACGAGCAGCATCCCAAAATATTGCTTAAATGCTGGTATAACCGGAAGTAAAAACAGTGTCAACAGCAGCAGCATTAATGATTATATCTCTAATGCTGTAGAATTCTATAAGCTGAATAAATGAGGCTGTTAAGTCAAGGCCTTAACTGAAATATACAGGTATATGACCAGTGTGTAGAGATTACACCAAGAAGCAGCACCACACAGTCTAAATGCAGACCATAGAGTGCACTGGCACTGCACAAGAATCAAACTCTTATATTGCCAATTGATTTTAAGGCACTCCATAACTAAAGGCCATCAGATCGTATATAGAAATAGGAACATGTTTTACTATCTGCAATACGAAAACTGAGTGCACATTCAGGTACTATTTGCAAAGCAAAGTGGCTTAATGGAACCATTATGTACACTAAGAATGGGTACTACTAAGACTACTGGTACTACTAATAATAATAGTAACATGCCATTTGTAAATTGTCCTACCAGAACTAAATCTATATTCGGGTGCTTTCAAACTTGCTGCAAAAGAACAAGAAACCACAGGTTAATGACAAACATATCATGCTAAAATAAGCATGCAAAAGCAAACAAGCATCATACTTAGGCAAGCATGCTAAAGCACACACGAAGTGCAAGGGCTACCGGTTAGTAGGTCCACTGGCTAGATACACGTTTCATGATGCATCCAATCGTTCGAATGCAAGCCTAAAATGCTCACAGGAACAAAAAACATGATCACTTGGGGACCAAACTGCTGATTGGGAGACAGTCGCCTTTACCCAGACTGAAAACAATGCAAAGTCGTTGGACATGGTAAGTTACCATGCACTCATACATACAGGTATTTAGGCACTTCCAACCATAAGGCTAGCAGAGTCTGCTTTAGGACTTTTGGGCTAAAAATCTTGGAGCCGAGGAATATTACTGTTGCTCACTACGCTTATTGTAGCCTACCACGCGAGGAAAACTGTTTAGATGATTCCCTGCTTGGTTTGTATTTCAGGTAATGGTTTAGCATGTTTATGGTTTAAGTTAAAGCTTATAGTTTATGAATTAGATATCACTTTTACGGTGCAAGGTGTTTGGCTTACCAGCTTGGATTGGATTTGGAGCTAGGACTTAAGAGTGGGGCTGGACTCAGGAGGACCAGTGCTAGCCAAACGCCACGTGCCCCCGAGCGCCGAAGTACCCAAGCAGCCAACGGTTAGCAAGGAAGATCAACGGAGTTTCATTGAAGCCAGACAGCAAGTCAGCTAGCCAGCGACCTACCAGGATCAGGGAGCTGGACAGACACCTTCACCACCTTTCGGACAACAGCAGGAGATCCAGAATCTGGGGGGTGCCGAAAAAGCCTGAGAGGTGGACCGTGCCGGTAAGCCATATGCAAGTATATAAGTCGTATTGCGGTTGATTGCTCCTGCACCATGTTGGAGGGATAAGTAGGAACATTGTCCGGGTTTAGGGGACTGGGCTTCTTTAAAGTCGCGTTCGGGGGCACTAGGGGTTTCTACTGAGCCACTGGCAGCCAGAAGCAGCTACCCTGGTTTATCCTTCTGTAGGATAAGCTTGGTTATAGGGAGGGGGTGGGGGTCCATATGTGAGTTTTGCCAATTCAAGTGCCAAGCTATGTGATTAGTGTGAGGACAAAAATAAACTAGCCCCTCAGCAGCATTGTGTGGTAGCCCATAAATTTCACTACAATGTCCTATTTATGTCTTATAGCCTTGGTACAGTTCAGGCCACAACAAACTCAGGGCCACTTAGTCACTGTAAGTAGGTTAGTGCCAGAAAAGCATTACATGAGGCGACCTGCATGCTCATTGCGAATAGATGCTCATGTAACCTCAGTCAGAAGTTGGCTACTCAGCATGACAAGCAACAGGGTATGACTCACCCACAGTTCGGCTTTACATCAATAAACCAGCTGGACAGCAGAGACTGCTGAATAGGGAATTGATGGGTAGAGGGCATAAGCAACCATTCTTCACACACTCGAGTATAGCAATGCACATTATTTTGTTCTCTATGATCCTGTTTTCAATGCGTGTGAACTTAAATTAAACATTGTGGTTATTTTAGGGCTAAGCTGGTCGATTTAAAGTATACCTGCTACATTGATACTCTCAGAGTTAAACATAAAAGTAATCATACAATGTTAATGTAATCTCCTTAGCTAGTTAGTCACTTCGTGGATGGGCTAGGCTGCATCCAGCTGCTGTGGCCTCGGGAATATGCCCAGTCCGGGTTGTGTGAATACCAACAGACAGGAATGTATTAACCAAAGCAAGGATACAATATCACCTTACAAGCATGATTACAAGCAGACTTTTCAGAAAAATAGGCACCAGCCAGTTGCCATCTGATGACGAGGAAGTTGTCAGATCCACATAGAGCAGAAGTTGAGCAGAGGTGGCAACCAAAATACATCAATCGAACACAAGTCCGTTAGTATACTTTGATGAGCTCACCTGATCGGTGGCAATGCAAGTTTAGACTGATCTGGCACTAATACTAAATGAGCTCTTTGCTACCATTGCACATGTTGGTATTTTTTTATTTTTGAAGAACCACACATCCTTTTGGTGCTACATAGATTAAACTATTTGTGTATTTGCATCTGTTAAGTGTAGTTCATTATTACACTGATAGTCTTGAATGTTTTATGGTTGTCCGAAGACTGGTAGCTGGACCGCACTGCAAAGGGTGTAACACTTCACAATCACAATGAATAAGGAATAACAAGTATGCTTGCTGAAGTAGAATGGCCACTGTGTTTGCTAAAGTCAAAATTGAGGCATGCTAAGTCGTCGGTCACCTTCACCCACCACTCGAGTGTCCACATACCAAATGGTAAGCCACGACCAATAGAAAGCAGTCACCAGTTTTTAAGTGCTTTTACTTTGACCAGGATTTCTATGGAAGTTCTGTCCTAGGAATGCAATCAAATGAGGCAACTGGTACAGTTTGGCCCTTTTGTAGTTGGCATAGAGCAGACCGTTAGGTCACAACCATGTGCTGAGTAAAAAGCCTCACTATCTTCAAGGGACCGAGGGTCTGCAACCATTGAGTTAGTCAATGTTGCAGCAAGCTTAATGGTGCAAGTCAGTAATGAATTAGAGAAAAAACCATAAGCTCCCATGCTGCTCATGCAAGTAGGAGCTGCAATAGTTCTGCCAAATGGATTTCAGAGACTCGGGAGCAGCAATTACTTTTTTGAAGGTTTTGATGGCACCTTAATTTAGGAAACTCACCTTGCTAGTGGGCCAAAGCAGTACAACTCAACGAAATTATATCATCTTGCCGGCACTTCTCAAAATATGCAGGCTCCAAGCCACTGAACTCAATCGCAGGGATCACCGGGGATTTGTGGATTCCCCACGACAGAATCGAATCACCAGACTAGTTCATGGACCACAAACCTTGTTCAGATCTGGTTGGGATGTAAAGGGTGCTACTGAACTATCTATCGACATGCAAGCTACGGATGGGCAGTCTGGAACAGGTTTTCTCACTGCCACTAGCTTTAGGGTACAGTTTCAACAACAAGCCAACTTCAGTAAAGTCCAGCAGCACACATGAAGAAACTGTCTAAAGTGAGCTGAAGACAAATTGTAAAAAAATAAAGCACACTGATAGAGCTTTACAGCTAATCTTGTAACTAGATGGGTCATACCAGGGTCCTCCGTGTCATTATTTACTTTTAGAAAGGGAAGAGAAAATTGAAACTTATATTGTCGGGCTATTTAAAAAGAGGCAAGTAATAAGAATCCTCGGAACTGCTTGGAATGCACCAGCTATCTAAAGACAGGAGACAAGAACAGGCAGATCGTATATACCTATCCGTGGAGTGGGGGAAAATTGTCTAATGACACTATATGAATTTACATTAAAGCTGAGAGCTGCATGCAACAAGTGACTACAAAAAATAGGCCTTTCCAATCCCAAAGCTTTCCGGGGGTATTTCTGCAAACGCTCAGTCCCACACTTCGGTGAGAGATTTGCTTCATGAAATATCCGGTCACCAAATATGTTCATGTTATGGTGAGACTAATTGCCGTTTGCTACATGAGGACTTGCATGCATAACTCGGGAATTGGGTACACCAGGAAAACTTGAACTACAGTGTTTATAGGTGTATTAGAAGATGTCACAATGCCAGGCAAAAGGTACTGAGTAAAGCATAGATACTTGTACCCAAGCAATGCCTACGCCCACATTCGGAACTCAAAGCCCGACCAAAGTGTAAATTATGACGACAAAACCCCTGTGGCCACAATAGGAAAAAGCGATAAGGACAAAAAGTAAAACAACGCGGCAGATTAAAAGCCATGCACAAACAGGGGCCTGCTAGGAATAGCATCATCCACAGCTTTGAGAACTTACGCAGGTCCCGTAAACTGGCGCTAGAAAGAATATCACCAGCTCAAAAACTCCAAAAATGAATCCTATTTCCGTATCACTGGCACCTTTGGCTGTAGCCTGAAAGTTGAGTAATGCACATGCCACACGCATAGCATTTCAGATGCAACGAGGCAGCTATATAGTAACAGGCTAGCCGGAAGATACTATCGCAGCTGACAGAAGTATGTGAATTAACTCTGAGCTTTAAGGCGCGGGTGAAAATATATCGGAAACTCAAGCGCGCCTCAGTCCGTGCGAAGGACAACCTATCGGCACCCCACCGAATGACGTACCTCCTGTGGAAAGAAAGGGGAAATCACTGAAAAAGCTAATGACCCGCAAAAGTTTGCTACCGCCAGACATATGGCAGTGATCTTTTGCTGCTGGTTCCAACGCGTTGAGCTCTTTTCTAACTGGCGTGGATAGCTGCTAATGCTGTTGTCGTTAACTTGGTTAACACGAAAACTTTCCTCTCGCGGCTCCAGGGGTGACAGTGTGGCCGAGCTCTCCGAGTCGCTCGTTGTAATGGAATTCATAACGAATGAGCGTAGCTTATGACTTCTGAATGATCTAAAAGCGATCTGAACTTCTATTTGCGTATATCATCCGCTAGCAGATTCAGCGGAGAGCCGCCAACAACAGGAGTATCTCCAGAAAGGGGCGGGCGAGCTAGCAAAGAAATGACGTGAATGGGCTCGCTGTCAGATAATCAAAGGAGGGGTTATTGGATTTGGCAAAAAGCAACCTCGTAGCCTATTAAAGCTTATTAAGATCCATTTTGTTTAATAAGGAAGGTAGAAATACGTTTTTTATCTATTATATAGGCTGCACCTGAGCTATGCCACTGCTGAGGGTAACATCCTGTACATCTAAGGTGGGACACTTCATGAAGTCAACTGCCCATCCATCGGCTTCAGGCGGGGCATAATTTGTGGCAGGACGCTGAGCTAATTACAACTGCAGCAACAGGCGTGAGCAACTATCGGCCAGTCGGTATCAAGTTCCACGCTTTGGGAGCATACCAACTAAAGGCACGGTCTCGAAAGAATTAAAGGGTCGTAGGAGGTGATACATCATCAAAGGGTCAACTGCATAAAAAGCAAGTCATCTATCAGTCAGTTAGTCGCGGTTGGACCGTCGTATGAAAGGTTGGGACGTCGTACAAAAATTTACCACTAATTGTGGTACTGAGCAGTGCTGACCTCTGCGACCGTAAAAAAGTAAGCATTTGAACGTTATGGATAGGAACTTGTTCGAGTAGCTGCGGTGCTCAGTTACCATTTGAATATCTTCGGACATTTCAGCAGCATCGGTGGCTCGCGAGCTTTATTTCAAGGGCACTGCTTCTTCAATGTTTGTTACACAAGGACTAGTTATACAGTCAGTATAAGTACTACATTTGTGGCCTAATAAATTTATTCAGAAGCAGGTTAAGTGGATGGCCTACAAAATCCAGAAATAGGTAACATTTCAAAGTTTTATATAACTAAAAATATAATTCATTTATATAGAACCCCAGGATAAATTAATCCCTATTCAGACGCTTCACATATGCCTCGGGGATCGAGCTGGTTTGGTCTAGCGGTTAAGGTGCTCGCCCGACCAAGGTCTGACTGAGGTCTTGGGCTCGATCCCCGAGGCATATGTGAAGCGTCTGAATGTTTTTGAAAGTTTACCTATTAAAAGACAAAAATTTATACATGCAGTCCCAAGTTTTGCTTATTGACAGATGAATGGAAACAACTCTTTTGTACACCAGAAGTTGTAAGTCGTTATCCACTGTGGGGGTTTTCTGAGTAATTGGAGTTGCATGCTTTCGGCGAACTCTGTTTATAAAAGCTGCTCAGCCCTAAATAGACCTAAGACTGTCGCTAGCAGCTTTAAAAAATGCATATATTTCGAATTAATGACCCGCCCCATTGGCATAAAATATCCGACTGGTAACAATAATAATCAAAAATCGCAAACCCAAGCCAGCAAAGATTCCTATCTTGTGGTAGGGTCCATGAATACTGCAAACTAATACCGAAGGCAAATACTCCATTATCTACAACGTGCATGTTTAAACTTGTTCAGTTACGCCAGCTTCTAGCATGTCTAACCGAGAGCGAATAACTTTCAACGCCAATATAATCGAATGGTATAATGTAACTTACTCTTGCCGTGTCTGCTTTAGCTAAGAGTTCACTTATTGCCATACCTATTAAATTGTGGGTCCACTCACCCGGTTCCTTCGGCCGCCATTGGTCGCGACGGAAGCCGCCGACATTGGACTTTATCGGCCGCCGATGAACAGCATGGTATTTATCTCGTCGTATACTGATAATTAGTCTGCAAATTTAGATTCAATTCTATTTTCGTAGAGTTAAGATGATTTGATTATATCATGTATGCCATTTATATTTTCAATTTCTTCTGGGACAGCATAAGTATAGCGGGTAATACGCCAGGGTAATGACGGCCGAATTGGACTCCGTCGCTTTAGTGAGCAGGCTCTGATAGTGCAATCGAAGGATCTAGTAATGCCGACTTAGTCCTAAAAGTAGGTAGCGTTGTGTGCCTACTGCTTCTGCTGTAATTAGCTAAGCGTCTGACACTAATGCAAATGCCTCACCTGTGGCCAATAGTTAGGCCATTGAAGCAGTGCAGCGTCGGGCCACTAATGCAGGTTATATTTCGTTTCATCTGCTGCGATTGATTGAGCTCTCATATATATGCCCGTTGAGAGGAATACTGAAGAGTCTCGTTTACCGCGAACGTGCGACCGCTGTGTCTCTATGGGACTCCCAGAAGAATAGCCGCCGCTGGAGACCCCGTCACACAGCAGTATTTATAGATGCTTTGAATTAATCGTGGGATACATAGCGATAGTTAAGCTGTAGTCTACCATGCATGTTTACACCCTTACCACCAACCTGTCACTGAAAGGTTTTCGACTCCACCCTTGCCGTTGTATAGATTTAGTTTCTGCAATATTAATAGACCGATCGATCAAAAACATTGCTATTAAATTATTGTTTGTCCTTGCGCATCTTTCCAGCCGTCTCTTTTGCATATATAAGTTTGGTAGATAGACTAATTTTGATCAAGAACTGACTGTGTTTGTCATGCTAACCCGTTTCTACCATTTTACTCACATCTGAAAATGTCGCGTGTGGGCTAATATGATCCGATCAACTTGAAGTTTGAAGTCAACACTCCTAGGGATGTGTCGTGAATCACTTGGCAATGATAACACCTGCAGTTTTTCTCAATGACCATCATTTGAATCAGTCGCTATCAGTTTCCCTTTGAAAGGTTATGCCTCATTCAGCTGTGATATGCCGACTCTAATCTGGCTATCAGATTTGTTTGCGGAGGAGTTTTTTGAGTTCCACACAAAACTATTCGTACGTGGCAGGTCATTATTGATTGCTGAAAACTTTAAAAAATACTCGCTCTCGACCCTGAAAAAAGTTACGCAAGCGATTTTCTCGACTGTTACGCGAGCTTTGGCTTGATCCGAAGAGTTGATCAGACGTTTACTTTCGACTGCCTTGTTCTTAAACTTATAGTCACAAGAGATACATTTACCGTTAAAATCTTTGTAAGCCTGCTGACCATTGCTAGTCATTGCCCAATCTCGCTTGCTGTTCCAGTTCGATTGTGTATTCACATCGAGTTTTTCCAGAGAGGCACCTTAAAAGTCATATATAACGGAATATGAAATTTTCAAAATTTACTTACGATGCTGGTTTTCGTTATCTGCTTCCAGACTCGGGTGACAAAACTGATGCCTTCACTAATACAGTAACCTCGAAAATAAGTAAAGCTCCGGAGAGCATGCTGATCTAAGTTACATTTTCTTATTGAGTCGTGGCGATTTCTCTCAATTCACGAAAAAGTCTCAAATCTGATTCCAGTAAAGTTCAGGATTCAATGAGGCTCTTTTATTAGGGCTCTGATGCCGATCTTGCCAGTTTTAAAAAGTTCTGCGAAAAAATAGAAAGCTTGAAAATGTCAAGGCTTACAATTTTTCAAAATGTGTGTTTGCGTTTACCAGTTGGAGACCTTGCATGCAACTAACTATTGCTTATTTATTCTCTTGAAAAAACCTTGTTGAAGATTTAGTTTTCATATGGTGACATTCAAATTTTAAAGTTTATTACTGCTATTATTATTATTATCGTGTTGAAGCACATGCACCAAGAGACCGCCCCTGTAGACATATTTCAAACGAAATTCATTGCTGGTGCATTTAAGAGGGCAATCACCAGATTCAATTAGAGACAAAAATTACCTCGGCATGTACCCATCAATGGCTTGCCACCCAGTATTTCGGCCCTTGCTATATAAATTTATTTGAAAGTGATTTGGAAGGGCCAAATCTAGCAGCCCACCTAAGTGCTAACGGTCGTAACATGCCTTTACATGGATTGGGACTGTTCCTTAACGGATGATGTTGCTAAAAATCTAGTTATAGCCTTCGTAGGTGCCCATGTGAGCAGCAACTCAACTTTAGGCAGCTGGTATTTAATTATTTATATTATTTATATAAGTGCTGTCGCCCACAACAAGTATAATAGGATAAAAAACGATGACGTAGTATGTTTTTTAGCTATTTATTTGGCATGAGAATCCGTCACAGATATAGCATCTAATTCAAAAAGTGTCCTATCTTGATAATAATAATAATAATAATGCAATTGATAAAGCGCCCTCAGAGAACTCAATCTCGTCCCAGGCGCTTTGCATGTTTGGCAAAGGGAAACGCGATTAAACGGTGAGTAGTATCATGCTTGATAAACAACATGAAAAAGACGGTTGGAGATGTAACGCACAGGGTAAGCATGCTAGTGCGGTTACTGGCAGCATGCACAGTGCCAGCACGAATAAGCACATGAATTACGAATCACAGGGACATACTAAATACTGTCCTAAATATGTATATTTTTAAGTACTTTTTAAATGTAATCAAGTGAGGGGATGATCTGACGCAAGTCGGAGTGAGTTCCACACTTTGGGAGCATACGAACTAAATGCAGGTCTCCAATAAATGATTTGAGGTTTATACGAGGTATTGGTAAACTGTTAGATTCAGAAAAGCCGTTGGTACGATGCCAGGCCTGGTGAGGGAGTAGATCTGAGAGATAGGCTGGAGCCAAATAATGAAGTGACAGAAAAGTGAGCAGCAAAGCCTTAAAGTCAATCCGTTGCATCACTGGTAGCCAGTGCAGGTCGGCAAGAAGTGGTGTGATGTGGCAACAGGAATGCTCACGACAGACAAGCCTAGCTGCAGAGTTCTGCACGGGCTAAGCAAAATAAGCACCTGATTGCACGTGCTGGTAGGTCTGCAAGAAGTAAGTTACAGATATCAAGACGGGATGTCACAAATACATGGACCAACTTAAATGTGCTATCCTTATCTAAACAAGCATGTATTACATCTGAAAGTAGGGAGACTTGGTTTTGGAGCTGATGTGGTCGTCTAACGAGAGGTCATTTTGGAACACGACTCCTAGATTTTGAGCTGACTAAACAGGAGATATGCTGGCAGAGTCAATTTTGAGAGTCAGCCTTTCCAATTTGTAAATCACACTGGGTTTGCCCATAACTAAAAAGTTAGTTTTGTAATCTTTTAGAATCAGAAAATTTGCTGCCATCCATGTGCAGATGTCATCAATACATGCAGCAGGTGAGTTTCGAGAATTTGAGGTGATCGAAGGCTGGGAGGGATCAGAGCAAACGTAAAACTGAGAGTCGTCCACATAGAAGTAAAAGCCTAGATTGTGGTTGGCAATCATATCAGCAAGAGGGAGGATATAAACCGTGAAAAGAACCGACCTAGCACGGAGCCCTGAGGTACCCCATATTTCGGAGGTACCTCATATGATTATTGTCCATTCACGTCAATACTGTGGAATCTCACACTGAGATAAGACCTGAACCTTTGCAGAGCAATGCCAGTGATGCACTGGCGAGAAGAGAAGTGCACTAGAAGAACTTTGTGATCAATAGTATCAAAAGCTGCCGAAAGATCAAGCAAAACAAGCAGAGACAATCTACCCCTCTCTGCATTCCTAAGGAGGTTGTTGTACACTCTAGGCAATAATGATTCGATAGAGTGATTAGCTCTATAAGCAGACTGGAACTGACTAGCAATGTTTGAATATTCAATTTTTGAATTCAGCTTGTCCGATACGACTCTTTCCAGTGACTTTGATAGGAATGGTAGAAGGGAGACAGGGTAGTAGTTGCTCAAGTTCTCTTGGTCTACTGTTCCTTTTTCGCCGACTGAAATGAGGAGCAGTATGTGCAGCTGTAAATTTCATATTTAGAAGTTCGGGAAAGCGAGCTTGTCCAGACTGAAGAGCTTTTTAATGTACAGAACGGAAGTTACTATTACAATATCAGGAGTACATTTGTGCATACGACCCTCATAGAACTAAATCAATTTAATGGACTGGAAATATGTGCTATGACTAAATGGTTAGTGGTATCACACACAATGTTAAAAACATCCCGTGGTTTGTGAAAACATGCACAGTGTTAGCAAGTAAAGCATGGTTATTGGTCATATGTACAGTGTCAGCACCCATAAAGACACAGAAAAAAGTACAAGGACTTACGAAATACTGTGAAAGCGTCAGTTAGTTAAAAACTTAAGTATACGTTAATGAGGCAAACGCCCACACCTTTTGGCACAGGCGATATATAGATAACACAAGCATGCGTCGATCACAGGTGTGTCATTGTATGCTAAGCCATGCATGCAATAGCAAAGTTCCACGAGGAAATGCTACCAGCAACCAGAAAGCTGTGCATATGGATTGCTTAATTTTCTACAAAACCTGCATGCGATAGTGTTTGTTTATTTACTGAATTGTGTAAGCAATAACCAGTCGATAGGAAAGCAAGTTGAGAGAAGATTATTGAAAACTACACACCAAAGACAGAAACTAGGCAAAGTATGCACTGTAAATTTGCATGCCAACATTTATTAAGCAAAATTGTGTCTCAAGCTTTGCTGTGCGTAACTTTCCAGTGCAACGGTAGAAATCTCAGTAGCAGACGGTGCTGCCGTGGAGGTATATGCAGTACTGCTTGCTCCCAAGGAATGCTGAGATGAAGCTGAATGATTAGATGGCACTTCTGTTATGTCACTAGTCGATTCATTTTTGCTGCCGCTCGTGTTATCGACGATGGTCATTAAATCAAATTCGCTGTCTTCTCCCACAATTCGGCCAACAAGCTTCCATATTAGCAATCCAGTTACGGCAATGATGACTGTTAGTACGCCAACCACTATGCCTATAGTTCTGGAAACATATCCGTCTAAATCGTACCACACACCACAGTCTCTAATGAAGTCAGTGAAATAGCTTAATAACAACAGTTATTCGTTCGAACATTTGTAATTTTTAAATACTGTTCAAACAGTATTTTGGCCAACAAGGTACACTTCCTAAGTAGACGGTAAGTTTTTGCATATAATCCTACATACATTCGACCTCGATTTATTCCTGAGCTTCAAGGCCACTTTGCAAAAATTGATGACGGAAATGTTATATCAATTAATTTACTGGAGAAGCATTCACTCACTATCCAGCATTTTCGGTTAGAAGCCTATCTCGTCTTCAAGCTATTAAGTCCAGCAAGGCACATTTTGATGGCTGACTACCGGTCGATAAGTGAAGGCTCACCACCAGCATGCAATTTATTTTATAGCATTTTTCCATGAACAAGATAAGTTGGTAAGCGTGTATGAGTCTACTTATTGAAATTCGAAAGGTAAGGCACGCATAAGGCAGCATCTTGTTGTGCTCCCATCTATTTAGAAGCACATAATGGCGGCTGGACCTTGCGAAAGTTTGATTACGGTACGTAATAAAACTAAATTAATGATTTTAGCGGTGGTCAAGTTTGTTTGACAGCTGTCTATCTTCCATGATCTAATGCAGCTTTACCGTGACAGAGAGCAGCGTCCAAAAGCATCCAAGTGTCGCCGTCGGACCAAAATGCAAAATTAATCGAAAAGATACAGTACCGGTGGTTAGTCGGCCAACGGTTAGTCACAGCAACTGACAATACTCAAGCGAGCTTCGCAAATAGTGAATTAATTTAAAGGGCAATTTAATGAGGCCTCTTGAAAGCTGAGCGGAATAAAATAGATGCCTGTTGATATTAGAGCTCGTACCAGATGGTCGGGGAACTAGCAGCTGCATTTGATACCGGTTACCCATAAAAAGAAAAATAAAGGATAAGCTGATTCAATATATTTCATTTTTAGGGCACCCCAAGAGAACTTAATCTCTAATCAGGCACTTCACATGTGCCTCAGGGCTCGAACCCTCGTCCTCAGCGAGACTACGGTCAGGGCGAGCACCTTAACCGCGTGACTAAACCAATAACCACTGTGAATAAGCTAAGTTTTCGCAGAACGGTATCAAAATGATAATCTCGTAATTTAAAAAATGTAGCCGTCAAGAGAGAGCTGATACCTAACGAATATTTTGATTTAAAGACTTTAAAACACGACTGAAGAGTCAAAAGGAGAAACCACTTATTTGGCTCGGTCCGCGTCGTACTTCTATCCTTGTCTAACACCGTAAAAGAGTGGCGGTACCTTGACCAACATGGCTAATGAAAATTCTGTATTAAGAGATTATTCAACTTGTTAGTTATCGAAGCGATGCGGAATATTCTCGATTAATAATACATTTTTAATGGATTAAAAGGAGCCTTACGTAAATGCGGAACAATTTCACCATAAATAACTTCTGAATTGTTTTGTAAAATTTGATTTTGCATCAGAGGCAGTGTAATTGTATAACGCAACTTAGATATATTCGGTTTGAGAGGCGAATTTGGCCGAATTCATTTTTGAGCTACTCTTTTTTGCTTTATCTTTGATTCTCATTTTAATAGAATTTACATTTTTATCTTTCCTTGCAATTAGATGCCATCATACGTAGTTTTAAAATGCCCTATGCACGCCTCTAAATATTTTAAAGCTGTTATCGTGTTTGTAAAAGCCAATAAGTATGGTAATACAATTTATTTCTATAGCCTTATAATCGAACCGAATCTCAGTCAAGATTCTTAACTTATGCCGTCGGGCATTGTTAGCATGATCTTGGTCATCAAAGGTGAGTAGCCTGACCCAAGGACCAAACCAGGGCACGCCTACCTTCGCTTGAGATAACGTCGACTACTGCGACGTCTGTCGTAGGTTTGGGTCCTTGCCCTAGTGCTACAAACAGGGACCAAAAGTAGCATGCCAGTACAAGCCTCTTCAGTCAGCAACGCGGCCAAACTGAAGTTATCATTAAGGTCGTCACGATGCTTAAAGCAGTAGGAAAGTAAAGCAAATGTATTTGCACTCTATTGACTCTAATTATTTAGCAGTTAGAATAACCTTGTTAGACTGGCAAGCCGAGAATACGACTGAAGCTTATACAGCCGATTCAATCTCCATACCCTCAACACAATACAATCTGGGTTCATTCATCTTATATTGCACACGGTGCTCAATCAAAATACCCGACGCTCTAAATAAGAAATAAAAACTGCGTTAATATGAAATATAGGTACAGTGGTATCCATGCCGCAACTACATAACCACTACCAGAACCGAAAAACAACTATCAGCTTTTATCTCACTAGCGAATGGTAACGTCAAGCTTTGTAGAACTGTATGACTGTCACAACATCATATCTACTAGGTTATTAACGCTGCTTAAATTAAGTCAGAGACTGCAGCTCTGTGGTAAGTGAAATCTGGAGAATTATCCTCTATAATAACCTACTTAGTTTTAATAAGTCAGTGAGTTTAATTCACTGATGTCACATTTACATTGAGTGCTTTCCAACGTTAATACTGTAACACAAAGACGATAGAGCAACGATACACCAAAGCGGAGCTTGTCAGCTGTGGGTCGCGACCCTTTTGAGGGTCGAACGACTCTTTCATAAGGGTCGCCTAAGACCATCGGAAAACACGCATTTGCACATATAGCACACAATAATTTTATGGTATAGGGTCGCCACAGCATGAGGACCTGTATTAACCGGTCGCTGCATTAGGAATTTTGAGAACCACTTCACTCCGGGAAGTTAATTAATTTATTTACATATTTTGCGTCATCAGACAGTGTTACAGTTCAAATTTAAAATTACTTAACTAGAATTTACAGAAAAGAGATCATTATGGAAGCATTTTTCTTAAGAGATGGTAAGGGCATTTCCGTTGCTTGTACTCACTTCACTATGCCGGAAGTAAGGACCACGTTTTGCAATACCCAGCCTCACCTAATTCCACTTCAGCTTAGCTTAGAGACCATTAAGTTATACAAATTAAATAATAAATAGATAAATTTAGTGTTGAATTACACGAAAAAACACTAGATAATGAAAATTGGTTTACGAAAGGAGGGCCGCTACAGCCCGATAGTTTGTTTCATGTGAAGTTAACTTTAACGTCATTTACTGGCCAGTGCACTGTGGTCTTCTTGGAGCTTACCTGCTGTTTTTAGTTCGGGTCAACTTATTTAGGCTATACTTAAGTTTAAGCTAGCCTCATATTCAGGTGTATCCTCAAATACTGTTAGCACAACCATAAATAAAAAATGTCATAGTATGACATCGATTCGCCTGCTCAAGTGAAAATCATGCCCTAACGAAAAATATGCTGCAATCAACTCAATTTTATTGTGAGTAGTTCTGAATATTAGTTTATAAAAAGAAGTTAAGAGGCGACACTTTCATAGTGCAATTAAACGTGGTGGTATAACTTTCCGTAAAGACGAGATTAAAATATCGCTACACTCTTTAGCTTCGTTTAGTATTCCTGTGCAGTCTCATATTGAAACTTCACTGTTAACTCATTTACTATACCTTTGCAGATCTGTTAGACCAACGTTTATCTACAGAGGTATACATTTAGTCACGCTAGAAGGCCATCTCGGAAAGATTTAATTCGTATTAGACCTTTACCCAGTTTTCTCGTAATACAGTTTGCTGTAACCCTCGTATCTTCGATGCGAGTGTGTACGAGTTTCCTGCGACACCATTCTCACAAAAGATACTGCCTAGAATTTGGTGTGACATTGGGCTGGCGCAGAAAGGGATACTACATTCAATTGATTAAGAAATTTGTGACGTCCCGCATCAACTTATATAGCTCACTTCTTGCTGGTCTCCTGGCGTGTGCGATCAGGCGCTTACAGTTAGTGCACAACTCTGCAGCTAGGCTTCCCTATCGGAAGGGCTCAATTGCCACATCACATCGCTTCTCGCATACCAGCACTGGCCTTTAATCAAGCAGCTTATACTTCAAAGTTCTGTCGCTGACCTGTAGCTCCCTTTATTCTGTAGCTCGATTCAACATATTAGAACTAGTTCAGCTACAGGTGCAGAATCGTACAAACAGCAGTTCTGACCTATGCTCCCAAAGTCAATAACTCACTAACGACGCATGTCGCAATGTCCCTCCCCTGATACGACGACTTCTGAAAACTAGTTTTAAAGGAACCAGTTTATTGTAGAATTCCATGGTATTTGTGATTTGTTATTGGTGTGCTTGTAACTAATTAAACTTAAGTTTCTGTTGTTGATGCTACAAAAGGTAGGTAGGTTTTGTGTATGTATGTATGTATGTATGTATGTATGTATGTATGTGTGTCAACAGATATGTATGTGTGTATGTATCTATGTAGGTAGATAAGTATGCATGCTTGTAGGTAGATGTGTATGTATGTATATATGTATGTATGTACGTATCTATGCATATACCGACGGTCACAGTGTTTGTATGCATTCATGTATATAGGTAGGTAGGTAGGTTTATGTGTATGTTTGTATGTAGGTAGGTAGGTATGCATGTATGTATGCATGTATGTATGTGTGTATGTATGTATGTATGTATGTATGTATGTATGTATGTATGTATGTATGTATGTATGTATGTATGTATGTATGAATGGATGTATGTATGTATGTATGTACGTACGTCTGTACGTATGCATACATGTAAGCAAGCAAATATGTATGTGTACATCAATGTATATATGCATGCATTCTTCTATGCATGCATGTATGTACACATACATGTATATCCGTTGGTAACTCTACACAGCCACAAAGACTTTGAAGGTGAAGCAGTGGCGAGTATTGCATAGCTCGCTTAAAGCCAATGCAGCTTTCGGCACCCATTCGGTAACCATGGGACTTCGTCTCATGCAACAAAGAGAAAGTGAGAAGCATAGCTGAGTCAGGAGAGATTTGAGGTAATGAGTAGTATGAAAGAAGTAGCTCAGGATGGCTGGAAAGGATGCACCATAGTCAGCAGCAGAGGAGTAGATGTCGTTGCTCGACAATGGTTAAAGTTAACTCCACAGTAAAAGAACTCAGCCTAGGACCTACCGTAAGTCGATACCTACTAGCCCATCTTCTCTAGTAGGTGTTTAGGAATCGCAGCGCATCGGGCGTTCATCCTATCAATCACTGAACCATTTAATCCGGGTGACATAAGTTTAGTTAGTGGTTTTACATTTTTCTGGCACTTGCTCGTTCACCATGGGTCAGCATGAAGTGAAACTAATCTAACGGCTTGTGCTGATCTTCCTGAACATTACCTTGCACCAAGACTGCTACCAAGGTTACAGGCCACTGAGCAGGCAGGCTACTAAATCATAGATCTCTTAAACTTATTACTTCCCCTACTGGCGTTAGATAGCCGGTAAATGCACTGCCTACCGAGACCAAGAGTCACAGTTAGCCGCAAACGCTAAACTTGCTCAAGACAACGCCAGTTTCTCTAATATAATTGGATGACTTGAGGCTTGCCAAAGCTTCTTAAATTCGCCAGTTAAATGCTTGCTCACTGCAAACTTTGAAACTGATTATCAATAGTCATGTTAACATGAGAAGCTTCACGAATTTCTGCTGACTAAGACATGGATGAAGCCACCTATGGTGGCTGCCTACGAAGTGATTACAATTAGGATTATAATTCTTTCCGTCAATGTTTCTTACACGGTGGATTGTGGGATTGCTTTCATTATTCATGGATGCAGGCTTTATAAATTGCACCTTTCCAAAATGTTTCCGGTTTGAATTAGTGGCTACAAGGTACCCCATCAAAAGACTCATCTCTCACGGTTGTTATCTACAGACCCCTTTTGGACACTCCGACCATTTTTTAAAGAGTTTCTAGAGTATCTAAGTAAAATATTTTTTTTAGCTTGGCCTAGTGCATGGTTAGATACTTCAGCACTTACCTTGGGAATCCTAGACACGGCCAGGTAGCTCATTTCTTGACTTTACAGAGAACTTTTAAGTTGTCCAAAAGATTTTTAATACTCCTTATATCGTGTTTGAAGTTTAGCATTGCTTTCTATTGGCAACGATCCTCTACTTCTAGTCTTCACTAGCATTCCAAGTTATTCAAGCCATAATTCAGGTTTTGCATTCAAGCGATACCAGATGGTTCCAAAGGATTTCAATACGGCTACATTTAAACTCTTAAAACGTTTGACATCAGAGGTCCACGCTATCCATCATTCAGTTGCACTTAACTCTTTGTCGCTGAGCATAGAAAGGATTTCGCTTAATCAGCATACCGGTAAATTTAACTTAACTGATGGTCTAAAAGGTTTAGGTCACGATTCAATCATCAACCCTACACTACTACTTTTTTCCAGTGCGACTAACGATCTCACGATATTCTAAGAAGCAACGATGATGGATTTTTACTGCCTGACACTGCTACTAGGTCAACATCTGCGTTGGACACTTTTGATGACGACTTACTATTTTAATGATTTATTACTGTTTTAATTATTTAAAACTAAGCTCGGTTAGGTAGACGAGGCAGTTTCAGGCTGAAATCGTACGTTCACATAGTTTTCAATCCTCGTGGTGTATTGGTCACATCTCATCCATCATACCAGTAACCAGCGGAGTTTTGAAAATAGTTTGTTCTCGGTTATCGGCTATTTTTAATTTACACTGAGCCTCTGAGAACAATGTGTCGGGCTCGCGAAGTCAGCAATCACTACCGATCTGGCAAAACGGTGATACGGGGAACACAAATTCTTTCTCGCATGTGACGACCGTGGTCGTGTGCTCGAGCTATTTTGCTAATAGGAAAGAAATAAAAACAGATGAAGTTCTTATATGTCACTAAGCGAATGAAATATATATTCAATCTGATGTTACCCAGGCGTTGTTGTCGTTTAAACCAAAGACAGTTTTATAGCTACTGTTAAATTTAATGATTGCTATAGATGCCACTAGCTCAGTGGTTCTGAAAAGGCTTTAATCCTTCTTTACATTTTTACTAGGCTAATAGAAAGGCCACTCATTCTCTGCAGCTGTAACTAAATATGGCCACAAGGCAAGGCGTAAAATTCCAGAAGTTTTTCCGTAAATTTACCTTTGCTGATAAAGCAGTGAATGTTCTAGGTCAATCACATGATAGAGTGCACAATTCTTACATACAGCGGGGTTGCTCTATATTGCTTGACTCCTCTTCATATTTGGTTGGAATGCCTAACCAGTTTCAGCATCTATTGTCCTAACGAAATATACTGGCAAGAAGTTAGCATTCTAATTTAAGTTCTCACAGATCGTCGGTGACAGTACCTTTAGCTCAGCAGGTTGTAAATTATAGAACTCACTTCCACAATTATGAAGCGGCTACATCTAATCTCCTGCTGCACACGGCGGCCCTTTTTTCCAGCCATCCTGGTATGCTAATGCCATGCTACTTAATTCCTCGATTACTATTCTTAATCATTTATGGTTCCCACTCACATTTTTTGAGTACGATAAAGGGGGCTGGAATCTAAATGACTAAAAATCCTGCTAAGGATTTGAGTGTGCTGGAGAAAACGTTCAGCTAAATACCCATTTAGTGTTTTTTCGACTTTAGGAACGTACAGACACAGATTCATTACAATGAAACAAACGTTTAATTCCGCAAAGTTATATCAATAATCAATTTCACACCTACAGCTACTCTTAAATATTACCTTTCATCGTATTCACCCAACCTTAACCCGTGCAGTTTGCATGCTGCATGATTGTATGATAGCGAGTTGTACGAACAAAAATGCTGACGGAGTCAAGTAATCCAAGTTAAACAATGATAGAATAATTGTATAGCACCTCCAGAGAACTCAACCTCTTTCTATGCCCTTTGCATTTGTCGTAAAGGAAGCGCGGTTGAATGGTTAGTGGTAGCATGCCCGGTGAATAGTGAAAAAGAATAGAATGGTTTGAGGTGAAATGCTGGGGTTAGAATGAGAACGTGGTTAGTGGCAGCATGCTCAGTCTTAGCACATAAATGTTCACAGAAGATAAACCTCACGAGCCTAATAAATGCTGATACGAATAGATGCATTTTTATTTTGTCTTTAAATATGGTCCAATCAAAGTAGGTCGTGACGACGGCGTTCGTCAGTGAGTTCTAGGCTTTTGGAAGCTTCCGAACTAAAAGTACGGTCTCTGAAAAATGTGAGGTTCATACGAGGTATAGGTAAATGAATCGCTTCCGAAAAGTGGATGGTACGATGTTTAGCCTGGCGAAGAAGTAGATCTGATAGGTAGGTTGGAGCAAAAGAATTAAGGGATCTAACAGTAAGTGGGAAAACCTTGAAGTTGTTGTGTTACTTGACTGCTAGGCAATGCAAGTAGGTGAGAAGCTGCGTGACGTGGACATTGCGACGCTCACGACATGCACCTTTGCTGCTGAGTTTTGCATCACACGTACACCTGCTTGAACGTGCAAGTAGACCAGCAAGCGGTGAGTTACAGAAGTCAAGACGAGATGTCACAAATGCATAGAACAACTTCCGTGTTGAATTTGTTTTTAAATAAGCACGAATCGTTGGAATCTAATTAAAATTAGCTATATTAGCTGAATGTAAGAGGACTGGACGGTGGAGTTGATGTGGTAGTTTAAAAATGAAAGGTTACTACAGAACAATATTCCTAGATTTCGTGCAGATTCAACAGGAGATATGCTGGCTAAGTTGATTGTGAGTGTCTGCCTTCCCAATTTCGGAACGATATTTTACAATAATAGTAAGGATAAATTTTCACAGCGCTCTCATGGAACTGAATCTTTCGCTAGATACTTAACAGATGCTGCATACAAACCATTACCAAATATTGGGTAAACATGCCCATGCAGCAGGCACGCCTGGCAGCAGGCAGTATCATGTTAACAGATACATGCATGCGAAAGACGAATCCCAAAGACCCACCAAGTGCAGTAATAAGAATAGGTTCGCTTAAAGTTTTTTTTTAGAAGTCCTCATGTCAAGGAATGCTGTGACGTGCATCGTTAGTGCGTTCCATAATTTGGTAGCATAGGAACTAAATGCATGGTTTTCAATGTTTTTTTTTGGTGCGTTCGAAGTGTGGCTAATTGACTCGAGTCAAAGCAGTGGGTTGTAAGATTCTTCGCCTGGTAGATGAAGTGTTCTGATAAGCAGGCTGGAGCTAGACAATGAAGTGTCCTAAAAGTAAGGGATAGAACATTACATTTAATAGACTGCTTACCGAAAGCCGGTTAGGCTATGAGTGCACTATACAAAACTCTCCTGCGTAACACCCGCATGGTCTTTATGACTTTGTGGAGTTACAGACTGAGATACATTACATTATATTATATTAACCTGGATCCTCTGCATGCCGGCAAGAAGTGATTTTCTGTGATATTTGAAATGCTCACAACAGATGTGGCTAGCTGCAGCGTTGTCCAGCAACTGTAAAAGCTTGATTGCACAAGCATGTAGACCAGCAAGCAGTGAGTTACAGAAGTCAAGATGGGATGTCACAAACGCTTTGATCAATTTAGATGTGGTATTATTGTCTAAAATAAAGTTCACATTTTATCAATGTCCAGTAGCAGAAATTAGGCAGACATGACGATATTCTTGATGTAGTCGTCTAATGAAAGGTCACTTTAGAACATGGCATCTATATTTAGTGCAGATTCAACAGGAGTGATGAGGGAAGAGCCAATTTTGAAATCAACTTTGTCCAAATTCTGATCACATGGGTTGGCCTGTAAATAGTAAGTCAATGTTTCCGCCATTAAATGTAACAAAGTTAGCTTCCGTACTGGTGAAGATCTCATCAATGCATGCAGCAATGGTGTGTAGAGAACTGGATATGCTGGAGGTCAGGGGGGATCAAAGCAAAGGTACAACTGAGTGACTTAAGGGAAAGCCTAGGTGTGCTTGGCGATCATTTCAACAAGATGGAGAGTATAAACTGAGAAAAGAAGCGGACCTAGCACAAGACCACGAGTACGGGTACGTAAGACGTTCTTCGGATGATCTTTTTCTATTCACCTTAGTACTTAAGAGTGTCTCACTGAAATAGGACTTGAACCATTGCAGTGCAGAGCCACGGATGTACGTACGAGAATCAAGACGCTTAAGATGGACTTAGCGATCAATAGTATCGCAGCCTAGGTCGTGCCTGAGAATTCCATCGGGTAGTGGGATAGAATAAACCGTGAAAAGAACGGAACCAAGCACCGAATCCTCAGGTACCCATATGTCGCACGATAGTCTTTCGCCAAAACTTAAGGATACACCTAGTGTGATCATTGATTGATTGTTAAGGCAAGAGAGTTTTAATGATAGCCTCCATTCTTTATTATTTAGCACCATGTTGCCCCCCACAACTTCCCTCTCTACTAAATTGAGAATAGACTATTATTTGTTTAAATGGGTCTATAAAGGTGGTAGTCTACTGGCTACAGAATGCCAAGTCTACTAAACGAAAGCTTGAAAAGGCATACAAAAGATCCGGACTAACTGTCCATCGACAGGCATATGAAGACTACTGTAGGTCGTACCAATCGATCCTAGCAAAGGCTAAGTCTAGCTTCTATAGAAACATTGTTGAATCACAGATGCACAATCCAAAAATGCTGATGTCGACAATAAACCATCTCCTCAACCGTTCCCAGGTTAGCTCCTTACCAGATGATCCTTGTGATGATCTAGCCGATCGCTTCTCTCGATTCTTTGTGCAGAAGATAGACAAAATCAGGGAATCCATCCCTGCGATGACAACCTTCCCACTAGAATGCTGTTCCTCGGTTCCTGGCTGCGCCTCAATGTCTGCATTTAAACAGGTCACCAGTGATGTAGTCCTAAAGCTCGTATCTCAATCAAAGAAGACAACAAGTCCACTGGACCCTATTCCCACTGTCCTGCTCCTACGTTGCATTGATCTGCTGCTGCCATGCATAACCAACATCATTAATATGTCATTAGCCTCAGGTCAGGTCCCAGCACCTTTCAAAAAAGCTGTAGTCAGGCCACTTCTCAAGAAAGCTACACTAGACCAAGAGAACTTAAGCAACTACCGCCCAGTCTCCCTTCTACCATTCCTATCAAAGACACTGGAACGGGTCGTGGCAGACCAGCTGAACTCGTATATCGAAACCTCACACCTTGCTAGTAAGTTCCAGTCTGGCTTTAGAGCTAATCACTCCACAGAGTCAGCATTGCTTCGGGTATACAACGACCTACTTAGGAATGCAGACATGGGTAGAGTGTCTCTTCTTGTTTTGCTCGATCTTTCGGCAGCTTTTGATACCATCGATCACAAAGTACTTCTAGAGCGCCTCTCATCTCGCCTGGGCATCACTGGCACTGCTCTGCAGTGGTTCAGGTCCTATCTCAGTGGGAGACTCCAGAGTGTTGACGTGAATGGACAAAGATCACCTGAAGTACCTCTAAAATATGGAGTACCTCAGGGCTCTGTGCTAGGTCCGGTCCTTTTCATCGTTTATACTCTCCCTCTCGCTGATGTGATTGCCAAGCAAAATCTAGGCTTTCGCTTCTATGCGGATGACACTCAGTTGTACCTTTGCTTTGATCCCTCCCAGCCTTCGAGCACCTCAAATTCTCTCAACTCACTTGCTGCATGCATTGATGACATCCGATCATGGATGGCAGCAAATTTTCTAAAACTAAACGATGATAAAACTAACTTACTAGTTATGGGCAAACCTAGTGTTATTCAGAAATTGGAAAGGCTGACTTTCAAAATTGGCTTTGCCAGCATATCTCCAGTTGCATCAGCTCGAAATCTAGGTGTCATATTCCAAAGCGACCTCTCGTTAGACGACCACATCAGCTCCACAGTCAAATCAGCCTATTTTCAGTTTCATAACATTGCTAAAATTAGGGCTAGTTCAGATAAGGATACCACGTCCAAGTTGGTCCATGCATTCGTGACATCTCGTCTCGACTTCTGCAACTCACTGCTTACTGGCCTACCAGCATGTGCGATCAGGCGATTGCAGCTGGTGCAAAACTCTGCAGCTAGGCTTGTCTGTCGTGAGCGTCGCAGTTGCCACATTACTCCACTTCTCGCCGACCTGCACTGGTTACCAGTCAAGCAACGGATTGACTTCAAGGTTTTGTCGTTCACTTTTAGCTCTCTTCATTCTATGGCTCCAGCCTATCTGTCAGATATACTACCCCATCAGGCAAAGCATCGTACCACTCGCTTTTCGGAATCCAACAGTCTAGAAATACCTCGTACAAACCTTAAATCCTTTGGAGACCGTGCATTTAGCTCGTATGCTGCCACAGCCTGGAACTCCCTCCCGACCTGCATCAGAACATCCCCTGACCTGACCACATTTAAAATAAACTTAAAAACATACCTATTTAGGACAGCATTTAGTGGGTCCTTGTGATTCGTCCTCGATGTTCTTATGCGTGCTGACACTGTTCATGCTGCCACTAACCACATTTGCATGCTGACCCAGTGCATGTAACCCCTAACCATGTTATTCATTTTGTTTGTTTTTCAAGCATGATTTTACTTACTATTCTATTGCGTATCACTTTGCAGCAAATGTAAAGCGCCTAGAAAGAGATTAAGTTCTCTGAGGGCGCTTTATCAAGTGCAATATTTTTATTATTATTATTATTATGCCTATCGACAGCCGCTCAGGCTGTGAGTGTGCTATTCAAAACTCTCCTGTCGTAACCCCGCCTAGTCTTTATGACTTTGTGGAGTTACAGACGGATATACATTACATTAAATTCACTGCTATAACAACTCATGCGTTAAAAAGTGAAATATCAATGTAACTTGCTTCGTAAACGTGTAGATTTTTTAAATATTTCAGTAAGTTAATCGAGGGAGACTAGAGAAAGAGCTGATGCAGTCGTCTAATTCAAGGTCAGTTTAGAATTTTTTAAGCATGACTGTCCGCGAAGAAATGTAAGTGTTATCTAAATTAACAAGCTTATATCTCGCAGTAACGAAAAAAGTTGCATTTATCACGCATCAAAATGTTGTGAATTAATGTTTCAAGTTTCCTTAAAATGTGCAGTTAAGTATTCAAAAAAATATTTGTGGTCTGATGATGACACCACAGTATCATCGCGAGCGAACTCGGTGTACAATAGCACATATGTATCGCATAGTCATTAATGAGGATATTTGGTTATCAAGTTCCATTCGCTAAAGCATGGTTTTCAACCTTGACTAGATGTTTAGGCCCCGTGGGATTCAGGCATGCGAGCGAAATGTAGCACTCAGCTCTCCCATTGAAGAACTATGTATGCAAAGTTTATGGTGTCATTAAATTTCCTGTGAGTCGTATGGGCTTTGATGCTTTATAGTATAGTCTAATATAGTATATCAAACTATAGACAGGCATACGATAATGAGTGTTGATAGAGACACAACAACCATAAACCATTGCACAGGGCGTAGCACATGTAATCTTTAGATGAGTCAAGAGATAGTCGTCATTAAGAGGTCAATCAAGCTTTAGCTAATGTTGCTGTGGCTTTGTTTCCTGAGGTTATTAGAGTGGTAAACTGCGTACGGCCGAACGCGGGCTGCAAAAAATGTTCTGTAGGTATCGCAGCCGTTGTATTACAACTTACTTTTTGGAAATCCTCTAGGTGAAATTTGATCATTTCGTCTCGTTCCAATATTAACTAAAATAGATTCGTCAAGAACATTAGAAATATACCACCGAAGAAAATGGATATATCACAATTTAACAAAATAGCAAGTGTGAGTGGCATACTAGTGAGTTCTTTTTGAATGAAATTTGACAATTAAGTGGAGCATGCTCCTCATTAAAATATTGTCTTTTCTGTGGTATACGTTCCAATAGGTTTTATTCGGCCTTTTTGTTGAAAATTACCTGTACTAATGTAATTTATTTAATATAGGTAAGGAAACATATCAATCAGTTAGGGGTAACATGCACCATGTTTGGTGGCACAGAGACAAATAGGACGATTGCGTGGAAACTGGTGATTCCTTAGCTTCGTATTTTCTTTTAAGTCACAAGACGTCGTGACTACGTCAAAAAAGGTTCTTGGATTACCTAGAATATGAACGGAAATAACTTTCTCTGAAGTATTTGTGGTTTTCTAGAAACGCAACTAATAAAATCAAACAAACAGAGCAGATGATACAATGCATAGCAGTTGCAAGAGAATAGCTGGGATAGCCTAGACGGTGTGCGAGCGCTAGAAGAATCAAAGAGTGAGGGACCGTGGTTTTCTAGAAACGCAACTAATAAAATCAAACAAACAGAGCAGATGATACAATGCATAGCAGTTGCAAGAGAATAGCTGGGATAGCCTAAACGGTGTGCGAGCGCTAGAAGAATCAAAGAGTGAGGGACCGTGCCCAAAAGTTAGTGCACAGCTTTGTTTGAACCCAGTGCAGATCGGAAGCAAGTGTAATGAAAAATTCGATGTTAGTGATATGCAAATGGTGTTGAGTATTTTGCTATCAGTAAATCTTTTTTTTGTTAACAAGCCCGATGATCTCCAAGTTGCAGCAGCAGAAGAGAACATTCAAAATGCTTGGAACAACTTGATTGCTGTATCCGTATCTGGGATGGTTTTGAGTTTTAGCGACAGCATCTAGCTAAAATTAGGAAGAAGTGTCAGTTAATTGTATTCAGTCTGCTAATGAGATGAAGTCTGACGGCTACATTGGGCTCAACTGGAGCCGCTTAGACTCCGAGTACTTTACTGAAATCTCTCCAACGTAGCACTAAATCATCCTCAAGGCTTTGAAAAGTTAATGTTGAAGTGAGAACGCGTTTAAAAGCTGAAGACGCAGATTGCTTATAAATGATAAAGGATTTTTATCGGGTGAGATTATTTTGAGATTATATTCTACTTTCTGAATGTATTTAGGTAAAATAGTAACTGTGGATATTTTTACGGTAATTTAATTTTGAGAAATATCGTAATCCTAGTGAAATGACAGCCGTACAAGCTGAAAGGGGTTTCAAAGTTAAAGGGCTGTGAGATATAAAAGCGTATTATCACCAACATTTACGAATCTCAGAAAAATGAATTCCAAGATTGTGTTATGGGATTAAATCGGTAAGAAAGGGAATGCACATTTCGAAAATAGGTTGAACAATCGTAGAAGTAGGTTGGCCGATCTTAAAAGATTGTAAGGCTAACAAGTGCCACAACATTGCTGAAAACGAAAAAATAATCTAGCTAAAAAAAGGCATGGAGCGTGATAAAAGGTATTCTAAATTAAAACCTTAGAATGCTACTTAAATACGTCTGTTTTAGTAAGTCCGAGCTTTTCATTAGACCCACTACGATTGATTGCAGTCATATGATTTAAGAGAACAAATAAAGTCGTTTTTTGCATCAGTTTTCATGAAATTTGTCAATTATGCAAATACACAGAGTCAATGTGTATTGAATTAGAAGAAGGCTTCGTGCATTTGATGATCTGTATTTATGTAAAGGCAGGTGATACCCCTTGGACTCGCTGACGTTGTGACGTACGACGAACATAGTTCTAAGATTTTAGAGCGTATCAACTGAAATAAGTGTAGTTGCATAGATACGTAGCTAATCAAATTAAGCAAATAGAGTAAATAGTAAGATGCATAGCATGTTTAGGGAGGTTGTTTGGAAAAATAGAGCAGTGTGTGACAATTAAAGAATTTCAAAGTGACTAACCGATACTTAAAGTCGATAAGCGGCTTTCTCGTAGATGGAAATCGGTGACACGAGGTGTAATGAAAAAACTGACACTTGTTAAAGACGAACCTAGCAGAAGACTTTTAAGATGACTAAAATTAAAATTCGCCAAGTAGGCCAAATTAAGAGCTATATGAACTAGTATAAGTAAAAAGTGAATTCCACACCTAAAGGATCTGCATGGTTGTGTTATTTATGCCTTACAATTTAGAGCATTTGGATTGGTAAAAAGTTAAAGTTGCCCTAAACTTGACTTTGGGGTAGTTTAGCATAGTGATTACAGTTTCGCTTTTTAAGACCCCGTCAAAGGCGAAGGTATTTGATGACCGAGACACTAGGTTCAAGCCCTTGGCATATTTAAATCACTTTAATAGAGATAAATTATGGTTAAGGCACGATACAAGCACACCTAAGTTACATAATAATACAGCGTTGTAGCGGGTCTGCTGGCTATCGGATAAGTAGCCAAAGCCGCTTACGATGCTAAGCAAGTTTTTAGGAAACTCATCAGCATGACATACAATATTTCCTGTTGCGTTGTCGAGTTACAGCTGGAGACGAAATACGTTGTGAAAAGAACGAACGCATTGCGCCTAAATACAGCCAGTACGCCATAGTAGCTGCTGGTGAATATATGGCTACAAGGCTTCAAGTTTACGAATCACAAATGTTAGAGCACGTGGCTCCACTTATGGAATAGCCTGGACGGCTGTCGGTTGATCAAGGTATTCGGAGAAGAGTTATTAGGCTGACCCACGAAGCTTAGACCCTCCACATCTAGCTGAACCGTTGCATTGTTTTCAGCCTCGTCATGGCATCAGAACGGGTAAGGAAATACAATTTTGTGTTCCTTACCTCCGCTTAAATGCCGTTTGTGACAGAAGGTTTTGCTCTGCAGGTGTGACTAGCTCTGACTGTGAAACTAACTATAGAATGCTTATGCAACGACAAATACTTTGCTGCTGCCGATTATAGCACATCCTTAGCGGCCATCTTGTGCTGCCAGTTCGATGCGTATCACTATCCCACACTACTCTCCTGACTCAGTAATGCATTCCACTTTCCCTTCGTTAAGCGAGATGTAGTCTGTTGGCGACCGAATGCGTACCGAAAGCCTCTCAGGCTTCAAGTGCACCAGAAACTACTCTTATAGGTTACAGCTTTCCCGTCTTGTGGCTTTGTGAAATTACAGATGGAGCTATTTTACCGAAAATTTAAATTTTACATTACGTTTCATTAGAGATATAATGGATGAGCTCATTTAGACATAAATGTTCGCTTTTTAAAATTTATTAGGGTGTAGTTATAATTACTAGGATTTCTTTCTAGCCATTTGAGCAAGTGGTTTAAATGTGAGTGTCTGCCGTTTAGGCTATATTGATGTTGAGAGATTGCAAAATGCTGGAAAGCAGCGATGAATTGAAGTATAGCTGTATTTGCTTAGTACGCGATTTAGACATGAGATTTGCCGTGAGACTAACTTGGCTGGAATGAGAAAATAAATTGTGAAAAAAATGCAGACGAAGCAGCTAAAACACGGTTATTCTATAGTTAATCCAAGCGTACGGCATGTAGCTGTGAAGACATGAAATCGGTACGGCATGTAGCTGTGAAGACATGAAATCGGATTACTAAAACAGGTACCATAATGAAAAAAATTCTCCAAGGTCTACCTGATTTTTAAAGCCATAGCCCTCTTCAGGCCGAGAACAGGAGATCCACTTTTACAGACATATTTAAGCTAGAATGACACTGCTAGCAAGGCTGGGCACAATCGTATTGTTACTGTATTCAATGTTATGATATTCAAAATTAAATATATTGCAATATTAAATTCTAAAAATAATAAGTATAGCAATAATTCAAGCCACCAATGCAATATATTGCGTATCTTATACGTCGACTATTGCAATTTATGGTTTGTGATTTCACCATTCCTCTTCACGTTCTTCGTTCTCTTCACAATCATCTAATTTCTCTGAGTCATTTTCATTCACTGTCAAGGCTTCCGGAGCCAAATTCCACAGTAGCTTGTTTTGATTTAGAAAAAAGCAGAGCCTCCAAGGTTTTGGATCGTAAACTGCGACGCTTAGGGCAGAGCACTCGCTTCGCCAAGGAGAAAAATCTCTCAACCTCACATGAAGTTGCAAAAAAGAAGTGCGTGTTGATGTACTTGCTGCATTGTTTTTCATCTCTTCAACACGTCGTCGCTTGAGT
Organism: Cristatella mucedo; assembly: GCA_009760855.2. NCBI lineage: Eukaryota > Metazoa > Bryozoa > Phylactolaemata > Cristatellidae > Cristatella > Cristatella mucedo. The sequence continues at coordinate 4,990,785 of WPIO01000003.1, read as the reverse complement.
GCTTGCTCAGCCAAAGAAAATTAAGCATCATCATCTAGAGCTTCTTCTGAATCCTGAGCTGCAGGTACCAACATTTGGTCAATCGCACGTTCGTCATGAATTGTAAGAGTGTTCTCCTTGTTTGCTTGTATCTTGATGATGGCCGTTTCCAAATCTTCGCTGTGGATGGTATCTGCATCGTTGCCAAGATAGTGATCGAAGGCAAAATGTGGATACGATTCAATGATCTATCGGAATGGAACATCCGATTTTTTCAATGATATGTCGGGTCGCTGAACCACTACCGTTACAGATTAGAAATCGGCCAATTCTTGCTAGCGAACCCGAATATCCCTTTTCTGTACAGCTGTGATAACAAGGTCCATTATTTTAACATGTGCCTCATCAAGATTCGGAAGGAGTCTTTTGAAGCGCTGAAAAATATCTGGAACGCCCGTCCTGTGGGTGAGGTCGTGTTTGCCTGAGCACAGGGATGTCATCAAGCCCAATTGTCCTGTTTGAGTGTTGACAACTGTCGTTCGGTTCGCACAGCAGAGAGCCAGCCGATGCCCTACACCAACAGTTTATTATGCGACGCACGCAGCCGAAGGATGCACGACTCCCGTCGCCCCCTTCTCTCACTCGACTCTTCTCTCAACTCCACTGCCCCGGTCCCCTGGTTGACCCGATGATGAATCCACCATCTGTTCACAATGGGGTTATCGCTTGTGTCTATGCTTCGTTAGAAGAGACCACAGCTGTACCCAGGCCCCTCACCACGAGACTCCCTAAGGCTGTTTATGAAAGGAGGGGTACCGGCATGCATGTAATCAAACGACAACAACTTTGACGTGAGCTTCCTAAAAAAATTCGTGCAAACAAATTTCGTGCATTGTCTGACTCATTGTCTCTTGTGACTCATGTGCATGGCCCTACTCACATCAAGGGTCACACACTCAACCAGGTTTTCTCATACAGCTGCACTTTGTCATCACCGATTATTACCAAATCTTGCTTATCTGACCACGTGCAGATCTCATTCAATCTACAGTGTGTGCCCACCTCCTCCTCTAAAATAACCTGTGAATCGCGAAACCTCAAGACGCTTGACATCGATACTGTCCATGCGAAAATATCTGCTTCACCTCTGCTGCTCAGTCCTCCCTCCGATCTGTCTCCTTAATAAGATAGCTACAACACGACACAAGCTGACATGCTCGACGAGTTTACACCTCTGATAAAGCACACTGTGTGGCCTTACCCAGACGGCCTATGGTTTACAACAGACATTAAACTAGCCAGGTCTACTAAGCGAAAGCTTGAAAAAGCATGCAAAAGATCTGGACTGACTGTATATCGAAAGGCAAATGAAGGCTACTGGAGGTCGTACCAATCGATCTATGCAAAGGCCAAGTCTAGCTTCTAGGAAAAATAAGTTGGAATCGTTGATACACAATTTAATAATGCTAGTGTTGACGATAAACCATCTCCTAAACCGCTCCCAGATTAGCTCCTTACCTGATGATCTTAGTGATGATCTAGCCGATCGCTTCTTTTGATTCATTGTGCAGAACATAGACAAGAACAGGGAATCCATCCCTGCAATGACAGCATCCCCACTAGAATGCCGTTCCCCGATTCCTGACTTCACCTCAATATCTACATTTAGGCAGGTTACTAGTGATCTAGTACAGAAGGTCGTATCTCAATCAAAAAAGACTAGTCCTCTCGACCGTATTCCCACTGTCCTGCTCCTTCGTTGCATTGATCTGCTGCTGCAATGCATAACTAACATCATTAATATGTCATTAGCCTTAGGTCATATCTCAGCACCTTTCAAAACAGCTGTAGTCAAGCCACTTCTCAAGAAATCGACACTAGACCCAAAGAATACAAGGAACTACACCACAGCCTCCCTTCTACCATTCCTATCGAAGACACTGAAACGGGTCGTGGCTGACCAGCTAAACTCAAATATCGAAACCCCACACCTTGGTAGTAAGTTCCAGTCTGCCCTTAGAGCTAATGCACTCCACAGAGTCAGCATTGCTTAGGGTATGCAACGAACTACTTAGGAATGCTGACATGAGTAGAGTGTCTCTTCTTGTTTTGCTCGATCTTTCGGCAGCTTTTGATACCATCGATCACAAAGTTCTTCTAGAGTGTCACTCATCTCGCCTGGGCATACTGGCACTGCTCTGCAGTGGTTCAGGTCCTATCTCAGTGGGATACTCCAGAGTATTGACATGAATGGACAAAGATCATCTGAGGTACTTCTGAAATGCTGCTTACCTCAGGGCTCCGTGCTAGGTCCGGTTCTGATCACGGTTCATACTCTCCCTCTTGCTGATGTGATTACCAAGCACAATCTAGGCTTTCACATCTATGTGGATGACACTCAGTTGTATGTTTCCTTTGATCAATCCCAGCCTTGGAGCACCTCAAATTCTCTCAACTCACTTGCTGCATGTATTGATGAAATCCTTAATGGATGGCAGCGAATTTTCTAAAACTAAATGACGACAAAACTAACTTACTAGTTATGGGGAAACCCAGTTTGATTTACAAATTGGAAAGGCTGACGCTAAAAACTGGCTCTGCCAGAATATCTCCTGTTGAATCAATGCGAAATCTACATGTCGTCTTCCAAAGCGACCTCTCGTTAGACGACCATATCATCTCCACAGTCAAACAGGCCTATTTTCAGATTTATAACATTGCTAACATTTGGGTTTGTTTAGATAAGTATACCACGTCTAAGTTGGTCCGTGCATTCGTTACATCCCGTCTTGGCTTCTGCAACTCACTGCTTACTGGCCTACCAGCATATGCGATCAGGCGTGTGCAGCTGGTGCAAAACTCTGCAGCTAGGCTTGTCTGTCGCGAGCGTCGCTGTTACCACATTACACCACTTCTCACCGACCTGTACTGGCTGCCAGACAAGCAACGGATTGACTTAAAGGTTTTGTCACTCAAGTTTAGGTCACGTCATTCTTTGCCTCTAGCTTATCGTTCAGATATACTTCTCCATCAAGCCATGCATCGTGCCAATTGCTTCTCGGAATCCAACAGTCTACGAATATCTCGTACAAACCTCAAATACTTTGGAGACCTTGCATTTAGTTCTTATGCTCCCAAAGCATGAAACTCCCTCCCGACCTACGTCGGAATGTCCCCTGACCTGACCAAAATTTAAAAAGAACTTAAAGACACACCTATTTAGGACAGCATATAGTGGGTCCCTGTGATTCGTCTTTCATGTGCTTATGCCTGCTGACACTGTGCATGCTGCCACTAACCACATTTGCATGCTGACCCTGTGCATGCTATCCCAACCATGTTATTAATTTTGTTTGCTTATCAACCACGATATTACTTGCCATTCAATTGGTTTTCCCTTTGCAGCAATTATAAAGCGCCTAGAGAGAGAGAGAGAGAGAGAGAGAGAGAGAGAAAGAGAGATTGAGTTCTTTGAATGCGCTTTATCAAGTGCTTTATTATTATTACTATTACTATTATGAAAAGAAAGCAATGGAGGCGCGCAAAGTTTCCAAAATTAGGGTAAAACAGTGTGGCAGTGAAAACTCCATAGATTATGACTGATTTCCTAATATTAAATGAACACAGGTTTTTGTTAGTGGGGGCGGTTAGAATGGGGTAATAAGTTATTTGGGCCAGTTCTCATCCAAATAGGTCGCGGACGTTGTCTAGAATAGGGCATTTCTTATTAGGGGTTCATTGCAAACTGAGCAAACAAGTCGTCCTGAAAGCCATGTTTAAGATTTGGCTTTCGATAATAAAAAGATAGTACCTATTTTGGTCTCTCCATAGCTCATTCACGAGTGTCTTATGGATTTGAAAGCAAGACTGGATAGGAATTCTCAAAAAATATGTAAGCAGCAGCTAAAGTTTCGAAGAAAAATACTGTTAGTTACTTTATGCTTTCAGTTTTACCTACGTCTAACGACATGTGGACTACTGGGCTAAGCAATTCAAAAACCTATTTTAGCACCCAAAAACAAGTCCGTCACAACCAAAAAAGCTATGGCCTTACCTAATCCATGACCGATGAGTGGGATTATAGTTTTGAAATATAAACTTTGGGAACAATCTCAAATATTGATCTAGGATTCCTTCTGTCCATCATGTCGTTTTGGTTGAAGGGACTGGAAATTTGGTATATGAAACCCACATAAATTATAACCAAATGCTTCATCATTTATGTTTTTAAACATATTAATTTTGTCTGGATAGGCTGGCAAAGTCTAAGATTTAGAGACTAAAGACGTCTTGAGAGATTAAGAATTTTAGGCTAGCTTTATCTTTCGATTAATCTAAACAGAGTAGTTTATGAAAGCATTGACTTTTATAGTGGTGCATCACGCCTAGACCACTCTTTAGAAATCAATACAATGTATCTTCCCATGCCGTTATCGATGATGCTTTTTCTCCAAGTTTCTTGCTCCACAATATATATATATATATATATATATATATATATATATATATATATATATATATATATATATATATATATATATATATATATATATATATATATATATATATATATATATATATATATATATATATATATATATATATATATATATATATATATATATATATATATATATATATATATATATATATATATATATATATATATATATATATATATATATATATATATATATATACAAATGACTTCCAACGTCCTTGAGATTCAGCTACGCTTATCATGTCACTTTCATTGTCTATGTGATAAAGTCTGTTAGACCATAAGAGGATCACTAAAAACCGTATCAATGATCAATCATTTAGAATAATAATTGCACAATATAACCTACATAGTTAGGTATGGCTATTTGAAGTCACTCCCTCTTCACATCATGCACCGACCACTGAGCTCATGAGATTATTTGAACAGATGTGTCCAATGAAAAAATAATAATATATTAATATTATTGCCATAATTATTTGCACAATAAGCTAACTTAATCTACTGCTAGGCAATTTACCTATCCTGCAAAGAAAGCTTTGTTGAAAGGTTACTGGCAGCATGCTCAATGTCAACAAGAATAGCATAGAGGTGACATGCACAGGATTAGAACCCAGGCATAATTTGTGGCAACACACAGTATCAGCATGAATTTGTACACAAAGAACAAATCACGTTGACCCACTACGTTCTCTTTTAAATATAAGCGTTTTAAATGTCGACAGGTCAGGGGATTTCGTGACAACAGTCAGTAATCAGTGATAAACTTTGACAGCGTACGGGCTAAGGTCAGGGTCTCCATTGAATTTGAGGTTCATAGGAGGTGCAGGTAAACGGAAGTGTTGGGGCAGCGATTAGTGTGGAGGGGCAGTAGATCTGATATGTAGGCTGAAGGTGAAGAATGAATTGGCCGAAGAGGGATTGACAGAACCTTTAAGTCAATGCACTACTAGACTGGGAGCCAGTGAGGTCATCGAGAAGTGTCGTGCGTGCAAACTACGACCCTCACGAACGACAAGCTTGGCTGTAGAGTTTTAAGCCAGCTGGAAGTGCTTGATTGAACACACAGGTAGCCAGCAAGCAGTTCGCTACAGCAGCCAAGACGAGATATTACAGATGCTTAAGGCATTTTAGACTTATTATCCCAGTCTAATATTAGGACTATATCTCATAACACAGATTTAAAATCACCTTGCCTGAAAGAAGTCAGGCAATTGAGCAGTCAAGGTTGGCTTTTTGATTACGAGTTATCGTGTGGATCCATCAGTGTTTAAATTGATAACTGACGCTGATTCAAAAAGTTAATGCACCGGGCTATCAATTTTTCTTAAACACGTAAGACTTTAAAAAAATTTGGAATGATTAAAACTAAAATAACGTGAGATTAATATAGAATATATACACTCAATACTTGCAGTAACAGTGAATCCAGTTATTTTGTCCACGTAGCAAACGCTAAAATACCGTACACAATCAATTTGCTTGATCGTTCAAAGGAGGCTGTGAAACCGTTATGGCTGAGTGTGTATTTTCTTGAACAAAATAAGAACCACGTGAAGTGCATTTTTAAGACCGTGCCAAGTTTCCTTGGCAAAATGCTTTCACTTGTGTCCACGTGACTATTCTTTGATAATCACTAAGACTTGACCCGTTGGGTTCGCACATGCATTCAAAGCAGGCCAGATATAGTTTTAGACTACTAAAAACAGGTGATGAGAATGTGAATAGGAAAATCAGATGAATCTTTAAAAATATATCTTAAAATCAGGATACCCTCACTAATTTCTTCTTCTCTCAAATTTGCCAGCATTCACCAGGGCACTTCGTAGAGTTTTATCAGAGTAGCTGAAAGACATCATCAGTTCACCAAACCGTCAAAGCGAATGCCCCTGGATATAAAGCTAACCGATGAACGTCAACCTCTCTGGTGCAGGTCTTCATGACCTCAACAACGTGGATTAGGGTGTAGCATCAGGGTTTATTGTCCGAGATGTATCAGCATTTGAACTAATTGCCTTTGCCAGGTGTCTTTTGAAAATTTTGAAAAAATAAATTTATGAACAGTACATTTCTACGCAATGTTTTGGTTCACTTCATTTGCAGTCTTAAGGATGTAGACGTCAGTCATCCATGGCCACATTTTTTGACCATCTAAGCTCTCCCTTATGGTCTATGTCATCGCATAGCATACTAACCGGTTTAATTTCTATATCTACAGGTATCAGCTATTATTACCTTCATTCAGTTCTTTCCTAGCCTGAATCCCCACTCAATGTTCTTAACTCATGTTTAGCTCATTTCAACGGAATTTACATTCCCATGACTCACAACTTCCGTAAACTTAGCGATGAAAACACGAACCTAACGTTCAGGAGCTAGACTAACGACGATAAAACTAACTTACTAGTTATGGGCGAACCCAGTGTGATCCATAGATTGGAAAGGCTGACTGTCAAAATTGGCTCTGCCAGCATATCTCCTGTCGAATCAGCTCGGAATCTTGGTGTCATATTCCCAAGCGACCTCTCGTTAGACGACCATATCAGCTCCACAGTCAAATCCGCCTATTTTCAGCTTCATAACATTGCTAAAATTCGGGCTTTTTTAGATAAAGATACCACATCTAAGTTGGTCCATGCATTCGTGACATCCCGTCTCGACTTCTGCAACTCACTGTTTACTGGCTTACCAGCATGTGCGATCAGGCGTTTGCAGCTGGTGCAAAACTAGGCAGTTAGACTTGTCTGCCGTGAGCGGCGCAGTTGCCACGTTACTCCACTTCTCGCCGACCTGAACTGGCTACCAGTCAAGCAACGGATTGACTTCAAGGTTTTGTCGCTCACTTTTAGGTCCCTTCATTCTATGGCTCCAGCCTATCTGTCAGATATACTACCCCATCAGGCCAAGCATCGTACAAACCCGCATTTAAGAATCTAACAGTCTAGAAATACCTCATACAAACCTTAAATCCTTTGGAGATCGTGCATTTAGTTCATATGCTCCCAAAGCCTAGAACTCCCTCCCGACCTGCGTCAGAACACCCCCTGACCTGACCACATTTAAAAGGAACCTAAAAACACCTATTTAGGACAGCATTTAGTGGGTCCCTGTGATTCGTCCTTGATGTGCTTATGCGTGCTGACACTGTGCATGCTGCCACTAACCACATTTGCATACTGACCCTGTGCATGTCACCCCTAACCATATTGTTCATTTCGTTTGTTTTTCAAGCGTGATTTTACTTACCATTCAATTGCATTTCACTTTACAGCAAATGTAAAGCGCCTAGAGAGAGATTAAGTTCTCTGAGGGCGCTTTATCAAGTGAATTATTATTATTATTATTATTAACGTCCCTCACACTGTCAGACGGCCTAAGATTTGTATACCCAGATACACTTCACTAAAGTCCATCCATAAGCTGGGCATGCTACTCCATTATGACTTTTTGCTCGATGAGCACATTTTCTGCTGCCAATTAAGAACGATACTGATACCAGCGGCATTAAAGATAGGTTTGAAGCATCAAACATAAATGCCGAAGATGAACGAATGATTTTCTATTTTTCGGAAACACTCAACCGGTTGAAAAACCCTGGATACAAAAGTTCTCATTGCAAAAAATCTTTAGACTTGAACTGACAACCTGGTCAAAAACTTCATGAGGCTAAGTCAAATAAACAACTGGTTTGAATGCCACGACTATATTGAGGATAAAGAGTGGTAAAAGTTATCAGCCCTGCTTGCAGTGGCAACACGATAATGTATTCTGCTTAACTAAATACCGCTGCCGAGTCGTGAAGTGGCCGCAACTGACGGCTATCCGATAAGTATCTAACTCCGCTTGTCGAGTCAGCCTCTGTAAACTGAGGATACTGGCTGTTCTCAGGGTCATCGTGCATTAAATTACGAAAGCCACCTTGCTCGCAAGTGTTTGACGTTGAGCCTGAACTATTTCAGCTACCGACACTTGGGACTTTTATCCAGTGGCCTCAGTCGTCTATAATAGGCATAAAGCTAAACATTTCGTCCGTTCTGTTTTCTATCATTCAGCAGCCATATCATACCAATTCCCTCTGATTTCTAATGACTCCGAGTCAGGTAGAAAATAGAGTTTGTAGTCCACTGCTCCACTTAAAGGCCACTGCTCTCGATAAATCTACCCAACCTATCTCAAATATTGCTCTCCTTATTTCATCTGGCCCTAGCAGCGGCTCAACTTCCAGTCTTGTTGCTGTCGAGCACATTAAATGCAAATATTTCGAGGATCACGACTTCGAGGATTTTTATAATGGTTGATATGCGCTGAAAGACCGTACCTTTCCATTGCCTTCTATTTCTAAGCCTCCTACCCGCTTTTATGGCCACCTATATTAACTACGATTTGTCTAAGTCTCAATACGCATCCATAGGCTAGGCTTTATCGTCTCAGTTTTTTGCCTGCATCTAATTAAGCTTGTGATACTTGTGTACTTGCTCAGGCTAGCCTAAGCTAAGATTCCACGATTTTCATAAACTGCGGCTATTGGTTTACTTAAAAAAAACTCACAGAGTGAGTAGATAGAGCATGGTTGCGATTGGGGCACAACACAAAGGAAAGATTACTCACGTTATAATTTGACTAAAAATAAATGCAGTATTTAGCAAATAAAATAGTAATGTTATTGCGTCTTTATTTTCTATATTGGTAACAAGAGTGAGTCATTATTGTTAGGCAAAAAGGTGCCTATTTTCCTGTTAGCAAGGGTAGCTGAATAGTTAAGAAGTATTTCATCATGCTAAATTTAGAGAACATGTAAAGTGCTTAGAAAGACATACAATTCTTTGAGGTTGAAATACATTGTTATTACTACCGCGTTGAAGTTGTTGGCAATTGTATAGCTATGGCCAAAGCTCTAGCTCAGCCGAAAGTAGACTCATGCTGAAGTTTTTCTAAATTAGAAAGTGTGAGAGTGCAATTTTTATATTTTAACTCGATGAATACTTCATAATTTAAAAATAAAAACTCAGAAGTCGTAGAATGAATAATTTAAAGAATACAAACAATTCTTTTCGAGAGCTGATCTGAGAAGTTGTGGTTTCCATCTACTGTACCTCTAGGATCGTGATATTGGCGGAAGCTTCTAAAATGTTGCCCTGCTCGCTCGTTGATACAATTGGGAAGTTTTTCTGAAGTTTCTTCATTGAGTTCCCGGATATTCCTAATATTGGAGATTGACACAGTTTTCAGAGAACGATGACTTCCAACGATGCTTCAGAATAAGGACTATGACTATGATATAGACAATGCAGCGAGTAGTGACTATGCAGACAAGAACTAACCATTTTCATATGATAAATTCCTCAGCATAGCTTAAATAGAAATACCTACCGTTTTAGAGTATCTCTTAGAAGACATGAAACCTGGAATTAGCAATAATGCATTTCTCATTACATATGATCAGTAGACCTCATTATCAAATCAGCAAAAGGCCTTGATGGCTGAACCAGGAAAAAACATTTGACGGCCAACTCAAGCAAAAAACCAGTAAATTCACTACCCATAACAAAGGATGCATTAAAAATAATATAGTTTCAACCGAAAACCACAGCATACGAGACAAAGTTACCCAGGATGGTGAAGTAGACCATCGCAAAGGTAAAAGTCTGAGAAAACTTTGTCAAAGAAACGGCACCCTTGCATCGGAGAAGCTTTAAAAGTCTAAGCAGCAGCGTTATTGAAGTTTGCTTATGTTAACGGTAAAAAAAGTTTGTAGTGACTTGACGTTAGAACACCTCTCACCTCCGAACGTCGGAGGAACGGCCGTAGGTTCCAGATCCTCGTCTTCATTATCTTCAATTTAAAATTGCAATAGTAATCAGCTTACTGAATATGGCTTGAAGCGTAATTTTATATAACATACACAATTTAGAATAGGTAATTACACGATATTAATCTGAGAAGATTGAAGTGGTTCCAACAATAAAACATCTGTAACAAGAATAATAATAACACAATTGTGTGGCGTCCTGAGAGGACTCAATTTCTTTCTCAGCACTTTACAGATGCCATAAAGCAAGAAAGACCTAATACATACTTAATCACTGAGGCGTGTATATTTAAGTTCATAAATAATTTGTCTGACACAAACAACCAAAGCTATAGAGAATAATTTTGGAATGATTATCGCCGATATCAGTTTCTATGTAAAATGAGATGCAGTGCGTCAGCTATGGTTCCCTCTCTTTAATCAGAAAGCCATTACTGATTGCTTTCTACCTGAACATTTTCAATATTACCGGCTTGAATATTCTTGTTAGTAATTATATTATACAAGCAATTTTTTGTTCAATCGTATTTTTCCAACACTCATTTTCAATAATTCAATCAGTGGTTACTATAGAAGTATTAGAAAGTGACGTTAATATCCGATTACTTTGGAGCACACACAGAGCTCCACAGTTAAGGTTAATATTAGTCTCAATGCTTTTAAAAACGTATTTGTAAGTTAGTATCGTTTGAATTGATTTCTTCAATTATTCTGTTGATGTCATCTGTAATGCATATTAAGAGGAAGTGAAATAGTATGTTTTCATGCTATTAAACGTGTGCCTGGACTCCTTATTAATATCGGGCGGTTCTACAGTATCAGTCTTGGTTCCCAAAGACAAGTTGAGTAAGGATTCTTTGTGCAGGCAAACATAGTGAAGAGAATAAGATTAGATATAAATATATTTAACACTGATTCAATGTTGAGTTTTTTCTTGAATCATATAATAGCATACGTGTCATTCCCAAATACTCATATTTACTAACAATTAATACCTGCTAAGCCAGAACGTTGCTCGTTTTTTTACGCCACAAGGTGGCGATGTACATTTCTGAGAGGGCCGTGTAATAGATGTAATTTTTACTATGACTCGGGAAGCGAATACAGAGACAGTGACCTTTGGTATCTAGTCATGTCACATTCTTACCTGCTCAATAGGAATGAGGTTTACAAAATAATATTATCGGCGAATGCAGAAAATTCAAGTCTGCAAGTGATTTACAGTCCTGGCGCAGTAAATGACATTATTTCCATTCTGCACACAAGCTCGATGAAGCTCAAAAGCTGCACAAAACACATAGCTATAGGCGTGCTAAGTAGAACCAATAATTTAATTTAGCAGACTTTTAATTGTGATTAACTTATTTAACTTCCAATAAACTGCGTGTTTACTTGATATAGACTTGCTCTTTCCAAAACAAATTGTCAAAAACTGCGAGACAAAAAGGCTGATTTTTATGATAAAACGTGTACTTAACCGTTCCCAGATTAGCTCCTCACTTATTTATACTTGTGATCATGTAACCAATCGCTTCTCTAGCTTACTTGTTAACTAAGTATAAACAAGATGACGGAGTAAATTCCTGAGGTGGCATTATTTCATCTGCTAGTATGTACTTCAATTCCGTGCAGCACCTCAATATCTACATTCGATGAGGCCAGTAGAGACGTCATCCCGAAGTTAATAATTAAACAATATGGCGACTAGTCGTGTATACCTCTATACCATATTCTCACTGTCGTGCGTTTATGATACATATATTACCTGCTTTCAACTATAACGAACAATTTGTATATATATACACACACACACACACACATATATATATATATATATACATATATATATATATATATATATATATATATCAATTCCCTCAAGTCATGTCTAAGCACCGTTAAAAATGCAATAGTCAGTATGCTACTCAAAAAAGCATCATTACAAAGAGAGAGCCTGAGCAACTTGTGCTCAGTCTCACTTCAAACATTGCTATTAACGACGATGAAGCGATTCATGGCAGACCAGCAGAACTCATAGATTAAAACTTCACATCAAGCCAGCTTTTCCTGCACAGATATGAAATTTCTTGAATATATTGTTCTTCGCACTGTTGCACGAGCATGACTCATTCTATGTCCGCTGCTTATAGTCTTGCTAAAAATTCCTTGCGTGTTGGCCGGAATATGCTCCCTGATTTGGCATGTTTGTTTTCAGTAGAGTAGTTATGTTTTTAATGTTGACTAAGAATCGGACCATGCCTACCGCAAAACATAAGGTATCTTCTACAGCATTGAGCTTTATTGCTCCTAGATGGAAGTTTGCTCATTTTAAAGGCGCTTTACCGAAGAATTATTTGTCGTAGTTATAAAAAACTGAATAGCAAAGGCGATTAACTAAAGGGTGATCTAAATCAGTTAGCTTTTACTTGGAACTTGTTAAAAGTCGTCTAAGTAACACGGAAAAAGAAGTGTCTTGGCGAGAACACACTAGAGACTTTATTCTTGTCTATCGTGTGCGGGGAACAGATCACAACAGGACCATTTAATTTTATAAAACTGAACATAATAAGGTAAAATGTGGAGTTCGTGTCTTACTTCACGATTAATTCTTTTAAACTGTAAGGTTTTAACTTAGCATTAGAAAAGCACAGCAATAAATGCTTTCAACGAAAGGATGTCCGATGACTTCGGCTGGTTAATGAATAACTCAACGTGAACAAAGAGTGTTGCAGATTCAGTAAAGCCATACTCGCTATGTAACTGAGTTACCGGAGATCATTTTTCCTATTCAAATTTCACCACGTAGGTATGTTTGGCTGAACAGCCAATCACGACGGCAATGACCAATATAGCATTTAAAAAAAGAGAGCCTGGATATCCATAGTTTACCGAGGTAATTTTACAAGCGGCTGCTCAATAATTCACCGTTTGGCTAGAGGGCTGTATTACCACGTCCAAGCTTTCCGAAAACTGCCATTACCTGGCTGGTTGTCCGGTAAAAATGAACTAACTTTTGTTGTTGGCGGAATGTAGTTTGGTCTGACTTGTGGATTACTACCTGGCATTTCCTTGAAGTTTTTCCAAGGCACTGAGAGAAAGATGGCACGGTAATAGCACCTTAACTTTAACAGCTGAAATGTGATTTTTTGACCAAGCAATTAGAGACTCACCGAGAGAAGCAGGATACCCGATGGGAAAAGCCGGATGGAAGGCGAGATCCAAATATTCTCTTTTGCAGCCAGCGGCTTCATCTCTGAAGACTCCAAAGTAAATGTATAAAATTGACCAAGCATTCAAGCACCTAAAATTACTTAGGAAAGGCGTTTCATACCGCGGCTTTGTGTCCATATTCCATGAAGACAACGATTTCAGCTCAACAATGCTTTGAGAAACGCAGTGTTAGCAAATTGCAGAACCGAGAATCAGTGACTGGTCGGTACAAATTAGTAAAAATTCAGATTGGGTGATCCTCCAATTTAAAAAAAGGAATCAAATGGAAGACTTTAGCAGGGATTTCGGTGCAGAAAAGATCTCTCCTCAGCCAAATTAATCTGCCAGTATCTTAGATCCAAATTTGGCGTTTTGGCGTGAACTGTTGAGACTACTCTTGTTTAGCTACGAGTACAGGGCTTGACAGATACACCTTGGACTTTACTACATTAAAAAATTAACTGACAACACATTTATTATTATTCCAGCATTTTTTGGATCTGTGTGATTTATCTTTAGTGCCTTTATGGATGCTGCCTCTAAACATATTTACAAGCTGAGGCTGTGGGTAACACCCCTAACCATGTTATGCTTGGCTTCGAGCATACTGCCGTTAACCATACGATCATGCTTCGCTTGGAACAAATTTAAAGGGCCGAGAATAAGATTGAGTCCTCTAAAGGCACTATAGCAATGCATTATTATTATTATTATTATTGTTACTATCATTACCACGATCGGACGGTTGGTTGTAGTATGCTGAATAAACAAAAAGAATAACTATTTTAGGGGTGATATGCAATGTTCACCATGCAACCAAGGATGCTGCGACTAGATGCTCATGGATATTTTCTGTAGCTATAGAAACCTGCTTAATAAGTCACTGTTGAGTGCATGAGCGATCGCTTCTTGCAAAACGGCAAACTAATAGTACCACTCGTACGCAACAGCATTAAGAAAGGTTTTGTTATTTACTTACATTAGATGTTCCTTGAATAAAACGTTCCATTCATCTTCGAATCAGGAACACTCCGCTCGGTTTGTTGAGAGTTTTGACACGTGCTTACGAGCAGGAACACTGAGTTTTGATTCGCTAGCCAAGGTCTAGGGGAGTTCAGTCTGGAACCAGTAGACTTCTACTTTTCGGTGAAGCACTGTCATAGACTAATGTATCCACTCTCATATCATGGTCGGAGCATTTCACCTTGCTCTTAGTGCATATGCATCTAAATAACAAACAAATAAAGATTGCATGCATACTATGCAATTGTGCAGCCCTAGATTGCTGCCGACTTAGGTAGATAAACCATAGGAAGATTTAACGGTGCATTGAAAATTTGTGGGCATGACCATCTGAGTGCTTTGTGGCAGGGCTCTGGTTGCCGAGCTTGCAATGCCAACAGTTCATGTGGCTGTCCGCCAGAGGCCGTAGCTTCATTATTGGTTTTTCGTCTACCATTTCTGGCTTCACAAGGAATGGCTCCAACTCCTCCGCCTGCTCTTCAAACACTGCTGCCGTCGGCTCCTCCAAGGTCACCACTGGCGTTGGCACCTTCGGCACTTCCTCAAACGTCGCGGCCTCCTGGGCTTCCAATTCTGCTGCCGCAGGCTCGGTGGCCTGTGGCTCAGACGCCTCTAGCTCAGCCGCCACCTGCTCTGTCGTCTCCGGCACCATCACTCCCTCGGTCTTAATCAGCACGGCGTAAGCGGTCCGATAACTACCTCCTATGTTGATATTGGCCATAACTGCAGGGGTAGGCACTGCAAACTTGGACGAGCGGTCCATGGCACAGCCCGACAACGAGACATCGTGTCTAACGCTGAGCCTTCCCTGCTCGAGCCGAAAGCACTTGGCCTTGAGCTCGGCCTCTTCCTCGCTCTAGAGGGTGCACCTCCAAACGAACTTAGAACAAAACAGCTTGTAATCGTCTTTGTAAGCCGGAGGCGGTTTTCTATGAAAGTGTAAGAGAGAATCCTACAGATAACAGGGCATGACTCGCTTAAGCCGCATCTCTACCGATACATTCGGAGCCACACCTAGGTCGAAGGAACTGAACAAGGACGAAAGTCTCAGGCAGTCTTAAATACCTCTCACCCTTGCCAGTTTCCAGAACGTGAATGCTCACACATTTAACTATTTTTGACTACCAATTTTTGCATAGTTCAACATTTGTATCTTTCAAGATATATAACGACTTGGAGCACAGGTACGCAACCATACTCAGAAGTGTGTCATTATTCACTCAAAATCAGACATTCACTCGAATAGGCAATTCCGGCGACTGCCACTCAGGAACCTTGTGCTCCAACTGGGTAATGTCTTTACTATCGCCTAGCAGTAGGAACTCTGTGCTTTAATTCGCTAGTCAAGGTCATGGAGGCCCAGCCTTTTACCAGCGAGCGACATGCAGGCTCGGCATTGTCGCAGCCAGGGTTATGCAAGCTCATGTCACGATCCCTAAGTCACCCTCACTGATAGCAGGCCACAACGAGAAAGTTTTTCTCTGCACTGTACATCATTCAAATAAGGTCCCACGTACATCCTTAATAGTCTTACCGGAATTTAACTCTGAATTATTCAATCAAAATCAGACATTCACTCGAATAGAAACTTCCGGCGACTGCTGCTCAGGAACGTTGAGCTTCGATTAGCTAGTGTCTTTACTCGTGCCTAGCATCTGGAACGCTGCCCTTTTATTCACCATCCAAGTTCGGGGAGGTCCTACCTTGTACCAGCAAACAGTATTTAGTTTCGGTTGTGTCTTAGCCACGGTTATGCAAGGTCATAACACGATCCTAAAATCACTGTCACTGATAATTGGCTGCAGCGAGAAATACTTTCGATTCACAGCAAGCGAGTTAGTTACGAACCCACTTACATCATTAATTTTTCACTGAAATGTAGCTCTGGATGAAAGATAAACATAGATCAGGAACCTTTAAAGCCCTCTACGAGGAACTAAACAAGTGTAGTCTCAACGGTTCACTCCAAACTGCCAAATTTGAAACTAAGATACTAGTGGATTTTATTTGGCTGAGGAGAGATCCTGTCTGCACCAAAATCACCGCTCAAGTCCTCCGATAAGTTTTTTGTTTTAAAGTTGGAGGATTACCCGATTTGAAGTCTGATTTATTTGTACTGACCAGTCACTGATTCTTGGTTCTGCAAATTGCCAACACCACGTTTATAAAAGCATTGTTGAGCTGAAATCGTTGTTTTCATGGAATATGGCTACAAAGCTACAGCATGAAACGCCTTTTTGTTGGCAATTTTACGTGCTTGCATACTTGGTCAATTTTATACATTTACTTTGGAGTCTTTAGAGATGAAGCTTCTGGCTGCAACAGAGATTACTTGGATCTCGCCTTCCGCCCGACTTATCCTATCGGGTGGTATTCTACCATTCGGAGTGAGTCTATAGCTGCTCGATCGAACCATCAAACGTCAGCAGTTATTGTTGAGCTGCATTAACCAAGCCATCTCTCTTTCAGAGCCATGGAAAAAGATCAAGGAAATCCCAGGAAGTAATCAACACGTTACACCAGAATACATTTCACAAACAACGAAATTTAGTTTATTGCCAACCGACAACCGGCCAGGTAACGCCCGTTTTCGGAAAGCTTAGACTTGGAAATACTGCACTCCAACCAGACGGTGAATCATCGAGCAGCTGCTTGTAAGAGTACGTAGGTGAACTAAAGATATTCAGGCTGTCTTTGTTATTTAAAATACTGTATTGATCGTTGCTGGTGGTGATAGGCTGCTCAACCAAATATGCCCATGAGGTGAAATTTGAACAAGATAAACAATCTCTGCTAATTAAGTTAATTAGACAGTGTGGCTCCACTTGATTTGAAGTACCAATTGTTTCCATCGCGTTATTCATTCACTAGCCAAGGTCACCAGCAATTCTTTTGCTGAGAGCATTTACAGCTGAGTTCTTCCTACACTGGGTTAAAACCGCTTTGTTAAAAATAATTAACAGCAAACTAAGACATTAGCTCTACATTTTGTCTTATTATAATTATTTTAATACATTTAAATGGTTATGTTGTGATTTGTTCCTCACACGCGAAAGGGAGCTATAAAGATTCGAGTGAGTTCTCGCCAGGATACTACTGTTTCAGTATTACTTGCATGACTTTTAATGGATTCAGAATAAGCACCAACCAATGGAGATCGCTGAATGGTAAACAGTCTCTGCTATTTGGGTGTTTTTATGTAACACTGACAATAGTTTACTAGTAAAGTGCCTTAAAATAGAGCAAATGTCTATCTAGGAGCTATCAGGCTCAAGATTGTAAAAGATGGTTGACGCATTGCGATAGGCGTGGTCTAATTCTCAGTGGGCTTTAAAAAATAACTACCATACTAAGAAAAACATGCAAAAACTAGAACCATATTCCGGCCAACATCCATGGAATTTTCAGCTTCAGGTTTCTCTTTATTGGTTGAAATGGCGATTAAGGCGAAAAGCGGGATCGCAACTTTCGTTGGATACGGGACAACGAACATGATATTTCAATTTCCCGATAGGAAAAATATATTGCCTTTAATTAAAGACCAGCCTTATTGGCAGCTAACTCTGCGAAAGAGAATTCATGAAGCTAGACAGTCAACCATCAAGTTTGCAAGGAGTTCCAACATCGAGATATGCACAGTTGCATATTTCCGACAAAAAGCGAATCATAGGATCTATTCGATATGGCGAAACGGAATCACAAAGACAAAGGTGCGATGTAGCAGCTATGCATGTGATGAGATACATGGCGTGCAGCCGATTTCTGATCAAGTTTTAGGTGAGTAAAATAGCGGGATAGAGGAGGTTCTTGACAATGCGAATTGCAGCGGCCTTTAAGGAATATCGCAAATCCCTAAACTATAATAGGTAAAGTTCTAAAACAATACGATGCTGATATTTAAAGGTTTTCTTCAATCTAATAACTTTTCTTGTGAACCGTAAATTTTACCAAATATATTCAGGAATACTCTAAAAATACTTACTCATTTGTAAAGTACCCTCGGCAAATTTAATTTTTTTCTACGCACTTTAAATTTTGTTCTCAAGAATGATTATCAAATGGTTAAAGTTCGCAAACTCACTGTCACCAAGCATAATATGTTTAATTGTTAAGTGCCGACGGAAAACTGCCAACGAGGCTATTGGTTGCCTGCTCTTGATCAGCACCCATAATCACACGAATATCGAATAAAATGAATTCAATAAATGTTGCGATGAATGGATACATTCGTAGCTTATTTAAAAAATTCATTTATTTAGTCATCGGTTGATATTGAGCCTGCGCGAAATGAGCTTCTAGGAATTGGGAGTAATTGAGCTAAACCTAGATCTCCAAATATTTGAGTGCACACTACTTGTAGGTAGGTAAACGATGAGATTAAAAAAAGCCGATGCTTAAAATGCTTTGCCTGATGGAGAGTAGATCCAATCAGTAGGCTAAAGCCAAAGATGAAAGTGACCTAGCTATGATTGACATAACCTTGAAGTCGAGCTGATGAGAGTTGTCCTGGAGTAGAGATATGCAGCAGCCGGACCTTAAAAGTAGCAAAACCGGAATGTGGAGTTGTGCACCAGCTGTCAGCTTGCGAATGCACAAGTCAGTAGACCAGCAAACGGTGAATTCCGAAGTCACTACGGGATGTCACAAATGCACGGACTGATTTGAATTTGTGACGATGGACGATTGCAGCTGGTGCAAAACGCTGCAGCTAGGCTTGTCTGTCGTGAGCATCACAGTTGCCGCATCACACCACTTCTCGCCGACTTGCAATGGCTGCTAGAAAAGCAACGGATTGACTGTAAGGTTTTGTCGTTCACTTTTAGGTCACTTTATTCTTTGGCTCCAGCCTATTTCTCAGATCTACTCCTTCACCAGGTCAAGCATCGTAGCACCCGCTTTTTGGAATCCAACAGTCTATCAATTCCTCCTACAAACCTCAAATCCTTTGGAGACCGCGAATTTAGTTCGCATGCTCTCAAAGCTTCAAACTCACAATCCCGACTTACATCAGAACATTCCCTGACTTGACATAATGTAAAAAGAACTTAAAAACACACCTATTTAGGACAGCATTTTGTGGGTCCCTGTGATTCGTCCTTTATGTGCCTATGCTTGCTGACACTATGCATGCTGCCACTAACCAAATTTGCATGCTGACCCTGTGCATGTCACACCTAACCATGTTATTCAGGTTTTTTGTTTATTAAGCATTATATTACTCAACATTCAATTGCATTTTCCTTTGCAGCAAATGTAAAACACCTGGAACGAGATCGAGTTCTCTGAGGGCGCTTTATCAACTGCATTATTATTATTATTAAGGACCAATTTGGAGGTAGCATCCTTGTCTACATGAGCACAAATTAAAGC
Source organism: Cristatella mucedo (assembly GCA_009760855.2). Classification (NCBI taxonomy): domain Eukaryota; kingdom Metazoa; phylum Bryozoa; class Phylactolaemata; family Cristatellidae; genus Cristatella; species Cristatella mucedo. The sequence continues at coordinate 4,970,893 of WPIO01000003.1, read as the reverse complement.
AGTTATGTAGGTGAAAATTTACAGATGTGACTTATTTAGCTGAAAATTTCAGATGTGACTGTTGAGCTGATGTGGTCGTCTAATGCAAGGTCAACTTTTTAACTGAACACCTATATTTTGCCAGCCTAAACAGAAGATAAGCTGACAGAACATGTTTTGAGCATTCAATTTTTTCCAGATCACGAAGTCTGCTTGATAACCAGAACTAGTAATTTATTTTATCATTATTCAATTTGAGAAGTTTTGCTTTCATCCACGTCCGGGTCTCATCAATACATGCCGCAAGAAAGTTGAGAGAAATGTAGGTGCTCGAGGGCTGGGACGGATTGACATTAGGAAACAACTGGGAGTCACACACATAGAAGTAAAGGACTCGGTTATGCCCTGAAATCAATTTTTAAAGAGGAATTGTAAAAACCGGGAAAAGAATAAGACCAATTACAGAGCCCTGAGATATCCATACTTCAGCGGTTTCTAATGCGATCCTTCTCATTTAACATCAATATTGTGGAGTCTCCAACTGATTTTCGATCTGAAACATCGCTGTGCAGTACCCGTGATACTTATGTTGATAGAGAGGTACTAGAGAAGGACTTAGCAATCGATAGTATCAAAAGCCGCCCAAAGATTGAGCAAGAACAGTCAAAACCCTCTTCGGAAGTTTGCATTGCTAAGAAGAGTGTTATACACGTGAAGCAATGCTTGCTAGCTTCAGAACCAGACATGAACTTGCTAGCTCGGTGCGAAGTTTCAATGTACGAGTTCAGCTGGTTTTCCATGAATCGTTTCATCGTCTTCGATAGATATGATTGCAGTGAGGCTGAGCACAAGTTGCTCAGGTCAGCATAGTTCATCTAAATAATCCCTATTTAATTGAATTCCAAAATCGCGTTAAGCGCACGGCAGACCGGATAAAAATGTTGGGAACATCATTAAATAATAAGCCTCAGGTCTGCTTCTATATGAGACATACAAGGCTCCACCTTTGCTTCTCTGATCATTGGTCCAAGTTGTAATACAGACTCAATCGGAAACACACACACACAGACGCATGCACACACACACACACACACACACACACACACACACACACACATACACACGGGTGATCGAAGATGTTCGGTGTGGTATGGATTGAAGGCTGTAAACCAATCGGAGCTGCATTTCGTTAGCCTGTCGTTTCGGAGGACAGAATGAAGAAATGACTCAATAGCGATGCTTTCTTGATTTGTGTACTGACTACAGCTTTCTTAACAGTGCCTAGACATAACCTGAGGAAAACGAAATACACATGCACACACACACATATACATACACACACACACACACACACATATATATATATATATTTATATATATTTATATATATAAGCGATGTCAGGCATTGTTGACAGGTGGTGATGTATGCATCGTAAAAGCACTACTTTGGGACTACGGCCTAGACGATTAGTCACCATTCTATTGGAATAATAACTTCAGGATGAGGTCACTACTAGCCCCTCGAATGTAGATATTGAGGTAACCCACGGAATTGAGGTACATGATAGCAGAGGAAATAATGCCACCACAGGAATCAACTGTATAGGCTTGTGTGTATTTAGTTAACACAGAAGCCGGAGAAGCCATTGGTTTAATCAACACAATTATAAATAGGTAAGGAGCTAATCTGGGAGTGGTAAGTAGACGGTTTATCATAAACATCAGCATTTTTTGATTTCGCATTTGTTGACAACTAGTTTTGGAAATAAAACGTCTAGATTTAGTACATACTTACTTTTCTATAAGGTAGTTAAGTTAATCACAGTTACAAGTCTTTTAAATTAAGGTTTATTCTTATAATGCCAATAACTATGTGTTTGTGCAGCCTTTGAGCTTTATCAAGCTCGTGTAGAGTATGGAAAGAATGTCATTAGCTGTGCTAGGACTTGAAATCACTTTTAGACTTGAAATTGCTGCATTGGCCGATAATGTTATTTTATAAACCTTATTCCCATTGACTCGGCATGTCACGTTTCGTATAAAATAATATTGGCTGTACTAATTCTTAAATTATTATCTACAGCTTTGGTTGAGTGTGTCAAAAGAATAATTTCTGATTTTTATGTACACAAATATTAGTAATTAAGTATGTATTAGGTCTTTATTTCTATATGGCATCTTTAAAGTGCATAGAAAGAGACTTTGTTCTCTCAGGAAGCAATACAATTGTGTTATTCTTATTATTTTTACAATTATTGTATAATGAAATTCACTTCAATATTTTTGGATTAGCATTGGGTAATTAGCTGTTCTAAATTGTCAACGTTAGATAGAATTATGCTACAGGCTAAATTGTCTAAGCAGATCACTATTGCCGATTTAATTGAAGATAATGAAGACGATGGTCTGGAACCTACGGCTGTTCCTCCGACGTTGGGAGGTGAGAGGTGTTCTAACGTAAAGTATCTGCAAGCTTTGTTTACCCTTTACATAAATGAACTTAAATAATGCTGCTGTTGAGACTTTTAAAGCTGTCCCTAGGCATACGTGCCGTTTATCTTAAGTATTCTTGGCACTTTCGACTTTGCGATGGTCTATTTTGCTATCCTGGGCAACCTTTTCTCGTAAGTTACGGTTTTCGGTCGATTTTATATTATTTTTAATGCACCCTTTGATATGATTAGTTAAAAATACTTGTTTTACTCTTGCGTTGGCCATCAAATATTTCTTTTCGATCTTCTTAAATGAGGAACGCATTAATGCTAATTCCAGAGTTTGTGTCCTCTCAGTGGTTTTCTAAAACGGTAAGTATTGGTTTTTAAGGTATGCTTAGAAGATTTTAATTTGAGAACAGCTAGTTCAGTTCTGCATAGTCACTAGTCGCTCCATTGTCTATGTCATAGTCATAGTACTTATAATAATAATAATAATATAATAATGATATTGCACTTGATAAAGCGCCCTCAGAGAACTTAATCTCTTTCTAGGCGCTTTACATTTGCTGCAAAGTGATACGCAATAGAATAGTAAGTAAAATCATGCTTGAAAAACAAACAAAATGAACAATACGGTTAGGGGTGACATGCACAGGGTCAGCATGCAAATGTGGTTAGTGGCAGCATGCACAGTGTCAGCACGCATAAGCAAATCAAGGACGAATCACAGGGACCCACTAAATGCTGTCCTAAATAGGTGTGTTTTTAAGTTTCTTTTAAATGTGGTCAGGTCAGGGGATGTTCTGATGCAGGTCGGGATGGAGTTCCATGCTTTGGGAGCATACGAGCTAAATGCACGGTCTCCAAAGGATTTAAGGTTTGTACGAGGTATTTCTAGACTGTTGGATTCCGAAAAGCGAGTGGTGCGATGCTTGGCCTGATGGGGTAGTATATCTGAAAGATAGGCTGGAGCCATAGAATGAAGAGACCTAAAAGTGAGCGACAAAACCTTGAATTCAATCCGTTGCTTCATCTGAAGGATCGTTCAAAATCACCATGCTCTGACAAAACTCTATCAATCTCCAATGCTAGGAATATCTGTGAACTTAATGAATTAACTTCAAAAAACCTTTCCAATTGTATCACCGGGCTGGAGGGCAACATTTTTTAAGCTTCTGATGATATCACAATCTTAGTGGTTCAGCAGATGGAGACCCCAACTGCTTAGAACAACTCGAGCAAATAATACTTTTTATCCTTTAAATTATTCATTCTATGGCTTCAGAGTTTTTTAATTTTGAAACTATGAATCATTCACAAAGTTAAAATATAAATGTTGCACTTTTGCTCTTTGTAATTTAGAAACACTTAAAAACTTTTGGCTTGGCTCTACTTTTGGATGAGTGTAGCAGTTTGGCCAAAGATATACAATTCCCAAAATATGATAATTCAAAGGAACTGTAAGTATTGCCTGTATATGTTACATGCTACTCGCACATTATTGGAGTGTTATTAAGCCCAGATTTTGAAAAAGTCCTACGTGTTTAAGAATTTTTTTAATAGCCTTAAGATTTAAGTGCATTTGCCTTTGTGCATGAACGTTTAGAACTAGCGACATATATCAATCTAGACACTGATGTATCCAAAACATAAATCCATCAAAAAGCAGAGCTTGACCATTCAATCGCCTGAATCATTTTAGGCAAGGCGGTTTTAAATCAGTATTGAGAGACACGGTTTCAATATTAGATAGGGTTACTAAGTCAAACATGTTTTAAGCATTTGCAATATCCCGTCATGATGTATGTGACTCAATGCTTGCGTGCTACGGGTGAGGTCAATCAGGTGCTTATAGTTGCCTCATTACTCTATATCCAGGCTTGTTTGTCCTGGGCTTCATAGTTTCCACACACGACATTTTTAGCATACCACACTGACTCTCAGTGAAGCAATGCATCGACTTCAAAGTGCAGTCAATCACTCTTCGGTCCATTCATTCTTCGACGTCAGCCCGCGTATCAGATCTGCTGCCCCACCACAGTAAGTGTTGCACAAACCACTTCTTGGAATCTAACCATTTACCTGCACCTTGTACGAACCTCAAATTCTGTGGAGACCCTGACCATAGGGCTTACGCTGTCAAAGTGTGACACTCACTACAGACTAGTGTCACGACTTCCTCTGACCTGTTGACATTAAAAAATGCACGTCTTTATCAAAGTATTTAGTGGGTCAACTTTATTCTTTGTGTACGAATCAATGCTGATACTGTGTCTGTTGCCACTAACCATATGTTGGTGCTGATCCTGTGCATGTCACCACTATGCTATTCTCGTTGTCATTGAACATACTTCTAGCAACCATTCGACAATGCTTCCTTTGTAGCATATGTGAATTTCCTATGACTACATTAAGTTATCTGATGGTGCTATGTAAATTTAGTTATAGCTTATATATTATCCTTATTTCTTCATGTGAAAGAACTAGTCGAAGAATCTCAGCAGCTCAGAGGTCGGCGCATGATGAAAAGGAAGTGACTGCAGATAGCCAAACCTAATATATAGGTTATATGATGCAATTATCAGTCTGACAACATGCGGATCTCATTTAATCTACAGTGTGTGCCCACCTCCTCCTCTAAAACAACCTGTAAATCGCGAAACCTCAAGACCCTTGATATCGATGCTGTCCGTGCGAGAATATCTGCTTTACCTCTGCTGCTCAGTCCTCCCTTCGATATGGCATCACTGGTAGATAGATACAACACGACACTAGCTGACACGATTGACGAGTTTGCAATTCTGACACAGTGCACTGTGCGCCTGAGCCCAGTCGGCTTATGGTTTACCACAGACAATAAAGTAGACAGGTCTACTAAGCGAAAGCTTGAAAAAGTATACACAAGATCACGACTGACTGTCCATCTACAGGCATGTAAAGACTACTGTAGGTCATACCAATCGATGCTAGCAAAGGCCAAGTCTAGCTTCTATTGAAAGACTGTTGAATCACAGATGCACAATAAAAAAATGCTGATGTCGACGATAAATCATCTCCTCAACCGCTGCCAGATTTGCTCCTTACCTGATGGTCGCTGTGATGATCTAGGGGATCGCTTCTCTCGATTCTTTGTGCAGAAGGTAGACACGATCGGGGAATCAATTACTGCAATGACAACATCCCCACTCGAATGCTGTTCCCCGATTCCTATCTGCACCTCAGTGTCTACATTTAGACAGGTCACTAGTGATCTAGTCCAGAAGTTCGTATCTCAATCAAAGACGACAACAAGTCCTCTGGACCCTATTCTCACTGTCCTGCTCCTACTTTACATCGATCTGCTGCTGCCATGCATAACTAACATAATTATCATTTCATTTGCCTCAGGTAATGTCCCAGCACATTTAAAAAAAGCTGTAGTCAGGCTACTTCTCAAGAAATCGATACTAGACCTAGAGAACTTTAGCAACTACCACCTAGTCTCCCTTCCACCATTCCTATTAAAGACACTAGAACGGGTCATGGTGGACCAGCTAAAATCATATATCTAAACCTCACACCTTGCTAGTAAGTTCCAGTCTAGGTTTAGAGGTTATCACTGGACAGAGTCATCATTGCTTAGGGTATGCAACGACCTACTTAGGAATGCTGACATGGGTAGATTGTCTCTGCTTGTATTGCTCGATCTTTCGGCTGCTTTTTATTCCATCTATCACAAAGTTTTTCTAGAGCACCTCTCATCCCGTCTGGGCATCACTGGCACTGCTCTGCAGTGGTTCAGGACCTATCCTATTGGGAGAACTCAGACTATTGACGTGAATGAACAAAGATCATCCGAGGTTCCTCTGAAATATGGGGTTCCTCAGGGCTCCGTGCTAGGGCCGGTTCTTTTCACGGTTCATACTCCCCCTCTTGCTGATGTGATTGCCAAGCACAATCTAGGCTTTCACTTATATTCAGATGACACTCAGTTGTAGCTTTGCTTTGATCTCTCCCAGCCTTCGAGCACCTCAAATTCTCTAAACTTACTTGCTGCTTGTATTAATAATATCCGTACAGGGATGGCAGCAAATTTTGTAAAACTAAGCGATAGCAAAACTAACGTACTTGTTATGGGCAAACCCTGTTTGATTCACAAATTGGAAAAGCTGACGCTCAAAATTGCCTCTTCCAGAATATCTCTAGTTGAATCAGCTGGAAATCTACGTGTCATATTCCAAAGCGACCTCTCGTTAGACGACCATATCAGCTCCACTGTTAAATCTGCCTATTTCCAGCTTCACAACATTGCTAAAATTTGGGCTTGTTTAGATAAGGCTCACACGTCCAAGCTGGTCCATGTATTCGTGACATCCCGTCACGACTTCTGCAACTCACTGCTTACTGGCCTACCAGCAAGTGCGATCAGGAGATTGCAGCTGGTGCAAAACACTGTAGCTAGTCTAGTCTGTCGTGAGCCTCTCAGTTGCCATATTACTCCACTTTAGGACAGCATTTTGTGGGTCCTGGGATTCGTCCTTTATGTGCCTATGCGTGCTGACACTATGCATGCTGCCACTAACCACATTTGCATGCTGACCCTGTGCATGTCACCCCTAACCATGTTATTCATGTTGTTGTTTATTAAGCATGATACTACTCAACATTTAGCTGCATTTTCTTTTGCAGCAAATGTAAAGCGCCTGGGCAGTGATTAAGTTCTCTGAGGGTGCTCATGTTATTCATGTTGTTGTTTATTAAGCATGATACTACTCAACATTTAGTTGCATTTTCTTTTGCAGCAAATGTAAAGCACCTGGGCAGAGATTGAGTTCTCTGAGGGTGCTTTATCAAGATTATTATTATTATTATTTTAAATGGTTGCTCATCGATGTGGATTTTAGTGAGCCTCTTTTGGTATAATAGATTTTATGACGCAGAAAATGAAGTGACATGATAAGCCTTCCTGAAACTGCATGATGTTGAGAAGTCAATATTATAACTATTGTCGAGCAAGAAACTGTGAATGGAAGTATCACCGATAACGGCATGGGAAAATCCACTGTATCACTGGTCAAGAATTGCGTGAAACGTGTTGAATTATCATACAACTCAAAGTGAAAAGTCTTTATAAACTACTCTCTTTAGCTGCATAGAAAGATATAGCTAGTCTATAATTCTGAGGATCACAGGTCATTCAGGGGCTTTAGAAATTGGCTCAATCTGAGACAAACCCACTTGACGAGGAGGTATGACATTTTTTATTAATCCACCTGATAGGCAATTAGTCTCTACAGCTTAGACTTGGCCTGCCTATCAAAACTCAATTAAGATATGTGACAACATCGTTTGTTCAACTAAACGGCATTATGGTCAGAGGTAGCCTCAGATCAACATTTTGATTTTTAATCAAGTTTATATATAAAATCTAATCCCACAAATCCGTCATGGATTAGGAATGGCCATAGCTTTTTTGGTTGTGACGTACTTCATTTTTTGATTGCTAAAATAGGTTTTCCGAAGTGCCTAGCCTTATAATCCACACGTCGTCGTCATACATAGGTAGAACAGAAAGCCATCTGTAGCTCACAGTATTTTCCTTAGAAATCATAGCTTAAGCTTACATAATTTTGGATAATTCCTATTCAGTCTTGCTGTCAAAGCCGTAAGACGCACATGATGGAGCTATGGAGAGACTAACGTAGGTACTAACTTGATATGATCAAATGACAAATCTTAAATGTGCATTTCAGAGCACTTTGTTGGCTCAGCTTGCAATAATACCCTAACAAAGAACGCCTGATTCTCGACAACACACTCGCCCTATTTCCTTTGACCGCGACCTGGCTCAAAATACTTATCATCCTATCCTAACCGACCCCACTAACAACGACCTGTGTTCGTTTTATACATAGAAGTCATTCATAATCTATGGAGTTTCCATTGCCCAACGTTCTTACCCTAATTTTGAACCTATGCAGCCCTTCTTTTGGTCTTTCCAGTTTCTTGTTTTAGCCCACACAACGCCACGTTGCCATTAGTAGCTGTTTTCTATCACCATCTGGGTGCCAAGGCTTCAATTCTTTCAGATTTGCTAAATGTATTTGATTCCGTAAGCAGCAATCGTTCATTTTGCCATTTTCACATGCGATATCAAACTTACTCTTGCGATTGCACTGTATCATCTCTTGACATAGATTATGTCTGCTCATTATATCTGCCTCGTTCCAGCTGCTCAGTCCTCCTTTCGATCCGTCCTTCCTGGAACGTTTTACAACCTGTCATTAGCTCATGATCCTGATGTGTTTTACTCATGAATAAGTGAAACGTGCCCACTCACTAAAACGGCCTAGACTTTTAATGACAATGGGCTCGCTATATCTATTAAGAGCAATATTTGAAAGCATTGAAATGATATAAATATCTGCCCACCAGCAGAAACAACAGAAATACTTTAGAACATACGAAGTCTACCGTCTACGAAAATATCGTCTCTTAAACAGCTTCAAGATTAGCAAATTACCTAATGACCCATTAGGTGCCCAGCAGGCGGTGTCTGGAGCTTCTTTTTCAGTGATACTGACTTCATCCGAGGGCCCATATCTAAGGTAACATCATATCTAATATAATCCTCTTTCTTGGTAACAACTGCAGCGAGCTTCCTTCCTGTATTCTTTGATGAACCTCATACTGCATTCAAGCCTGTTACTATGTGAAGTCTGTTGGTGATGGTGTGGGTATCGAATGCTCTTTAGGCATTGGTTTAGCTGTATACAGATCTTCCTCTTAACCCCAGTTAGTCTTTATAACTATGTAGGATTATAGATGGAAATGCATCGCATTAATCATGTTCGCCGTGCCAGGTTCAAATATTTTCACAGGTAATATTTCCACTTTTGCAATTATTTTAAAATATTATGAAAAATGGTAGCAAATGGTTCCCAAAACAATCTACGCTTTCACTTTTATATTGCTGATGCACCGCTGTATCTTTTGATTCCTCTCAATCTTCAAGCACAAAAAGACTGAACTTGATATCTTCATGTATTGCTGAAATTAGACTTATCTAGCCCCAACATTTTTTAAAGTCCATGATTTAATAAGGAAATTACTCTGTCTTGGCCAACTTAGAGAGGTTAGGTTATCGCAAGACCCATACCTTTAAAATGATCTTGGCCACCAAACCCATATAGCATTACTTCTGAATCTGAATGCCGTGTTCCAAAGGAAAATTTAGTTGACCTTTTAATAGAAAAATGTTCTACGTCTTTCAACTTTTCGCTTACGGCAATGCGTAATGGCATACCCGGTATATCGCTTGCTTTACACGACCTTGCTCCCGAGGTCGAGGGTTCGAATAATGTGGTAAGCAATTCTTTATTGCCTCTGCAAGCGGCGGTGGTAGCCGTAAAGGCTCTTCTGTCGCTATATAAAAGAAGTTGTATCTGCTGGTATTTTTTTGTAGATACAATTCAATATTTCGGGTGTTCTTAAAAAGGAAAAAACATATAAGTTTTTTCCTTTCTAAGCATTCATTCATGGCCTCTTTTATTGACTTATATTAACCACGTTTGCAGGTCTTCAGGGTGTGAAAATAAACATTTTTAAGTTAACGGAAAAATTAGCGACAAGGCTTGCCTATCGTGAGTGTCTCATTTACCACATTGCACATTTTCTTCAAGACCTTCACACTGACCAAATTTCAATTGACTGTAAATGACATACTGCTGTCAGTTGCTTTAAGTCTAGGGGATGATTACTTTTGGAACTTTATCATGGAACGCTCTTTCGGAGCGTTTAACTAGTTTAAAATCATCACGTCAGGATTCGTAACAGTGCGCATTTATTTTATAGAAAAGCTCCACCTGCAATTTATACTGTTTTTAAATAGTTAAATAACAATATTATCAATGTTAATTGTAATTAAAACGTATGCCTGTCTTCATTTCTGAAAATGCTGGAAGTTGCCTTCACCTCAAATGTTTGTAATACTCAGCAGCTTTCTTTTTCTACTTCAGGCTACACTTAAAAAGAAGCTTAAAACGCACCTTTTCATTACGGCATTTGGTGGGTCTTTGTTAATGCATTCTTCGCATGTCTTTACCTACTTATACTATACCTTCTGCTCCTGATATTGTATCTAAACATTGGGTAATGTCTTATACGCAGCACGTACAACGTGCCTAGAGAGAAATTCGCTTCTGTTAGGTCACCAGAGAAACGTATTAATATTATTGCTATTAAATAACCGTCCATCATGTAAGCATTCCAGTGGCCTTGATATCTTAGCACCCTTTCACGAGGCGTGTGATGCAAGCTTCCATCTGGTTTCTCGCATAATACTCCTAAATTTGATGTGGTCCTGTTTCGACAACAAATCAGCCGTTCCATTCCGACGCCTAAAGACCGTCGGCAACAGACCCTGTGGCTCTGTGGGTCATACACGGTGGAACTCATTCCACGATTCAAACTCGACGACATCTATCCTCCTAGTGCCAAAATCGGCACATCATTTCCGGCCCACCCTGAGCTTCTACTGCTATGCTACTCGGTACCTCGACTGCTCTTCAGATTCAGCCAGGCTCACCTTCTTTTCTTTGTGTTAGAGGAAGGCTGTATCAAATTTGCATGGTCACCCACTAGGCCCGCCACGGCTTGGTTTAATCATACCTAGCTAAACTGCTCCACTAGTTTCAGTTTCAGTTTCAGTCACTAGCCTCTTTGCACAAACAGGTCCTGTATTATTATTTATTACTGCGTTAGCTGTTCAATTCCTCCGCTTAAAGACCATTGGTGTCAAAACCTTTAGTTTTGCAAGTCAAAGACTGCGGAACTCACTTCTGAAATTCTTAAGCAGACAGCTGCTCTCGTACGGCCGACTATGGCTCATCATTTTCAGCGGTCCTCAGCTACTGCTTCCACGCTACTCACTACCTCGACTGCTTCCCTGACTCTGCTGTGCATCCTATTTTCTCCATGTTGCGTGAGACGAAGTCTGTTGGCTACCAAACGCCTACGGAAAGCCGCCTAGGCTGTGAGTGGGCTATACAAAGCTCTCCTCCGTAAAACCCGCAACGTCTTTACTGCTTTGTGGTGGTTAAGACGGAGATTAGTACCCGAATTATCTAAAAATGTGTCATTTTGTGAGAAAGTACATGGAGACGGAAATCCGAAACAGTAAGTGTCATCACCAAAACTTGGCAATCTAGTATCTGGACAGACTATCTCGGAGTACTTGATTTACGGTCTATTACCGATGCATTCAAATGAATCAAACAAAACCTTCGTCGTGGATGAGATTGAATTGAACTTTAGCGAACAAGAGCTCACCCGAAGCAATACGAAACTGCAACGTTAAAGAAATATTTTTCAAGCTGTTGGAGGTGGGGAAAAAGATATCCGTCAAGGTCGCTTCTGCTACCACTTTCGCTCTTGTGTTGAATTCTGGTCTGAGGATTCAACATGCTGTATTGTTCTTTCTATCGTCCACCCTGGCAAGAAGCGTGTTTTTCATCCTGAAATTCATCTGTTGGCGTTCGCACTGCTCCTTCACGAAACTGATTACTGTAGAGAAACATGTAATTTTAATTAGATTGACCCTTGAGTGGTAATCATTGTCTCTCAACCCAATTTTCTGTTCGATTGGGAACAGCTGCTCAACCAACAAAGCAATAAAGGACCTTCTTGGTATGCAAGTTCTGGAAAACTGCAGTCGCCGTTTTATTTAGGCTGTTGAGACATATATAGGCACGTTCACGGCAACATAATCAGAACTCATTTGGATGCTCATGCCAAAATTTTCAGCACTACAACAGTCAGGTCGATTGGGTTTGATGAAATTCCTGCACTCAGTCAAGCACAGCCTCACCCACTGAGCAGGCGTTCCCGATATGTTTCAGCACTCAAAAGACTGCTTCCAAATCTTGACGAGGCACACGATAAAATTTTTGACCTTGTTATCACAGCTGGACTGATAAGGAATATTCGGGATTGCCAGCAAGCATTGGCCGATTTCCAATCAGTAACAATAGTGTTGCAGCGACACAACGTATCATTGAAAAATCGAATGCTTCATTGCGAGCTATCATTTACTCATATTCAGACTTTGCGTTCAATCACTATCCCGGCAACGATGCAGATACCAGCCAAAGCAAAGATTTGGAAACGGCCATCGTCAAGATATAAGCAAACAATGAGAACATTCTCACATTTCATGAAGAACGTGTAATTAAGCAAATGTCGTTACCTGAAGGTCGGAACTCAGAAAAGCTGTTGATGATAATGCTCAATTTTATTTCGCTGATCAAACACTCAAGCGACAGCTTATTGAAGAGAAGAAAACATGCAGCAAGTATGTCACTTACGCACTTCTTGCTTCCAACCAGCAAAGCGAGTGTTCTGTCCTCAACCTCGTAGTTGGCGGCAACCAAAAAGATTGGAGTCTCAGCTTTTTCTGAATGCAAACAAGTTACTGTGGATTTTAACTCCGGTCGTCTTGATATTAAATGAAAATGATTCAGAGAAAGCTGATGATAACGAAGAGAACTAAGTGGAATATGAAGAGGATTTTTAAAATCACAGATAATAAATCGCAACATGTGATATGTAACAGGTCCAATATGTTGCATTTGTGTCTTGGAATACTGCAATATACTTAATTTTTGGAATCGAATTTTGCAATGTATTAATTTTTGAATATCAGAATATAAAATACAATAACAATATTAGCGTGCCCAGCATCGGCAGCGGTGCATTGCTAGCTTAGGTGCATCTACAAAAGTAGATCTCCTGTTCTCGGCCTGACGATGGAGGTGGCTGTACAATCCAAGTGGACATACAAACAGTTTTTTCACCTCAGCACCTGTTTTAGCAATCTGGTTTCACGTTGTTACCGCTACATACCATACGCTTAACTTAACTGAGAATTAACCATGGTTTTAGGTGCTTCTTCGGCATATTTCTTATAATGTATGTTCTCGTTCCAGCCAATTAAGTCTCACGGCTAAATCTCAGGTCTAACTCGCGTACCAAAGGAACACAGCTACTTCGACCCCTCGCTGTTTTCCAGCATTTGGCACTCTTTCAACATCCATGCAGTCTAAATGGCAGACACTCACAATTTTTTCAAACCAATTACTCAACTGACTCTAAAGAAAACCTAGTAGTTATAGCTGCACCCTAAATAATTTTGGAAAGAAAAAAACCTATGCCTAAATGAGCTCACCCATTAGACCTCTAACGGCAGGTAATGTAAATGTTACGTAAAATATCTCCATGACTATGTGGGTGTTACACATGAGTGTTTTTTTGAGCTAAGTCACAGCCCAAGTGGCTTTTGGTACCCATTCGGTAGCCAACATACTACATCCAACTCAGCAAAAAGAATGCAGGAAGCAGAGTCAGGAGAGCAGTTTGGTATAGTGATAAGCATTGGATTAGCCCCACTGGATGGCCACACAGGATGTGCTATAGTCGGCAGCAGGACAGTAGTTGTTGTTGCTTGAACATTCTATAGTTAGCTGCAACCGTGCCCAGACGGCCTGTGGTTTGCCACAAACATTAAACTAGCCAGGTCTACAAAGCGAAAGTTTGAAAAAGCACACACAAGATCATGACTGACTGTCCATCGACTGGCATATGACGACTACTGTAGGTCGTACCAATCGATCCTGGCAAAGGCCAAGGCTAGCTTCTATAGAAACAATGAGGGATCACAGATGCACAATCCAAAACTGCTGATATCGACGATCAACCATCTCCTCAACCGCTCCCAGATTAGCTCCTTACCTGATGATCTAGCCAAGCGCTTCCCTAGATTCTGTGTGCAGATGATAGATAAGATCAGGGAATCCAAAACTGCGATGAAAACTTTCCCACTAGAAAGCGGTTCCCCGATTCCTGGCTGCACATCAATGTCTCCATTCATGCAGGTCACTAGTGATCTAGTCCTGAAGTTCGTATCCCAATCAAATAAGACAACAAGTCCTCTGGACCCTATTCCCACTGTCCTGCTCCTACGTTGCATTTATCTGCTGCTGCCATGCATTCCTAACATCATTAATATGTCATTAGCCTTGGGTCATATCTCAACACCTTTCAAAACAGCTGTAGTCAGGCTACTTCTCAAGAAATCGAAACTAGACCAAGAGAACGTAAGCAACAACCGCCCAGTCTCTCTTCTAGCATTCCTATCACAGACACTTGAACGGGTCGTGGCGGACCAGCTGAACTAATATATCGTAACGTCTCACCTTGCTAGTTAGTTTCTGACTAGCTTTAGAGCTAGTCACTCCACAGAGTCAGCATTTCTTAAGGTATGCTACGACCTACTTAGGAATGCAGACATGATGAGAGTGTCTCTGCTTGTTTTGCTACATCTTTCGGTTGCTTTCGATACCATTGATCACAAAATTCTTCTAGAGCGCCTCTCATCTCGCGTGAGCAGACTGACACTACTCTGCAGTGGTTCAGGTCCTATCTCAGTGGGAGACTTCAGAGCATTGATGTAAATGGACAAAGATCATCTGAGGTACCTCTGAAATGTGGCGTAACTCAGGGCTCTGTGCTAGGTCTGGTTCTTTTCACGGTTTACACTCTCCCTCTTGCTGATGCGATTGCCAAGCACAATCTGGGCTTTCACGTCTATGCGGATGACACTCACCTGTATCTTTGCTTTGATCCCTACCAGCCTTCGAGCACCTCAAATTCTTTCAACTCACTAGCTGCATGTATTGATGACATTCGCTCATTTATGGCAGCGAATTTTCTAAAACAAAACGATAAAACTAACTTACTAGTTATAAGCAAATCCAGTGTGATTTATAAATTGGAAAGGCTGACGCTCAAAGAAGCTCTGCCAGCATATCTCCAGTTGAACCAGCTCGAAATCTAGGTGTCACATTCCAAAGCGACCTCGTTCGACGACCATATCAGCTCCACAGTCAAAACTGCCTATTTTCAGCTTTATAACGTTGCTAAAAATCGGGCTTGTTTAGATAATGATACCACGTCCAAGTTGGTCCATACATTCGTGACAACCCGTCTCGACTTCTGCAACTCATTGCTTACTGGCCTACCAGCATTTGGGATCAGGTGATTGCAGCCGGTGCAAAACTTCAGGGCTAGGCTTGCCTGTAGTGAGCTTCACAGTTGCCACATCACACCACTTCTCGCGACCTGCACTGGCTACTAGTCAAGCAACAGATTGACTTCAAGTTGTCGTCCAAAAACCGTTGCAGCAGTTTAGCTGTTTATGGAGGGTATAAGCTCCGTGAGTCAACCTAATAACTCTTCTCCGAATTCGTGGATCAACCCGAAAGCCGTCACTGCTCTTCCAGAAGCAGAGCCACGTGCTCTAACATCTGGGATTCGTAAACTTATAGCCTTTTAGCCATATTCAACGGCAACTGCAGTGGCGTACTGGCTGTATTTAGGTGCAATACGTCCGTTCTTTTCACAACGTGTTTTGTCTCTTGTTGCAACTCGACAGGAATACGAAGAAAAAAATTGCTGTCATGCTGAAGAGTTTCCTAAAGACTTACTTAGCATCCTACGTGGCTTTCACTGCTTATGCGATAGCCAACAGGCCTTCTACAACCCACTTTCACAATACAATTTAGATGTCTTTTATTATGACTTAAGAGCAATTTATTTATATTTAAGTGATTCAAATATGCCACGGGCTTGAATCTAGTGCCTCGGTTATCGAATACATTCGCCTTAACTTAGGTCTTTAAAAGCTAGTGCCTGAATCATTAAGCTAAACTTGCACAAATTCAGGTTTAGGGTTGTTTTAACTGTTTAACCATCCAAGTGATCCATATTGTAAATTACACATACCACAACCAAGCAGATCCATTAACTTGTGCCATTCATTTTTTAATTATACTAGTTCGTGAAGCATTTAATCCGGCTTACTCAGGGAAGCAGCTTAGTCTTTTTAAAAGCCTTAAGGTCGGTTCGTTGTTAACGAGTGTCGCTTTTGTCGTTACACTACATGTCACCAATCTCCGTCGACGATAAGGCAGCTGATCGACTTCAAGTATTGGTTAATCACTGATATTCCTTAATTGTCGCACAATTCTAGTTTATCGAAGAACGTCCCTGCACAAGCTATGCATCTTATTATTTGCTCTATTTGCTTGATTCAATTAGCTGGGTATCTATACAACCACATTGCAGACTGATATTTCAGTGGATACGCTCCGAAATACTAGAACTCTGTTCGTCGTGCGTCACAACGTCAGCAAGTCCAACGGATATCACCTGCCTTTACATAGATACAGATCATCAAATGCACGAAGCCTTCATCTTATTCCATTTACATTGACAACATATATTGGCATTATTTATAACTTTTATGAAAACCAAAGCAAAAATGACTTTATTTGTTCATTTAAATCACATGTAAGTAATCAATCGTCGTGGGTTTAATGAATAGCTCAGACTTACGTTAGCAGACTTATCTGAATAGCACTCTAAAGTCTTTGTTTTGAACGCCTTTCATCACGTTCCCTGCATTTTTGGTAGCTAGATTAGCCTTTCCGCTTCCACCGATTTTACGGCACTAGTCAGGCTTACAACCTTTTAAGCTTGGGCCACCCGAGGTTTCTATGATGAATCAACTTATTTTTAAATATTATTCTCCCTTTTTAAATGATTTAATCTCAAAAAACCATCTAGGAGTTTAATTTTCCTAGTTTCTTCACAGTTGGTAGTAAGACGCTTTTCTATCTCACCTTCCTCTAGCATTTTTAACTCTCAAAAAACTTTCAGCTTATACGCTATCATTTGCACTAGGATTGTTGGGATTTTTCAAAACTAAATGACTATGCAAACCTTGAACGTTATTAGTTCACTTAAATAAATTCAGAAAGTAGAGAACAATCTCAAAATAATCCCATCTGACATAAATCCTTTATCATCTATAAGCAAACTGCGCCTCTGCTTCTCAGGCGTACTAACTTTACTTTACCTATTCAAAGTCTCAAGGAATAAGTAGGGGCTATGTTGCTATGGAGATTGTTTAAGTAACTTACTCATAGTATAAGCGGCTTTAGTGGTGCCCCTGTAGCCGTCAGAATTTATCTCATTATCAGACCGCATACAATTCACTGACACTTGTTTTTAATTGTATCTGGTTGCTGACGCTAAAACTCAAAACCTCAGATTAGGATACCGAAATCAAGTTTTTCAAACACTTGGAATACTCCCTTCTGCTGCTGTAGCTTCATCCTTGGGGATCATCGGGCTTGTTAAGAAAAGAGTTTACTGATAGAAGAAAACTCAACAACAGCATTTGCATTTCGCAAACTGTCGATTTATTCAGTACACTTGCTTCATATCTGCATTGGGTTCAAATGAAGCTGTGCATCAAAGTTTAGGCACTGCCCTTCATTCTTTGATTCTTTTTGCGTTCTCATACCATTTAGGCTATTCTGGCTGCTCTCTTGCACCTGCTATGCATCTTATCACGTCCTCCGCTTAGTCGATTTGATGAGTTGTGAATGTAGACAACCACGAATACTTCAGAGAAGATTTTTTCCGTTTTTATGCTAGTTAATTAAGGAAAATTTTCCACGTTTGTCACTGCGTCTTGTGACATAAAGTGAAATGAGAAGCTAAGGAATCACCAGTTTCCCCAAAATCGTCCTAAACGTCTATTCGCGATTAAACACGGTGCATATACCCTTAAATACTTGATACGTTTCCATACCTATTTTAAATAAAGTACATAATGATATATTGTTTCTTACAAATCGCCGAATAAAACCTATTTAAACCACAGAAAAGACGTTATTTTAACGCAGAGCAGGACTCATAAAACGGTCAAATTTCTCTAAAAAGAACTCATTAGCATGCGACTCGCACTTGCTATTTTTTAAATTGCCATATATTCATTTTCTCATTTTGTCAATTGCTAATTTTCTTGACGAATCTACT
Organism: Cristatella mucedo; assembly: GCA_009760855.2. Classification (NCBI taxonomy): domain Eukaryota; kingdom Metazoa; phylum Bryozoa; class Phylactolaemata; family Cristatellidae; genus Cristatella; species Cristatella mucedo. Next base: position 4,952,558 of record WPIO01000003.1, on the reverse strand, counting down.
TTTAGTTAATATTGGAAAGACACGAAAAGACCACATTTCGCCTAGAGGATTTCAAAAAAGTACGTTTTAATTCGATGGCTGTGATACCCTTAAAACCTTTTCACAGCCTGCGTTCGGCCGTATGCAGCTTACCGCTCTAATAATCTCAGGAAACGAAGCCACAGCAACGTTGGTTAAAGCTTGGTTGACGAATGACGACTATCCGACTTAATGATGACTATCTGTTGACGGATCTAAAGATTACTTGTGCTATGCTCTGTGCATGAGTTTATGGTCGGTATGTCTCTGTCAGCAATCATACCCATCTGCCTGTCAATACTATAAGTATCAACGCCCTTTCGGCTCACAGGAAATGTAACGAGACCGTACATTTCGCATACTTAGTTATTCAGTAAAAGGGAGCTAAGCGCTACATTTTTCTCTTATAACTGAATCCCACCGGGCCTGGACATCTGGTCTCCGTGGAAAGCCGTGCTAGAGCAAATGAAGCTTAATAACCAAATATCGTCATTAATGACCATGCGATACATGTGTGCTACTGTGCGCTTAGCACGCTCGCGACATTACTGCAGTGTCACCATTAGACCATAAGTATGTTTCCGAATACTTAACTGCACAATTTAACGAAACTTTTTGAAAACTTTCATGCTCAACTTTTTGGTACTTGATAAATGTAACTTATTTCGTTAGTAAGAGCCTTAACCTTGTATATTTAGATCACAATTACACTTTTCCGAGACAGTCGTGCTTGAAAAACTCTAAATTGACCTTCAATAGTAAGACTGCATCCATTCTCAATCTAGTCTCCCTCCATTAAATTACTTAAATATTTAGGAAATTAACGCGTTGTACGGCACAAGTTAGCTCGACAATTCACTGTTTACTCATGACTTGTTATAGCAGTGGATGAAATGTAATGTACCACCGTCTGTAACGCCACAAAGCATGAAAGATTATGCGGCGGTTGCGCATGAGAGTTGTGTATAGCACACTCCTAGCCTAAACGGCTCTCGCTAGATATTCGGTAGCCAATATAATACCATCTTCGTAGACTCATCTGTACAAGCAATAGTCTATTGTCAATTTATCAGTGAAAAGAGTTGTGTGGGCAACATGCTGCTGAATAATAAAGAACGGAGGCTTACATTAAAACTCTACAATGAACAATAAAACAATCATCACTCTCGGTGTATCCTTAAGTTTTGGTAAAAGACTATCGTGCGATATATGGTTACCTAAAGGCTTGGTGGTTGGTCCCATTCTTTTCGTGGTTTTACTATCCTACTAGACGATGCGATTCTCACGCAAAATCTAGGCTTTGGTATTGGTAATCGCCAAATCATCCGTAAGTGTTTTGATTCTCGTCTGTGCATCGGTGTGACTGTATTGCAATGGTTATGGTCCTATCTCAGAGGGATATTCCAGATTAATCACGTGATCAAAAAGGATAATCCGATTAACTTCTTACGTCTAGGTTCTCGAGGCTCTGTGCTAGGTCCCGCTTCTTTTTATAGTTTATTTTCTCCCTTTTGCTTAAGTGACCGTCAAGAACAATCCTGGATTTCCTTGACTTCAATCGAGCATACGTCAGCTTTGAAAATTTCCAAACCTCCGGCATATGCAAATCCCTACACCATTGTAGCAGGTATTCGTGACATCTGCACCTGAATGACAGCAAACTTTGTTAAATTAAACGGCGAAAATATCAACTTACTAGTCATGGGCCAAACCTTGCGATTCAGAAGCTGAAAAAATAAGTTATAAATTGGGTCTGGCTGCATCACTCCTGTTGAATCTGCAAGTGTCATGTTCCTAAGTGAACTTTCATTAGACGACCACATCAGGTTCACCGTAAAGTCTGCCTAGTTTCTGCTAGGAAACACTGCGAAAATGTGAACTTGTTTAGACAAGGCTACCACATCTAAATTAATCAAAGCATTTGTGACATCCCATCTTAACTTCTGTAACTCACTGCTTACTGGTCCACCGGTCTGACCAACTAGGAGCGTACAGTTGTTGGGCAACTCTGCAGCCAGGCATATCTGGCGTGATTATCACAATAGTCACTGCATGCCAATTCTCGCAGGCCTGCAAGGCTCCAGGTTAAGCAGCCTATCAACTTTAATGCTATATCCTTTACTTTTAAGACACTTAATTGTCTAGCTTCAGCTTGACTGTCACAACTACTCATCCATCAGCCGAATAATCACACATACCACTGTTTTGACTGGAGTCATTCAGCCAGACCTCGTACAAACCTCAAAGCCATTGAAAACCATGAATTAGGTTCCTGCCCTGCCAAAGTCTGGAACGCACTAAGGACGCAAGTCGCTAGCTTCCCATGACATGAGGACATTTAAAAAGAAGGTTTAAGCTAATTATTAATACTGCACTTGGTTGGTCTTTGGGATTTGTCTTTCGCATGCATGTACCTGATTCATGATGCTGCCTGCTGCCTGGTGTGCCTGCTGGGCATGTTGCCACCAAATATTTGGTAACGCTTTATATACTGCATCTGTAAAGCGCCTAAAGAAAGATTTAGTTCAAGCACTAAGGAAATTTAGCATTGTTATTACTACTAAATATTGTTCGAAAATTGGGAATGCAGATGCTCACAGTCCACTCTGCAAGCATACCTCCTGTTGAATCTGCACGAAATCTAGGAATCGTATTCCGAAGTCACCTTTCATTTTTAAACTATCACATTAGCTCCAGAGTCCAGTCTGCTTACATTTAGCTAAATTATATTCCCATGATTCTTGCCTATTTAGATACGAATTTCGAATTGAAACTGCTCTAAACATTTGTGACATCTCGTCTCGACTTATGTAAATCATCGCGTGCTGGTCTACAGGCACATTCAATCTGGTATACGTCAGATGCAAAACTCTGCAGCAATGGTGCAAGTCGTGATCAATCTGCAGCAATGGTGCCCGTCGTGAACTTCGCAATGTCCACATCACATCTATTTGCATTGGCCACCAATCACGTAGCTAAACACTTTTAAGTTTTTCCACTTACTTTTAGGTCCCTAATGCAGCCTCCCTATAAAATCTACTTCTATGACAGGCTAAGCATTATACCACCCACTTTTCGGAAGCTATTCATTTACCTATACCTCGTATTAACATCTCATCTTTCGGAGACCGTACTTTTAGTTCGTATGCTTCCAAAGCCTGGAACTCACCGGCGAACGGCGTCGTCACGAGCTACAGTGAATTGGACCACATTTAAAGAGAAACTAAAAATGCATTTATTTACATCAGCGTCTATTAGGCTCGTGAGGTTCCCCCTATGAGCTTTTATGTACTAAGACTGAGCATGCTGCCATTAACCACTTTCTCATTCTAACCCGTGCATTTCCCGTCTAACCATACTATTCTTGTTTCCCTATTTATAGGGCATGCTACCACTAACCATTCAACTACGCTTTCTCTACAACAAATGCAAAGGGCATAGAAAAAGGTTGAGTTCTCTGGAGGGGCTATAAATGTATTGTTGTCATTATTTAACTTGGATTACTTGACTCCCTCAGCATTTTTGTTAGTACAACTCGCTATCATACAATTATGCAGCATGCAAACTACACGGGTTAAGGTTCGGTGAATACGTTTGAAAAGTAATAATTTCAGAGTAACTGTTAGTGTGAAAATAATTGCTAATGTAACTTGGTGTAATTAAACGTTTTTTCTTCTAATGAATCTGTGTCTGTTCGTTCCTGGAGCCATAACCACTGAGTGGGTATTTAGCTGAAGTGTTTTTCCAGCACACTCAAAGCCTTAGCGGGATTTTCAGTCATAAAGTTGCCGGCCGCCATAATCAAACTTGAGAAATGCGAGTGGGAAACATAGATGCTTTAGAATGGTAATCGAGGAAGTAAGTAGCATGGCATTAGCATACCGGGATAGCTGGAAAAGAAGTGCCGCCGAGTGCAGCAGGAGATTAGATGTAGCCGCTTCAGAATTCTAGAAGTTAGTTCTATAATGTACAGCCTGCTGAACAAAAGGTAATGTCCCCAACGGTCTATGAGAACTTAAATTAGAATGCTAACTTACTGCCAGCAGATTACGTTGGGCACTGGATAATGAAACTCGTTAAGCATTCAAACCAGATATGAAGAGTAGTCAATCAATATAGAGCCTTGCCGGTGCATGCAAGAATAGTGCTCTTTATCAGTTGATCAAAGCAGAACAACCATAGCTTTAGAAGCAAAGGTACATTTAAGGAAAAACTTCTGGAACTTTATACTTAGCCTTGTAGCGATATTTATTATAGCCGCAGAGGATTTGTGGTTTTTCTATCAGCCTAGAAAAAACGTAAAACTGTTTAAAGGCTTCACAAGAAACAAGGAGCTAGTCGCACCGTTAGAAATCATTCAATTTAACAGCAGGTGGAAAGTTTTCTTAGGTTTAGATGAGAAGAACAGCTGGGTAACATCAGATTAAATATATATTTCATTCGCTTAGTGACTTATAAGAACTTCATCTGCTTGTATTCCCTTTCTATTAGCAAAATAGCTCGAGCACAGGACCATGATCGTCATATGTGAGAAATAATTTGTGTTCCCTGGGTCACCGTTTTGCCAGACCGGAAGTGATTGCTGACTTCACGAGCTCAACAATTTGTTCTCAGAGGCTCAGTGTAAATTAAAAATAGCCGATAACGAAGAACAGACTATTTTCAAAACTCCGCTGGTTACTAGTATGATGAATGAGATGTGACCAATACACCACTAGGATTGAAAAATATGTGAACTTACAATTTTATCCAAAAAATACCTCGTCTACCAAACCGAACATAGTTTTAAATAATTAAAATTGTAAATCGTCATTAATTGAGTCCAAAACAGATGATGACCTAGTAGCAGTGTCAGGCAGTCAATATCAATCATCGTTGCTTCCTGAAATATCGTTAGGTCGTTAGTCGCACTGGAAAACAAATATTAGTGTAGGGCTGACTGTTGAATCACGACTTAAACCTTGAAGACCATCAGTTCAGTTAAATTTTACCGATATGCTGACTGACTGCAATCCTTTCTAGGCTCAGCGACAAAGAGTTAAGTGTAAGTGAATGATGGATAGCTTGGACCTCTGATTTCAAACGTTTTAATAGTTTAAATGTAGCCGTATTGAAATCCTATGGAACAATCCAGTATCACTTGAATTTAAAACATGACTTATTGCTTGAATAACTTGGAATGCCACTGAAGACTAGAAATTGATGATGGTTGCCAATAGAAAGCAATGCTAAACTTTGAACACGATGTAAGTTATACAGAAAATCTTTTTGACAACTTTAAAAACTTTAAAGTTCTCTGTAAAGTCAAGAAATGAGCTACCTGGTGGTTTCTAGGATTCTCAAGGTAAGTGCTGAAGTACCATGCACTAGGCCATGCTACAAAAAAGTATAGCTGAGATACTCTAGGAACTCTATCGTAAAAATTTTTGGAGTGTCCAACGGGGGGGGGAGGGTCAGTAGATAACAACCGTGAGAGATCAGGCTTGCGATAGTGCACGTTATAGCAACTAATTCACACCAGAAATTTTTTGTAAAAGTTCAAATTATAGAGCCATGCATCCATGAATAATGACAGCAATCCCACTACCCACCGTTTAGAAACAGTGTCGGGTAGAATAAGATTCCTAAGTGCAATCTTTCGTAGGCAGTTACTATGGGTGGCTTCATCCACGTCTCAGTTAGCAGAAATTCGTCGAGCTTCTCACGTTAACATGACTGCTGATCATGAGTTTTGAAGTTTACAGTGAGGGAGCATTTAACTGGCGGAATTTAGAAAGCTTTGGCAAGGCGAATGCCATCCAATTAGATTAGAAGAATCGGCGTTGCTCTGAGCAAGTTTAGTGTTTTTGACTGACTGTGACTGTCGTTCTCGGTAGGCAGTTCATTTACTGACTATCTAATGCCAGTGGGAAGAGTAACAAATATGTGAGATGGATGATTAAGTAGCTAGCCCGCTAAGTGGCATTTGACATCGGCAGCACTAAAGTGCAAGGCGATATTCAGGAGATAACTACTAGCTGTCAGAATAATTTAAATATAATTGATAATTTCACTTCATGCTGAGCCGTGGTGAACGTGCACGTGCCAGATAAACGTTAAACAACTAAGTAAACTTATGGTACCCAGGATACATGGCTCAGTGATTGACAAGATGAACGTCTAACGCACTGATATTGCTATTGACCTACTAGAGAAGATGGGCTGGTAGGTATTGACTTATGGCAGGTCCTCGGCTGAGATTGTACACAGCAGAGCTTACTTAAACCATTCTTAAGCAACGACATCTACTCCTCTGCTGCTGACTATGGTGAATTCTTTCCGGGCGTCCTAAGCTACTTCATTCATACTAATCACTACATCAAATCTCTCCTGACTCAGCGTTGCTTCTCACTTTCTCTTGTTTGTGTGAGACGAATTCTGATAGTTACTGAGTGGGTGCCGAAAGCCGCATAGGCTTTGAGGGAGCTATACAAAACTCGCCTGCCTTTTACAGGCATAGTTTAAGTGGCTTTGCTGTTACCGACGGAGATACATACATGCGGTCATACATGAATGCATATTTGGATGAATACACACACAGACACACACACACACACACACACACACACACACACAGACACACACACATATATCTATCTATCTATCTCTCTCTCTCTCTCTCTCTCTCTCTCTCTCTCTATATATATATATATATATATATATATATACGTACATACACACATACCTGCATACATGCATACATGCATACATGCACACATGTACACATGCATACGTACATGCATACATACATATATACATACATACACACACATACACACATACATACATACATACATGCATGCATACATACATACATATATACATACATACGTGCATGCATGCATCAACTTATGAGTAAATATATCCATACATATTTTAGCACATACGTACATACACACCTGCATACATACATACACACATACATACATACATACATACATACATACATGCATACATAGATGCATACATGCATACATGCAAATATGCATACATAATAATAGTAATAATATAATAATTATTCACTTGATAAAGCGCCCTCAGAAAACTCAATCTTTTTCTCGGCGCTTTAAGTTTGCTGCAAAGGGAAACGGTATTGGATGATGAGTAATAGCATGCTTGATGAACAACATAAATAACATGGTGAGGGGTGATATGCACAGGGTCAGCATGCAAATGTGGTTAGTGGCATCATGCACAGTGTCAGAAAGCAAAAGCACATGAAATGATGGCACACTAGGTAAGGCAATTGCTTTCACGACCTTGGTCCCGAGGTCTTGGGTTCGATTCCTGCGGTGTACTATCCTTTATCACCACTGCAAGCGGCGGTGATAGCCGTAAAGGCTCTTCTGTTGCTATGCAAAAAGAGGCTGTTTAATCAGCTAGGATGAATATATGAATCAAAGGGACCCACTAAATCCTGTTCTAAACAGGTGTGCTTTTTTGTTCTTTTTAAATGTGCTCAATTCAGGGGATGTTCTGAAGCAAGTCGGGAAGATTTTCCAGGATTGGGGAGCATGCGAACTGAATGCAAGGTCTCCAAATGATTTGGAGTTTGTACGAGGTATTGGTGAACTGCTAGATTCCAAAAAATGGTGGTACGATGCTTGACATGGTGGGGGATTAGATCTGAGAGACTAAACTTTGACTGGCCTTAGTGCATAGTTCTGCACCAGCTGTAATTGCCTGATTAAACATACTGGTAGGCGTGCAAGCAGTGAGCTACAGAAATCCCGACTGGATGTCACAAATGCATGGGCTAACTTAGAGCTGGTATCCTTATCTAAGCGGGCCCAAATTTTAGCAATGTTGTGTAGTTGAAAGTGAGAAGACTTGACTGTGGAGCTGATGTGGTTGCCTACCAAAAGGTCACTTTAGAACGTGGCGTCTAGATTGTGAGCTGATTCAACAGGAGATATGCAGGCAGAGCCAACGCAGAGCTTCAGCCTTTCCAATTTCTGAGTCACACTGGGTTAGCCCAGAACTATTGAGTTAGTTTTGTCATCGTTTAATTTTAGAAAATTTGATGTCATCCATGTGCAGATGTCATCAATACATGCAGCGAGTAAGTTGAGAAAATTTGAGGTTCCCGAACGCTGGGTGGGATCAAAGCAAAGGTGCAACTGAGTGTCCTACCCAGAGAAGTGAAAGCCTAGATTGTGCTTAGTGTTCACATCAGCAAGAGGGAGAGTATAAACCAAGAAAAGAATCGGCCCTAGCACAGAGCCCTGAGGTACCACATATTTCGGAGATACCTCGGATGATCTTAGTCCATTCACGTAGATACCCTGGGATCTCCCGCTAAGATAGGATCTAAACAATTGTGGATAGTGCCAGTGATGCCCAGGCGAAAGGAGAGGTGCTCTAGAAAAACTTCGTGATCAATAGTATTTAAAACTACCGAAAGAACGAACAAAACAAGCAGAGACATTCTGCCTGTGTCTGCATTCCTAAGTAGGTCTTTGAAAACCCCTAAGCAATGCTGACTCAGTGGATTGATTAACTCTAAAGCCAGACCGGAACTTACTAGCAAGGTTAGTAGTTTTAATGCATGAGTTCAGCTGGTCCATCACATTCCGTTCCCGCATCTTTGATGCAAATGGTAGAAGAAAGACTGGGTGGTTGCTGGTAAAGTTCTCTTGGTCTAGTGTCGCTTTCTTGAGAAGTGGCCTGACTACAGCTTTTTTGAAAGGTGCTGGCACTTTACCTGAGGCTAATGACATAATAATGATGTTATTTATGCATGGTAGCAGCAGATAAACGCAACGTAAGAGGACAGTGGGAATAGTGTCCGAAGGACTTGTTGTCTTCTCTGATTGGGATATGAACTTCAGGACGAGATCACTAGTGACCTGCTTAAATGTAGACATGAATGTGCAGCTATGAATTAGGGAAAAGCATTTAAGGGGGTGTTGTTATCGCAGGGATTGACTGCCTAATCTTATATATCTTCTGCACAACGAATTGAGGGAAGCGATTGGCTAGATCACCACAAGGATCATCAGGTAATGAGCTAATCTGGGAGCGGTTGAGGAGATGGGCGATCGCCGACATCAGCATTTTTCGATTGTGCATCTGTGATTCAACAATGTTTTTATAGAAGCTAGACTTGCCTTTTGTTAGGATCGATTGGTACGACGTGCAGTAGTCTTCATATGCCTGCCGTTGGACAGTCACTCCTGATCTAGTTTATGCTTTTTCAAGTCATGCTTAGTAGACCCGGCTAGTTAAATGTCTAAGGTAAACCATCGGCCGTCTGGGAGAGGGTTCGCAGTACGCTTAGTCAGACGTGGAAACTCGTTGTGCGTGTCAGCTAGTGTCGTGTTGAAGCGATATACCAATGATGACAGACCGGAGGGAGGACTTTGCTGCAGAGGCGAAGCAGATATTCTCGCACGGACAGCATCGATGTCACAAGCCTTGAGGTTTCGTGATTCACAAGCTTTTTAGAAGAGGTTAATTGCACAGTGAGCGAGGATTCCAAACGCCAGTGTTCAGTCTAGCCGATAGAGTTATGACAGGCCTGTTGACCACTAAGTTAGACATTCACAAAGATGCATGTGGGGGGAGCGTGCTGCAGGGTTCGAGCCAATGCTAGGAATACCAATCGAGCATGCACTCAGCTCGCTGCTCCCGTCCAATGAGTGGTGTCTGAGCTAGCAGTTCTGGCCACAGCGGCATCTCTGAGTGCTTTTCTTATGTTAATGCATAGTTTACGAATCTTAGCAACAGCATTAATATCGGAAAAGGCGTTTGTTCTATGATGACAAATCGATAACAGCTGATGAGGATCATAACAAACATGCAGGTTACTAGCCGCAGGCCTAGCTATGGCGACCACGTGTGTGGGAGACCCAGCAGCCCGAAGCGATAAGCATTTAGATATCCTTAGGCACGTAAATTTTTATGCACTGCTTTCAAATACATGTACACAACCATACACATACATATGAACCCACGATTAAATGCATACATGAACCCATGCATATATGCACCAACTACTTATACACATCCATTCATTCATGCAAGCATGCATCAATGCATTCACACATACATGCAAACATGCATACGTGCACACATGCACGCACACATTACTGCATACACAAAAACGCATGCACGCATATTTTCAAAAAAAGTACATGCAAATATTCATACATGCATACATATATGCATGCATATCCACATGTATGCATGCATACATGCATGGGTAAACTGATAAATTCGTATATATTGAAATATGTATGCACATACGTGCATACAAGCATAAAAACGCATGTACAATTATACATACAAACATGCATACATGCATACTTATATCTATAAATACATACGTAATACATAGACACACACACACACATATATATATATATATATATATATAAGTATATATATATATATACATACATACATACATACATACATACATACATACATACATACATATATATATATATATATATATATAAGTATATATATATATATAAACATACATATATATATACATTCATAATGGTGAGGTGATAATAATATCAATTTATTGCATAGCACTCTGAAAGAATTGGGTCTCTTGCTGGGAACTTTACAGATCCAGTACAGAATGAATTACTCATGATTTGTTGCAGCATCTGCATACAGCAAATGTAGTTTAAGCAGTTACAAGCCCACGAAGAACAAATCGCAAAAAACCTCAGAGTTCTATAATAAACAGGTTCCTTTAAAGCTAGTTTTATAGGAGGAGTCATGTCAGGGGTGGAACGTTGTGACAAATGTCGGCAGTGAGTTATGGAGTTAAGCCAGCAGAGGTAAGAACTGCTGTTTGCACGATTTTTCGCCCGTAGCAAAAGTAGTTCTAATTGGTTGGCTTGAGCTACAGAATAAAAAGACATACAAGTAAGCAACAGAACTTTGAAGTCGATGAGTCGCTTGATTGGGAGCAAATGCAGGTTCGTGAGAAGCAACGTGATGTGGAAATTTAGCCGCTCTTAAAAGGGTAGCGTAGCTGCACAGTTTTTGCACTAACTCTAAGCAGATGATCACACAAGCCAGGAGACCTGCAAGAAGTGAGTTATATAAGTTGATACCGGACATAGCAAGTTAATTGTTCGATTTGAATGTAGTATCCCTTCTATGCCAACCCAACGTCACACCTAATTCTAAGCACAATCTTTTTTGATAACTGTATCCCAGGAAACTCATGTGCACTCGCATCGAAGAGACGAGAGTTATAGCCAAAGGTAATGCACGAAAATTCGGAAAAAAGTCCATTGCCGATAGTAATTCACCCAGACTGCCCTCCAGTGCGACTGAATGTATGCCTCTGTAGTTGAACGTTAGTGTAACCACACTTTGATCTGCAAAGACATCGCAAATATGTAGACAGTGTCATTTCAATACGAGAATGCACAGGAATACTAAGCTGAGCTGAAGAGTGTAGTGACATTTTAATCTCATATTTTGCGAGGATTATACCACCATTTATAATAGCACTGTGCAACTGTCGCCTCTTACCTTCTCTTTATAATTTATTATTCGCAATGACTCACAATAACATTGAGCCGAGTTAAGCATATTTAATTTTGAGCATACATTTCACGTTAGCATGTGGATGTATTTAATGCTAAGACATTGTAAAATTATGGATATGCTAGCAGTATATGAGAATAAACTTGAATATGAAGCTAGATTTAAAGTAAATATAGCCTAATGAATTTGACCGAACTAACAACTACGGGCAGGCTCTAAGAAGACTCCAGCTCACTTGCCATTATTGGATGTTAAAGTAAGCTTCACATAAAACGAACCATCGGGCTGTAGCTGCCATCATTTTGTAAACTAATTTTCCTTCTCTGGTATTTTTCATGTAACTGAAACCTCAATTAACTTAGTAGTTGATTTAATTTGTGTAACTCAATGGTCTCTAAGCCTAGCTGAAGTGGAAGTAGGTGAGGCTGGGTATCGGGAAAGGTGGAAGTCCCCACTTCCGGAACACTGAAGCTAGCACAAGCTACGTGAATGACTTTACGATCCCTTAAAAAACATTTTTATATTGATTCATTTTCTTTTATTTCTAGTTACGTATTGTTCAATTTAAATTGTCACACTATCTGTTGATGCTATTTGTGTAAATGAGTAATTAACTTATCCTAGTGCAGTGGTTCTCAACGTTACTAGTGCAGCGATCCGTTAATATAGTTCCTCATGTTGTGGCTACCCCCAAACATAAAATTTTTGTATGCAATATGTGCAATTGCGTATTTCCCGATGGTCACAGATGACCCTCATGAAACAGTCGTTCTAGTCCCAAAAGGGTCGCGACCCACAGGCTTACAACCACTGCTCTAGTGTACCGTTGCTCTTCCATCTGTGTTTGACCTCATAACGATGGAAACCACTCAATGTAAATGTGAAATCAGTGAATTACGCTCACCAACTTATTAATACTAAGGAGCTCATTATAGAGGATAGTTCTCCAGATTATACCTATCACAGCTCCAGCCTTTAACTTACTTTAAGTAAGATTAATGACCTAGTAGATTGGAAGGTGTGACAGTGGCACAGTTCTTCAAGGCTTGACATTGCCCTTCGCTAGTTAGGGCAAAAGCTGATGCTGGTTCTTTGGTTCTGGTAATGTTTCTGTAGTAGCGGCATGGATACCAATGTACGTATATTTCACAATAATCCAGTATTTTCTCTTCTAGAGCGTCGGGGTGTTCTGATTTAGCACTGCATGCAATATTAGATGAATGAGAGCAGATTGTATTGCATTGACGATATACATATTGAATCCGCTGCATAGGCTTTGGTAGTATTGTCAGCTTGTCAGCTATTGAAAGGTTATTCTAATTGCTAATTTAATTGAGTCAGTAGAGTGCAAATACATTTGCTATACTGTCCTGCTGCTTTAAGCATCGTTACGACCTTAATGATAACAAGTTTCAGTGTGTTGCTGACTGAAGAAGCCTGTACGGACATACTACTTTTGGGTCCTGTTTGTAGCATTAGCACAAGGACCCAAACCTACGACAGACGTCGCAGTATTCGACGTCATCTCAAGCGAAGGTAGGCGTGCCCTGGTTTGGTCCTTGGGTCAGGGTAATCACGTTTTATGACCAAGATCATGCTAATCAAGCCTGGCGGCAAAAGTTAAGAATCTTAACAGATTAAGTTTGATTATAAGGCTCTATAAATTAATGCTATTACTATACTTATTGGCGTTTACAAAAAGCTTACAACTTTAAAATATTTAGAAGAGTGTACCGGGCTTTTTAAAACTACCTAAGATAATCGCAAGTAAGTGCGATGATAAATAAAGATGTAAAGCCTATCAGCATGAGAATCAATGTTAAAGCAAAGAAGAGTTTCCTCCAAATAAATTCGGCCGAACTCGCTTCTCCAATGTAATATATGTAAGCTGCTATATACAATTACCGTACCCCTGATGTATATTCAAATTCTACAAAATAAATTCATTAGTTAGCTAAATTTCCTAAATTACGAGATTAGCATTACGATACTGTTCGGCTAAAATCTAGCTTATTCATAGGGGTTATCGTTTTTGCCCAGTGGTTAAGGTGCTCGCCCCGATCAAGTTCTAGCTGGGGTCGAGGGTTCGAACTCTGGTGTTCGTGAAGAACCGGAATAGAGATTAATTGCTTTAGGGTTACCTGCAAATAAATCAGACTTAATCGGCTTTCTCTCCTATTTGCCTTTTTATTGGCGACCGGTATCAAATGCAGCTGCTTTTTCCCACGAACTTCTCATACGAGCACTACTGTCAACAAGCATCTATTTAAATCAGCTCAGCTTTCAAGAGGCCTCGTCAAAGTGCCCTTTGGATTCTTTGACTATTTGCGAGCTCACTTGAGCACTGATAATCAACCGGCTCTGTATATTTTCAATTGATCTAGCCTTTTGGCCCGACGACGACACTTGGATGCTTTTGGAAGCTGTTCTTCGTCACATTAAAGCTGTGAGAGACCATTAAAGGTAGACAGCTAACAAACAAACGTGGCCACCACTAAGAAAATTAGTTAAGCTTCATTACGTACCCTAATCAAACTTACACAAGGTCCAGCCACCATCATATGCTTCCAAGTAGATGTGAGCACAACAAGATGCTGCCTTATGCATGCCTTGCATTACGAATTTCAATAAGTATATTCATACACGTTTACCAACTTATCTTGTTAATGGAAAAATGCTATCTAAGAAATTGTATGCTGTTGGTGGGCCTTTTTTATCATCAGGTAGTCAGCCATTACAACGTTCCTTTCCTGGATTTTAAGACTTGAAGACTAGAGTGGCTCGTTATCAAAAGTGCTGAATAGCGAGTGTATACTTCTTCAGTAAATGAATTGATATCCAACTTCTGTCGTCATCTTAGCAAAGTGGCTTGAAGATCAGGACTAAATTGTGGTTGAATGTAGACAGGATTACATGCACACACTTAACGAATACATGGAAAGTGTACTCTGGCCGCCACAATACTGTTGGAACGTTTTTTAAAACTGAAAACGTTCGACCGAATACCCATTTTTATTCGGCTATTTCGTGACATAATTTAAGGCTATGGTGCGTTGTACGATTTAGATGGAAATGCTTTCAAAACTATAGGCATAGTGGTTGGAGCAATAACTGTCATCATTACCGCAACAGGATTGCTACTCTGGAAGCTTGTTGGCCGAATTGGGGGACAAGACAGCACAGCTAATGCAATGACCATCATCGATAACCCAAGCATTAGCAAAAATGAATCGACTGGAGACATGACCGAAGTGTCATCTAATCATTCAGCTTCATCTCAGCATTCCTTGGAAGCAAGCATGACTGCAGATACCTCCACGGTGGCACCATCTACCATTGAGATATCTACTGTCGCACAGGAAAATTTTTCAACGCACAACAAAGCTTGAGCCAAAACGTTGCCTAATACATTTAGGTATGAAAATTGGAAGTGCATACTTTGCCTAGTTTCCGTTTCCAGTGTCCATTTTTCATTAATTGACTTTTAAATTGCTTTCCGATTGGCCTGTTAATGACTACACAATTCCGTGAATAAACGAACACTGTCTCATGCAGGTTTTTCAGATTACCAAGTAATACACATTGACAGCTTCCTGGTTTCTGGAATCGGTTTGTAGTTGAACTTTGCTGTTGCATGCATGGCTTAGCTCACAACGACACACCTGCGATCGAAGCATGCATCTGCTGTGCTGTCTCTCTCTCTCTCTCTATATATATATATATATAAGCTGGTAATAACACTACAACCACAGATAGTAATTAATTGGGTCTTTGCAGCTAAAATTAGCAAGACAGCGATTTGACCAGAGCTGCCGAACAAAAAAATGAGGTGGCTATCAATTGTGAGGTTTCAAAAAGTTAACAGCCATGCCAGAATGGTGATTTAAATGTTGCAATGGCTCGCAGATACAAACAAAGAATCTAAATTGACTTGTCTTTGTCAGCATTTGGTGAGTACTTGTCATTTTGTTCTGTGTCTTTATTCGTGCTGACACTGTAAACGTGACCAATAACCACGTTTTACATGATGGCACTGTGTACACCAATACAAACCGCTGGATATGTTTTAACACTGTGCGTATTACCACTAAGTATTTGTTCATAACATTTATTTCCAGTCCATCAAAGTGATTCAGTTCTTCGAGGGTGCATTGCACAAATGTATTCATAGTACCGTAATTTTTACTTCCGTTCTGTACATTAAAAAGGCTCTTCAGTCTAGACAAGCACGCTTTTCCTATCTTCTAGACATGACATTTATTTCTGAAAATACTGCTCCTATTTTCAGTCAGCTAAAGTTTAAGTAAGAAATGCCTCTTGATTGGATACAGTATAGAATGTATTGTATCTTGTTTTAAGTCTGCGGTGTTTTAGTGCCAGCAGCTAACTCAGCTTTCAGTCACTCAAAACCAAAGCTGACATGCTCCCTAATCAAGTGGGTATACAAAGCAATATTTTGGTTCTTGTCCCTTAGTACAAAGGAAACAAGATTGTGCCGATGTGACCGTTCAGGGCCTGAGCAAAGAGATCCAATTGTTCCGGTAACACAATGAACAAATGATGAAACTTCACTCCGATATTTTCTCACTTAGATCCTTAGGTCACAAGCATAGTGTATATAAGGGTGCAAGTCATTCTGACGCTTGACAAACGCCACTGAAGCTGCTTCTCGAAGCTTGGCTAGCGGGTCCCAGTGTTTGCCACGAAAAACAGACGCATACATATACCTTAGGTACAGGAGCTGGGCAGCAATAAAGTGTGCCCATTTCTTTATAGGGAAACTACGTGTTGGTTGCTTTGTGCAATTCCGTCGACAACCGTGGAGAGCTGTTAACAATTAGCTCAAGTCACGATGACGAGTTTGTGTGGACGCCCGATACAAAATCAACAGATTTTGACAATTAT
The DNA here is from genome assembly GCA_009760855.2 of Cristatella mucedo. Classification (NCBI taxonomy): domain Eukaryota; kingdom Metazoa; phylum Bryozoa; class Phylactolaemata; family Cristatellidae; genus Cristatella; species Cristatella mucedo. The sequence continues at coordinate 4,936,076 of WPIO01000003.1, read as the reverse complement.
TAGAGCTCAACTGACTAACTAAACAAGAACATGTTCCCAATCCATCATTTTTAATGCCAAGAATATTTGACACATCTGCATTCGTACTTACCTTTATCGCGCCTTGTGTATCTCAGGTTTAGATTTCCTAGATTTTAAGCAAACGATCCGTCGTTATAATTACTTGGGAGCACCTGTGAAGTTTCACTGAAAACTGCAACTTCACTTCAGAAGGCTTGCCGGAGTGTTCATTGACCTTGCTGATAAGCCCGACCCCTGATTGCCGAGTTTAGGGTTCGTAGTTATTATAGCCAAAGCTGTAAAGGAGGAAGCTTCGGAACGCATTCGAAAGCAACCTACCAATATAATAAGCTAGGTTTTCCAGTTAGTCTGCATCTGCATACCTAAAGTCATATTTGCATGGAATCCTTTAGCTATAAATGGATAAAGCTTCATATTGTCTACAAGCGTATGTGATCTCATGTCACTTGATCTTAAGGGGTTGAGGTAAGGGTAGTCATGGCATTACAGCAGCCTGAGCTCTCTGTACTACTTTACCCTTTGTTGTCTCTCTTAGCAATGACCACTGCTTGCCAGCTTGTGCTGTCTCGTTGAATGTAAGTTCCGAAAGCCCTCCAACTGCAAGAAATCCACTACCATAGGATCCTACACAATCGGCACGGTGCATACTCCTATGATGGATATACAGTTCCGATCTGATCACCCAAGTAAAGACCGGTGTCTCGTACTCCCAAATCAGACCAGCTAGTCTCACTACATCTCTACCCATAGCCATTTGCAAGCTCGGTCAGCCACTCGGTAGCCACCTTCTAAATAGTACCCCCCGGATGGCACCCTTTTCCCTGTCCACGACATCCAAGCTAGATGGGGATAGGGCTAACTATATCAAGCCCTACGCAAATGTATATCTGCTAGTCGTCTCGGTTCTCAATGAGGCAGACTCCCTTGCTATATCGGTGATAACTCAGCTTCACTTTTCAAAGCAAAATAGAGTTCAGTTACTGATCGCTAATATTAAATGGTATGTGTTCTAGTTTTTGATAAAATAACGTACATCTACTTTCGTAAATTGTATACTTTGGGGCCGAATTGCAGGTCAATGTAAGATTACAGCTGTAAATTTGTATACTATTTATGTGACCAGCACACTAATCCCCAGTAAGGAATCACGAGATGCTTGTATCCATGCCGGATCATTACTTGCTAAAGACAGAGACAGCAAGGAATGTTTAATATTGCCGTTGAGTGCATGCTGAAGCGACGTGTCCATTATTGGAAAGTTGCTATCCAGTTCTTGTGACACGATACTAATCAGCTTCAGTATTCAGTATCGACTTAGTGGCAGTATATATATATATATATATACACATATATATATATATATATACACACACACATATATATATATATATATATATATATATATTAGGAAATATAATGAATGAGACACTATATCTATGACGGATTGGCTAGGAAAATAAATTGCTAACCTGTCTTGTGGTTTCTTTGTATTTTATTATACTTTCGGTTGGCGACAGCACTGATAGAAATAATAGAAAGTGTTATGAGAGCTGCCTAAAGAAGAGTCACTGCTCACATGGACACCTGCACAGGCTTGAACTTAATTTTTAACCTTATCTGCGGTTTAAGAACAACCCCATTGCATTTGGAGGCAAACTAGAACCATTAGCATTTAGGTGTGCAGCAAGATTCGGCCTTCCAAATCACTTTCGAATATATTTAGTAGGCTCTGAAATACTGCGTCCCAAGCCATTGATGGGTACATGCCGAATTAATTTTCGTCTCTAATTGAATCTGGTGATTGCTCTCTTAAAGGGACCAGCTATGAAGATCGTTTGAAATATGGTATACAGGGGCCGTCTCTTGGTACATAGGCTTCGACACGATAATAATAACTATAATAATAAAATTTGGAAATTTTAATGTCACCATATGAGAAATAAATCTTGAACTTGGCCTTGCAAGAGAATGAATAAGCAGTTTTCAGTTGAATGCAAGGTATCCAGCTAATAAACGCTAGCCCACCTTATGAAATTTCCTTTAGCCCTCGATTTTGCAAGCTTCCAAACTTTCCGCCGAGGAACTCTTTGAAACGGGCAAGATTTTTGTCAGACCCCCAATACAAGAGTCGGATTTAACTTTAGTGAAAGCATATTTGAAGTTATTCGCAAATTGAGAGAAATCACCATAAGAAAGTGTAATTGAGATCAGATTGCTATCCGGAGCTTCATTGATTTTTGAGGCTACTGTATTATTAAAGGCATCAGTGTTATCAGATGAGTCTGGAAGCAGATAAAGAAAACCAGCATCATAAGTAAATTTTGGAAATTTCACATCCTATTATATACGATTCTTATGTGGCCTACCTGGAGAAACTCGATATTAATACACGATGGGACAGGAATGGCAAGCGAGATTGGGCTATGACCAGCGATGGTCAGCAGGCTTACAAAGATTTTAGCAGTGAAGGTATCTCTTGTGACTACAACATTAAGAACAAGGCAGTCAAAAATAAATGTCTGATTAACTTTTTGGATCAATACAAAGCTCTTATGACAGTCGAGAAATTAGCTTGGTAACTTCTTCTATTGTGGATAAGAATTCTTTTAAGTTTCCAGCAATCAATAATGGCCTGCCACTCACGAATAGTTTTGAGGAACTCAAACATCGCCTCCACGAACTTGTAAGAACAACGAACAATGAACGCATCAGATAGCCAGAATAGGTTTGATATATTACAGGTGAATGAGGCACCGCATTTCAAGGAAAACTGATAGCGACTGATTCAAGCGATGCCCTGGAGAACAAATGCAGGTCCTATTATAGCCATGCGATTCACGACATATACCAATGTTCGTGTACTTTAAACACTCAAATTGATCAGATCATTTTAGGCTATACCTGACATTTTCAGACGTGAATGAAAGGATAGCAACGGCTTAGCATGACAAGCACAGTCAGTTCATGATCAAAATTAGCCTATCTACCTAACTTATATATGCAAAAGAGACGGTCGGAAATAAATGCAATGACAAATAATTGCTCAAAAGAAATTTTGATTGATCGGTCAATTACAATCAGAGAAAAAAATCTATACAACGGCAGAGATGAAGGTGAAAACCGAAACAGTGACAGGTTCGTGGTAATTGTTTAAACACGGAAGGGAGACTACAACTCAGCTAGTGTTATGTATCACGCGAATTATTCAATACATCTAGAGATACCTATTTTTAGGACTAAGTCAGCATTACTAGATTATTAGATAGCACTACCAGAGCATGAGCGCTAGCTACTAGCTAAAGCGACACAGTCCTATGGGGCCACCTAACCTTGGCGTATTCTTTGCTATACTTATGCTGTCCCAAAATAAATTTAGAATGCAAATGGCATAGATGATACAATAAACTCTCTTAACTATCCGTAGATATAATTGGATCAAAATTTTGAGACTAATTACCAGTGGGCGACGAGCTAAGTACTGTGCTATGAAGCAGGGTCCGATGGTTTGAGGTCAGTGGCTCTGTCGTGGCCAATGGTCGCCATAGAAACCGGGTGAGTGGACCCACAATTCAAAAGGTTCGGTGATAAGTGAACTCCCAGCTACCTTTATCCCAGCAACGGTAAGTTATATTCTACCTTTAGATTACATTGGCCTTGAAGGTTATTCGTTTTCGATTAGATCAGATAGAAACTGGGGTAATGCAACCAGATTATACAGGTGCATTGCAAATAAAGGAGTGTTTGTCTTAGGTATCAGTTTGCAGCATCCACAGATCCTAACACAAAGGAGGAATCTTTGCTGTATTTGGTTTACGATTTTTGATCGTTATTGTGACCAGTCGGAGAGTTGATCCCGATTGGGTGGATCATTATTAAATGCATTTGTTTTATAGTTGCAAGCGAGGTCTAAGGTCTATGTAGGGCTGAGTAGGTTTTACTATGAAAGCTGACCATGAACATGCAACTCTGTTGAATTACAAAAAAACATACGATGGATAACGCCGTACAACTTCTGGAGTAAAAAAAGTGTATGCCTTACAAAATAATGTGGTTTACAATTATCAGTTTGTCTGTCGGTCAGCCAAACTTGAGATTGCATGTACAACTGTTTGTCTTTTAATAGGCGAACTTTCAAAAACTTTGAAATGTTGATCTATTTCTAGAAGTTGTATGCCATCAACTTTACCTGCTTCTGTATACGTTTATTCGGCCACAAATGCAGCACTTATAATGACCGTCTAACTAGTCCTCTTGTAACAAACGTCGAAGAAGCTGTGACCTAGAAACATAGCTCGAGAGCCACAGATGCTGTCAAAATATCCGAAGATATTAAAATGGTATCAGGGCTTTGCAGCAATAAAGAGTGACCGTACCTACTCGGACAAGTTCCTATCCGAAATGTTCAAGTGTCTACTTTTTATGGTCACAGAGGTAAGCACCTCTCAGTACCAGCTTTAGTTGTCAGTTTTCGTACTACGCCCCAACCACTCATACTACGATCTAACCTTGACTAACTGACTGATAGATGCCTATTTCTTTTTATGCAGCTGACCCCTAGATGATTTATCACCTCGTACAAACGTTGAATTCTTTCAAGACCTTGCCTTTAGCTTCTTTGCTCTCAAAGCCTGGATCTGGATTCTGACTGGCCTAAATAAATAAATAAATAAATACTAGCTGATTTAACAGCCGCTTTGTGCAGTGTGACAGAAGAGCCTTTACGGCTATCACCACCACTTGCAGTGTCGATAAAGGATCGCCCACCACAAGATTCGAACCCACGACCTCGGGGCTAAGGTCCTGAAAAGCCACCACCTTACCTAGTGAGCCGTTATGACTGTTAGAGTGGCTCAGGCCTGTTGCTGCTGTGGTAATTAGCTCAGCTTCCTGCTGCTAACATACAGCCACCAGCAGCCGAAGGTTGGGCAGCTGCCTCAGTGTAGCATCTCGCCTGTGGTGTAGGTCAAGTTACCTGCAGCAGAGGCATGAGCTCAACTGTAGTGTCTCAGCGAAATATCGTATATGAAGGAGTGAGAGCAATAAATGGAGAGCTCTGTTGACCGTTGAAGTCCACTCTTGTGCCTCTGTGAGACTCCACTAGAACTGCTGCAGCCAGAGCAACAGTAAAGTAACAGTCACGATACCCCGTGACTAGACGCCACTTAAAAAAGTTACAAACGCATCTCATTATCACAGGATTTTGTGTTATTCGTCCTTTGTGTGCTTTTGGGATGTGATACTGTGATTGCTACCATCAATCGTAATTGCATGCTCTCCTAAGCAAGCCCGATCACTCTAACCTTTTGAATAACTGAGCTTTTATTGTCATCAGCCAAGCACTCATACATCCTTCAATAGGCCGATATTGCAAGGGGTGCTTAACCAGTTAATGCCCCGAGAATATTCTTCGAAAAGAGCCATCTAATTTGAGGCTGACTTTAATTCATGCTGTAGGTAAGACCACTGATCTCCATCTATCAGCTAACTTTGTCACGCCGAATTAGCTACTGTTTTATAATAATAAAAATAATAATATTATTATTAATGCACTCAATTTACTTCCATCAGAAAAAAACAATCTCTTTCTAGATGGTGTACAGTTGCTGCAAAGAGTTGTATATGACTCACGTTGCGTACCCTGTATAATACTTAAATTATTAAACGTAGCCGAAAAGTAGATGCAATCGCATCACTTGAAGTTGTACAAAGAATGCAGTATGGTCTACAGGTCAGTGTTTGCGAAGTCAGTAAAGTAAGTTCGATGAATAAATCAAGCTATATCGTTTTGATTGCCACGATTTGAGTACGGGAGCTACAGGAAGAACGGGAAAAGTACAAACACACGGACAGACACAGTCGTAAACAAAGGTTCATCACCTGAAGTTCAGACTTCACCCTGCAATAATGAGGGCACGAGAGGGCAAATAATCTGCAAAGAAGCAGTGCTTACTGGTAACCATGATCACCAACATATGACTCCCAGTTGGTTTAAACTAATGTAATATATCTCCGTCTGTGACTAAAAGAAAGTCGATTGAATACAGCAAATAAAGTGATAGTTTATTTACATCTAGGGAACTAATGAAACTAGTTAATACAAAAACCAAGTTACTAATTAGTATTGACCACAGAGACTATCAATGTAAGCAACGTCTGTCTATCCTCTTGTAATGTATCTCCCTCTGTAACTCCACAAAACCATACCGACAATGTAGGTGTTACGAAGGAGAGTCGCCTAAAGCCCACTCACAGCCTAGGCGGCTTTTGATGCACATTTGGTAGCCGGCAGACTTCGTCTCGCACAACTAACAGCAAGTGGGAATCATCGCTGAGTCAGGAGAGCAGTTGAGGTAGTGAGTAACATGGAAGTAGCAGCTCAGGACCCCGGAAAAAGGATGAACCATAGTCGGCAGCAGGACAGTAATTGTCGTTGCTTAAGAATTGTTGAGGGAGTGCCACAGTATAGGACCCGCAGAGTTAAAACTTCTGCCGCCAACAGTCTTTTAGTGGAGGAATGGAACAGCTAATTTATTGTCCACGAAGGACCTGATGATGCAAACAGGCTGGAACTGGTGCTGCAGTTCAGCTAGGTACGAAGAAGCCAATCTGTGGTGGGCCTTGTGGGTCAGTTTAAGAACCTTTCTCTGCATCAATTACTCAACCGGCATCTACCCAAGCTCTTTTGGCAAAGGAGACACGTGCTCAAACCTCTCGGACTTGAAAACTAGTCTTGCAGCCCCAGTCATAGTTAGATGCAGTGGCTTAATTACTTTCTTAGTTAGCCCAGCCAAAAGGAAATTTCAATTATCATCGAGCCGAGACATAATTGAATTTATAGTTAAAATTTTTGCAATCCACTGTAGAAAAGAGCTGCTAATCTTCGATTAGGGTCGGACGTAATGGCTAGCTGTAGAAGTAGTCTTCTGAATGAAGCCTCTAAAATATAGGCAGCTGTCAAAACGACACCTCGATTTCGAGCACTTGGTGATGGTCGCACGACAGCATCTTCTATTAGACGAGCAAAGGCTTTAAATACAGCCGCAGTCTTAGGGTGTCATATGACCAGCAGTTTTTTGTTCACCGTCATTTACTTTCAAGAAGTTTTGAGACATCCAGGATCAAATTTCGACAAGGCAAACATTAGTTTCTCATTTGCTGCATCAGATTGTTTGAATGGTAAGTACAGCTGAGTATCGTCAGCATAAAAGTGATATCCTATGCCATGGGCCTTCATCACTTTTCTCAGAGCTTGAGTAAAGGTGATGAACAGCATGAAACCAAGTATAGACCCCTGAGAAACTCCACAGGTGAATCGTCTCGTGTGTGAGACTTGACCCCTAACGACACGGATTGAACACGATCAGACAAGTACGATTTGAACAACGCCATTGCTTCGTGTGCCAGATTGATCGTTGTTCTCAATCGTTCAAGTAGCACATCGCTGACAGATTTAGCAGAAATAGGGCAGTGACATTCCTGTCATCGTTGCCACTTACATGGTCACTGTTAGCACGGAGGAGAGCAGTTTAGGTGGAGTGCTGCCTCGTAAACACAGCTTGAAGTGTTTCTGACATTTCGTTTTTTTCAACACGGTCTACCAGCTGCTTAGCAAATTTCTTTATAAGAATCTGTAACAAGAATGAAAAAAGGAAACTGGGCGATAGTTGCAAGGACCTCTGTATATATCCAGGGTTTTAAAGTATGGGTCTAACGATTGCTGATTCGAAGGACTTGGGGACAACCCTTTTCTCAAAGAAGCATTAACAATTTCGGTTATAGCAAGGCTACGTTGGTCTGCCAGTGGAGACCGCAGAGACGAAGGTATAGGGTCTTAAGGAGACAGCTCATTTCGTTTGACCCTTTGAAGGTATCCACATCGCATACACAAAACCTCGGGAAACTTTTTAAGGAAGGTCACAGGTTGTAATGCTACAATGGCTCTAGCCGGAGGGTGCTCAATGGAGGCATGAATGTGTACAATCTCTTCAGTAATGAAGGCTGAAAGCATTTAGGCGGAGCCGTTAATATCTGGGGAATCAGGCTTCTCAGCATTGGTCAGTACATCGTTTACTGTCTTATAAATCAGTTTATGGTCTGACTGCTAGGAATTCAGCTTTCGAGTGAAACAAGAAGCCTTTGTTGTTTAAGCTTCCAGGCGTAAACTTGAAGGAATTCCTTGAAATTGACTAGATCTGCATCAGACCTCAATTAATTGAAGCATAGTTCAAGCCTGCACTTAACCCGGCACATTTTTAGGAGTTTTTGTAAATTGAAAGGAATCTACACGACTTTGTACACGGATAAAATGAAGGATAGCATGATTTTCAAGAGTACTCGTGAGTGTCATGTTCACTGCATGTTTGTGGGGTATTGATAGTGCAGGTCGATTCGGAATGCAGATCAAGAAGACCTGCAATACAAACAGATTGAAAAAGCTTGTCTTTGTCAATGCTTTGTAAGTTACGTCTCTTGACAAGTTCAACTTTACCCAGTACACACAAGGGAGCACGAACAGTAAACTAGACTGAACAATGATCTGAGATGGTTAGTGGGCAACCCTGTAAGGTCAGAACTGAGGACATCTTTAGTAACCACGTGATCTAGAATATGGCCATCGACGTGGGCAGTATGATTGACGTGTTGGACCAAACAGAAATTCTACAGACCGTCAAGAAATAAGCTGACCTGGCTGTTGATAGGGTTGTTAACGTGAATATTTTAGTCTCCAGCAATCACTAACGGCCTTTCACACGCAAATATTTTAGCAAGGAACTCGGAAAACTTCTCTGTAAACAAGTTTGCACAGCCGGAAGGAGGCTGGTGTATCACAACAGTGAAAGGCATAGTCTTTGATGAAGACCTGATTGCAAGTGATTCAAACGATGGCCCATGCAAAAAACTGCCCTCCTTATAGCCAAACGATTCGCGAACAACACTTGCAAACCGCTACCAACCATGTCAGAGTGCATGTATTGATAGAATCAGAACCTAGATGAAGTGGTCCTAGATATACAGCTAGTGGAACAAGGCATCATCCAAGTTTAGGTAAGTAGTAACGGCCGCTGGTCAAAGTTTCACAAAGTGCTGGTCCACGGCAGTTGAGCTACTACTGCCGCGAGTACTATTCAGTGCTTTAAACTTACTGGTCGTAGGTTTGATAGCTGAGTTTGTTTTAGGGTGAAAGTATGATGCAGGAAGGTTATCACTGGCCTGCTGAAGAAGGCCCGTGGGTAACACATAAATAGTCACAGCAAAGATAGCAGCCGGATATCCGAAGATATTGCTGATAAATCAGGTAAAGGTCCACACCACACTAGGAGTCTCCAAAAGAGTCTCTCGAGGGCTGGGAGAAACTAAGGTGCTTGGAGCAAGGATGTGGTTGAATAAAGGCAGGGAGATCTATTGCTGCTCATACAAGTTAACGTAAGCGATAGAGTTAATTCGAAAGCCATGTTTTGTCAGGACCAAATGAATATGAGCTAAATGAGACAGCACACAGGAGCGCCGACCGTAGACATTAGCAGGCAAACAGGCCGATTACTGTGCTACAATAATTCGGGGATGCTAGGCTTTGAGCCAAGCACAATAATAATAAGATTAATACAGATGTATAGCGATCTTAGAGAACTGAATCTTGTTCTAGTTTCTTCCATAATAATATGCTTTTAAATAAGTGTGGTAGAATGTTAGCTTTATTGCTCTCGATGACAAAAAACAGAACTGGGATAGAGGGGACAAGCACAGAGTCAGCATGCAAAGATTGCCACCAGCCGAGTGTTTCAATCAATTTAAAGAGATAAAAACTCTTGAGAATGTTCGCTGAGATTTTAATCTAAGATAATAACATGCATTAAAGCTTGGAAGTGCAGCTGGACGTGCTTGAGGAAGAGACTATCTTTCCCAAGAGGCGACAGATCATACCGGCATAGAGCGACAACAAGCTCAATCAACTTTAACTTGCCAGGTGTGTTGTTGCGGCTACCCTGCTAGATATTTAAATCTTTAATCGAGGCGCAGGTTCACCATCGGGGTTTAGACCAATGCTAGTGATTGCAAGCATATATCAGGGTTGGCTCTACCGTGATCTCTGGGCTCTGCTAATTTTAAAACGCCACGACAGTTTCAAGCCCCGGCAGGCCCCTGCCTTGGTGCTTGCTCGTAAACTGCTACGAACCGGCCCACAATAATCTGTCGCTTTCGGCACCCATCGTTAGCTGCATTCGTTGTAACTGCAGGCGATTCCATTATTTCACAGCATCCTTGGAAAGTAACGTCTGGTCATTTGCTTATGTCTTTTGTGGATTATTGCACAGCCAAATTTGAGCTTTTCACTTCTGCTGCATAGCTTTGCTGTACATGCTTCTGAGATTCTCTTTGACTGACTTGCCTATATTGCAGTTAATTAATATAACTCATTTTTGCTTTAGAATGCAAGCATTCTAAAACGCAAAACGATTTCCTCAAACTCATTGGCTCACAGCGTATTCATGTTGAATAAGAGCTGTATGCTTTGACCGGAAGAATGCAGTTGTGCAACATAGTAACCTAAATAGATGCAACTGAATTCTGAGTGCATCACTGGCAAACCTATGAAGCTCACTTCCAGATTAATCAGGTGCTAATTTTTGGATCAAAAGACTCCGAATCGTGTTTCCTGTTTCAACTATGCTCAAGTAATCCTTACCGATGGGATTCGGAAATCGAAATAATTTTCTGTATTCGTGTCATTAGTACACTGAGGCAACTTTTCAGTTGCAGAGTCAGAACAGAATGTTTCAACTGAGCATTATCAATCATCTGTCAGAACATTCTTAGTGGCTGGATGCCACTTTCTTGCAACAGCTCTTGTCTTGCTAGCTACTTTTAGGTTTAAATGCAAACGACTGAGAAGACTCTGTGCTAATCTCACATTTTTATTAGATGCAGATTATTATATGTTAGTACCTAGGTATAAATTGTTTTGGCCCTAATAATATGTTCAGTTCATCTCTCCATAAAACGTTTCGATCATATATTTTCAGTAGTATATTGCTCTTTGAGCCATGATTATTTATGCAGCAACTGAAATGCAAGAGTATTGGTTTTAGCTTTTTTAATCAAAGTACTAATGAAGCCACTCATATGGCCATGTGCCTTCTATGTTGAATTATTGAAGCTAACAGTGCTGCCATAGTGATGAGCCCTAGCTTTGCAATCATGGCTTACCAATTTCCACAGAGATTATTTCTCGTATGGAAAGAATATCAGACATCGAACACTATGCTAGCCTACGTCATGACCTTTCTGTATAATAATCTTAGTTAAACCTCAAAGCTTTTGGTCGCTCATTATGTCGTCATTTCTCGTTCTAATGTTTCCATTAGTGAGCATTCCAAATGTGCCGATCCAGTGCAATTGCATAGGTTTTACTTTTGACTCCAAGTTTCCTTGGAGATCGTTGTCTATGGTTCCGTAGTGGCTATCTCTCCAAAATTTACTAAACTCAATCTCGATGCTAAACTCAGGCATCATTCCAGTTGCCTCTGTTGCTGCAGTCTATTATTGCTCCGCTAAGACCTCTTTCATCAATAATAATATTAATAATGTACTTGATAAAGCGCCCTCAGAGAACTTAATCTCTTTCTAGGCACTTTACATTAGCTGCAAAGGGAAATGCAATTGAATGGTAAGTAAAATCATGCTTGAAAAAAACAAAATGAATAACATGGTAAGGGGTGACATGCACAGGGTCAGCATGCAAATGTGGTTAGTAACAGCATGCACAGTGTCAGCACGCATAAGCACGTGAAGGACGAATCACAGGGACCCACTAAATGCTATCCTAAATAGGTGTGTTTTGAAGTTCCTTTTAAATGTGGTCAGGTCAGGGGATGTTCTGACGCAGGTCGGGAGGGAGTTCCAGGCTTTAGGAGCATACAAACTAGATGCACGGTCTCCGAAGGATTTAAGGTTTGTTCGAGGTATTTATAGACTGCTGGATTCCGAAAAGCGGATGGTACGATGGTTGGCCTGGTGGGGAAGTATGTCGGAGAGATAGCCTGGGGCAATAAAATGAAGGGACCTACAAGTGAGGGACAAAACCTTGAAGTCAATCCGTTGCTTGACTGGTAGCCAGTGCAGGTCAGCCAGAAGTTGAGTAATGTGGCAACTGCCAAGCTCACGACAGACAAGCCCAGCTGCAGAGTTTTGCACCAGCTGCAATTGCCTGATCGCATATGCTGGTAGGCCAGTAAGCAGTGAGTTGCAGAAGTCGAGACGAGATGTCACGAATGCATGGACCAACTTAGACGTGGTATCCTTATCTAAATAAGCCCGAATTTTAGCAATGTTATGAAGCTGAAAACAGACAGATTTGGCCGTAGAGCTGATATAGTCGTCTAACGAGAGGTTGCTTTGGAACATGACACCTAGATTTCGAGCTGATTCAACAGCAGACATGATGGCAGAGCCAATTTTGAAAGTCAGCCTTTCCAATCTCAGAATCACACTGAATTTGCCCATGACTAGTAAGTTAGTTTTGTCATCGTTTATTTTTAGAAAATTTGCTGCCATCCATGTGGGGATGTCATCAATGCATGCAGCAAGCGAGTCAACCCGATATATTCTAAATGAATTAGTTATTTATAATATATATTGATAACGATATAAAAATAGAAATGAGAAATTATCATATGCAAATAATGGAAACGAAGTCTTACTGCACGATAGAGAAACTAGCAGTGATGCGACTTTCAGCCTTTTGATCGCATTTCAAGCTTTGAACAAGCAATTCCAGTATTTGTCCACCACAGCAATGTCCTGCCATTTAAAACAAACACGCAATGCTAGCTGTGTTGGATCGTTTCGATTGCGTAGTAAATTTACAATTATTTAACATTGATTTTGATCTTTCGACGAATTCTGAAAAATACTCCACAATAAGAAAATCATTAGCACTTATCCATTTGATTCCTCCCATGTTATTGGCTTTGAAATGGTAATTGCGAATCCATTAGTCCATATTTTTGTAAAATATGTCAATATCGTTTTTGGTATGCTAGTGGGTTATCAGTTCATCGTCTGCAGCAAATTAGAATTCCTGCAAATTAAATCAAATCATCTGCTGTCGAAAATGTACGAATAATTTTATTTTGTACTGGTAAAAGCCTTGGCTAAGGCCTGAGCTTGCATTGTTGATGATTGATTGAATGCGGGCATAGTTCCTGGGTACTAAAATGTGGTTATTGTTCAGGAGCTATCTTAATGCCTATTGAACTCTGAGGGTCTATGTAAATTTTACTGATTTTGAAGCTTATTAAAAGAACCTAGGCCACTGAGTATACTGCTTGCATGCGCTAAAACTGACATGTAATCACATAATAGCACCGAAATGAAATACTATCAGATAAAAAACACATAATAGTCGAAGTTGCTTAGTGTATATTCAACCAACCTCGTGCAAGGGATCTGTGTTCAATTAAAACTGTTTAAATGTTTGATATTAGGCGTATCGAAATAGATGCTTATCTTGTGATTGACATCTACTATTTATCAAAGGTTCTTTGGGTGCTTGACATGCACATTGTATCCTCTTGCCCTAGCCAAAGTTACGAAAGGATTCTAATGGTGATAGTAAAAACGAGAAACTTGGTAGTGTCTTTTACATGCTAAATTAACACTTAGTATTAATAGAACCTTTACATTGAGTATTATGCTTTTTTTATGAGGTTTTAATTTTCCAGTTTCAAAATGTAAGATTGAATTATTAGCTACTAAATAACAAACGCCCAATCCTTAATTTCAGAAAAAATCAAAGCATTATATTGTAGAGCCTGGTGTTGTTTAACCTGATCCACCAGTTCGGGAAAATACGGTTGACCTCAAAAGGAATTTTATCAAAAGAAGTTAGATGCTGCCTGCAAGAGCCAATGTTTGATAAAGATGCTCCGAGTCAAGACACATGTGGGATATACTGTAGATCTTCCCCAATAGCAGTATACCTCGACGATGGTTTCTTTAAGAGATCACCGGAATTTGAACGTCAATACTTGATTGATTTTTCAAGCTTTTTGATAATTTCCTTAAAGTTCAGAAACAGGGTCACACTGGATTATGTGAATCCTAACTTTTACTTCATTCGAAAAGAAAACAGTGCTAATATCAGTCTCTGTTCAATTGTCACCGTATACAATAAAAAAGCTTTAACATTGTAGCTTAAATCCAAGTTAGGTTTGATTGAACTATTAGAAAAAACGTGGGCAACAGCAGACATGTTCGCATTTCAAGAAAAATGGCTCCAATACAAATTATAATGATTATATCGAAACTTGTTATTAGTAACTTTTGTTTTTACAACTTAGGATTAATATCCTGAAGTAAAATGATTTGGAAACAAGCCAACCTTAAATCAAGTTATTGTGATTGCAAAATATTAGAGCCCGGATGTTTCTTAGATTATAAATTACAATAGTCAAATGCCGGTACATAAGCTATTTCTTGCTGTTTTGGAAGAATGTAAATTATAATATGCTTGAATTTATAACAGCTCAAAGATGAGTCATTCTGTAGGCAATTATACCGAATCTTTCAATAATCCATGTTCATGGGCATGCCTAATGGCCTTATTATTAATTTAAGCAAGGATACGACCATTTTTGCCCCTAAGTGAAATCCATCTCATTTTTGGCTCTTTAAAAATAAACTGTACAGGCAGTAGGTCAATGAGCCCATACATAAGTTGCCAGGAATTAGCACGCTTTTGCACGCAGTGGAACGCTCAATGAAGCCGAGGAAATGTTAGAGAAGCATAAGGTTTAGTTCTTCTTGAAGCCGTATAGCCCAATATTTTTAAAATAATATCAGCTCAATCAGACACTTGCAATCAATGAAAAAGTATACATTTTGGCTTGTCTGCAGCGAGCTTCACTGTCGCCCGTTCTTATCCATTTTCAAACACTTCCAATTGCTCCAAACGCTGGATCACGATATCTCCCAACTTGAGTGTTTAAATAAATGGTAAAATGCATCTATTTATTATAGAAATTAGAGGCTCCATGTGATTCATTCTTTTGAGCTTTTCAGTGCTGGCACAGTTCGTGCTGCCACTAACCGTAAGGGCATGCTGACCTGTGTAAGTCACCCCAAACCTCGTGATTCTTGCTGTGTGTTAACTATGCTACTGCTCACCATTTGATCGTGCTTTTATTGCAGCAATTGTTAGGTGGGCGCTATAGGAAATGCATTATTATAATTGTTATCATGTTAATATAAAATTAATAATTCATTTTGATAGCACCCTAAGAGAACGTAATATTCAATCAGGTGCTTCACATATGCCTCTGGGATCGATCCCACGGACACTGCCATACCATGGTCGGGAGAGCAACTCATCCGTTTATAAAGCAAGCTCAGTATTAAATCTTTTCCTATTACATCTCTTTGTCCAAGTTAATTCGTTAGCGGTACTTCCGATAACTTCATTTTTTTGAGATTACTCCCCTGAATCGCATCCAAAAGTCTGGAGCTCATCTCTCTAAGATATTAGGACATGCCCTGGATTAATTTAATTTATTAAAAAGCCAACAACATAATTTGTTCTTGCACCTTTTGGTCGGTTTTTATGATTCGTTCTTTGTTTGCTTTCCTGGCCTTTCACTGTGTGGCTTATCACTAACTTTATTTACATCTCAACACTGTAAACATAAAGTCTAACTGCGTTATACTTGCTGAAATTGGAATGGCATCGACAACAATCTACTCGTAATTTCTTTACAGCACATGAAAAGAGTATACTAAGTAATCGAGTTCTTCGATGATGCTGTAATATGATTAATATAACCCTTAAATCCTGAACAAGCTGTGTCTGTAGTTCTTTAGCAGGTAAACAAGGAAATTCACCCAAGACTAAGTAAAAAATGTCGTCCTATTCTATGACATTCAAAATACGCTTAACACTAATCTGCTCCTATTGGCATTAGCCACTTCCTCATGTTGGATTTTTTGTGTTTTAGCAAGCAATTACAGTGCAAGTTATTACTAACCGGTTGATATATATGTTTCTTGAAAATAAGTAAGTCCGTTGCAGTATATTTGGTCATTTTAAAGAGCATTCAAGTGTATTATAGTTGACCAAATGACTACACGTCCAGGTATTTTAGGTTAACAGAGTGCGAGAATATATTTGGTAAAACGTAAAAAATACTACCATTTTCACTAAATCCCTGAACAAATTCCATACTGAAAACTTGCACGTACATCCACAGTGGATATCTCCTTGAGATTCTTTGATTTACTTTTGCTGCTCTGCAACAACAAAAGTACAAGATTTTACATGTCGTTTGTGTGAGTATATGGTTTGGAAACTCGGAAATTTTACATTTTCGTTTGAAATGTACTTTTAAAAAAGAGATTGCTATGTAGCAGCACCAAGTAAACATTATCTATTGAAATTGCTATATTATTACTGTAAACAAAATTGACCAAATATAATGGGTGCATCTAAGCAAACACGCTAGCTCACAAGGTTTTAACGAGTTCACTGAGTGCAAATAAAAAAACATGAAATATACCTTTAATTGATGTGTCGAACGCTACATGACTTCAGTAAATGTACTGAATCTTGTGTTGCTCATCAGCAAACTTAGATAAGTCCACTCTTGCATTGCCTATTGTTCATTTAAATTAGATAACTATGCATGAAATCTGGTTCTTATGTTTTGTATAAATCTTTCAAGGCACTCCATGTCAGTAATCGACGGATGGTGAAATAATCGAGTACTAATTGTTGGCCAGTGAAATAGCATACCCCTAAGTGTATGGATAGAACCCCACAACATGAAAACATATTCTCTATAACAACAACTCTCAAACACGCTGGCTTCCAAAGAGGAGGACTCCAAGGTTTTTCGGAACTGTTAATCGCTGATGTGGTTTTTCAGCAGTCTCCTCTCCATCTTACTGATAGACCAGCTCTGCAGCTCACAGCTTGTCGTCAACGTTTCTTCAAACACCCATGGCTTTTAAGAATATGTAATAATGTATATCTTCATATTTACATATTTTTAAATCCCCTTGGCTTTTCAAGTGGTAGATACCTCAGCAGATCACTGGGCTTGACACATGGGGTTACATAGAAGAGCGAGATATTGATAATATTCCCAAAAATAGCGATATTACTGCCCGCAACAAAAGGGATAGCGAACCCTTAGCAGGGTTAGAGCGCTTGTTGTGACTCCAATTTGCAAAGTTTATTTTGGTCCTACAAACCCAAAATTCTCTCCTAATATTGAGTCAGATAGTTTGCAGTTGTGCACGACGGGCAACATTAACAATAATAATAATAATGCACTTGATAAAGCGCCCTCAGATAACCTAATCTATTTCTAGGCGCTTTACATTACAACATTCAGGAGAGCTATTAGCCAATAATACCCCATAATTACACTTCCACAACTTGGTGAAAGTTAGTAGATTTAGAGCTACACTTTAATTACAATCCTAATAATGTGAGAAAATTTAGCCAACGTAGCACTGACATTTGGTGTATTTGGTAGATGGAAATTGGGCTACTCTTGACAGCAGTTTTAAGCTCTCGTGACACTTAAAAATGACACATGAAATAGGCCTCAACCCCAAAGGCAACTACAAGCGCCCCTGGTCCTCAGCTCGGGAACTAGGTGCTTACTCTTCACAAAATAGTTCGTGCATTCAAGTTCTGTAGTAAGCAAACTATTCCACACTCCAAGCAGTGGGGAAAACTGGTGAGGCCTAAACGTGGCACCTTTATCACGCTGCTCTATCAGCCTACTTTTACTTTTGAGTGGTAAGATACGAAAGCAACAAGGAAAATTCTAATCAGACAATCATTCAAACTACGTTACTTGAAAAGTTTTTAAATAACCGATAGGTCCAAGTTTTTCCAAAAATATGTAGTAATTAGTTATCAAGTGATCACATATTGGCAATTTACCGCCGTTTGCAATAGCAGAATGGTTGTGCCAGCTGGTTAGAGATAAAGTGAAAGTATCAACACACAAATTAGCAATAATTAAAATAAGCTTGTGTCACAAAATATGCAAACTTCCGCCACTCTATTAGTGACAGTTTTATCGGCTATCTTTGAAGATGCAGATTAGCAGTGAGCCTAGGGATCAGGATACATTTCTATAACTTGATTTCTGTAAAGCATTTGAAGCTACCGACGTATCGTTCGGCGAGTCTTGCTGTTCGCCGTAAAGGTCAACGGAAAGGGAAAGAATGATATATTCAAGCTCTAGCGGTAGGCGTAATTTAACCTCTAGCCTTAGACTTAATTTAGTGCTCTGTATAGTTAATTGCACCCTATTAACGCACCTTGGAATTTTCAATAAATATGCTTTAGGATGTAACGAAGATTATACTGCTTCAATATAACGATCAAAATCAGCAACAATATTCATGAGATACAGCACACGCGCTCAGACTCTCAAGTAAGTCTGAGACATTTCCAAATAATTCCAAAACCAGAGGCAGGCAGCCTCTTTGTAGCATATTATGACTGTTATACTTGTGGCAAGATAGGACAGCTATTTTAGCACGGAGTAAATTAGAAATACGTGCTATGGAGTACACAGGTGAAAAAACTGTGTCGCTTTTTGTTTGCTGGAGGTTTACACTTGAGTTTCTCTACTATGAAGTCCAATCCAGCGTCAGGAATATTTTGAAACTGCTTGTGCTTTAAAACCACCGGGTGACATAATTTCTATGAATACACTGCTTCTACTCCGTGTATAAGTAACGCGATCCAGCTAGTGATCCCAAATGGCACTATACAAAAAGGCTCAAATATACCATAATAAGCGTTTGCACAATTGATCTTGAGAAACTATAAGACCTGGTTGGTTACTATATAAGTACAAAGGCAAATGATGTGCCTGAAACCTTAACTATAACCGATACGTGCCCCAACGTTTGAGTCAGATAAAAGACGCAAACGTCCATGCACCCGTGAACATGCATGCTTTCTCTCCAAGTAAGAGAAACATGGTCGAGATATCTTTAGCTTTCATTGTCTTCAGCGACTATGCTAATACTAATCTACTTGTTTGAAGTCCTCGGATAATTAAAACTCTTTATAGGCCCTTCAAAGATGCTCTACAGGAAGCTTTTCCAAATGAATGGCGGTAACATCCGCATGCCGCCGCCATAGCCTAAGCAGATATTTGCACCCGAAGGACAAATCAAAAAGACCCACACATTCTGTAATAAACGGTTGCGTTTTAAGCTTCTTTTTAAAAATCTTCATGCCAAGCAAAGTTGCAATATGCTTCAAGAGTAAGTTCCAGACTTTGGGAGCTTAGTAACTGGAGGCATGGTCTCTAATGGTTTTGATGTTGTTACGAGGTAACCAAAATAATAATAATATGTAGATATGGTGCCTTCATAAAACCCAATGTCTTTTTAAGCACTTTACATATGCTGCACAGGAAGCATAACGGAATTATTAGTAATAGAATGCTCAATGACAACATAGCTAAGCGATTCGAGTCAGAACAGCAGGTAATACGATCCTTTGCATGGTGGGGAAGTAGTTTTGACAGCTAGTTAGTCTGGTAGGTCTCGTAATGTTTCACTCAATGGAGGTCTGACTTGCCATGACACCTTTTCTGGGCCGCTCACTTCTGGAACTCTCTAGAATATATACATGGTTGCAATAGAATTTCCGATATCCTTCTTAAATATTCAAGCCCAATTAAACCAAAACACAGTTTGACACCCGGGCTTGACGTATTTTAGAAGATGGCAATAGGGTTTCTCTTGACCGCAGTTCTAAGCTTATGTAACTTAAAAATTACGCATGAAATCGATCTCAACCCTTAAGACAATTTCAAGCACCCCGGTTCTAGACTCGGGGATGAGGTACTTACTCTTCACAAAATAGTTTATGCATTCAAGCTATGTAGTAAGCAATCTATTCCCCACTGCAAGCAGTGTTGAAGTATTGCGAGACTCAAATGTGGCACATTTATCAGTCTGCTCGATCAGCCTATCTTTACTTTTGAGTGGTAAGATACAGAGGTTAAATAGAAAAATGCTAATCAAACGGTCATTCAAACAATATTGTTTAAAAAGTTTGAAAATAACCACTAGGTACATATTTTTCCAAAATTATGTAATCATCAGTTTTCAACTGTTCACATACTAACAATCTACCATCGTTTGCAACGACACTACGTTTGTGCCAGCTGGTTACAGATAAAGTGAAAGTTTGAATTAACCACTGAACAGTATAAAAATAAGCTGGCCTCTCAGAAAATGCAAACTTTATTCTATATAAAACTGCCAATGAATTGGCTATCTCTGAGGATGAAGATTCGCTGCGAGCCCAGTGATCAGATAGCACTTTGACATCTTGGTTTGTCAAGCATTTGAAGCGATGAAAAAATCGTTCGGCAAATCTTGCTGTTCTCCGTAAAGTTTGACGCAAAGAGAAAGAATGACATGCTCAAGCTCTAGCCGCAGACATAATTTGGGGCTCTGTAAAGTTATTTGCACCGTATCGGTGTGCCTCGGAATTTGTAATAAATATGCTCTTGGATGTAACACGGAATTTTTACATCGGTTATATCCATCTGAATACGAATACAGTAAGTGACACGTTAGTTTGGAGAGACATTAAATGCAAAGATTTGGTGCTTATTTGAGCGGCATTTCCGCAGTCTTTTATCTCTTTTAGCAACGGATCTCTTTGGTTTTCGTCCTGCGCCATTGGTGCCTCGTCCAGCTCCGCCACCAGTGTACATACCACCACCAATGGAAGCTCCTTTGGTGTTAGTATACAACCACCCAGGTGGGAGTCGTTGATTTCTACAAGACAGCGAATATATTTTTCATTAGAAACATCCTCACAGAACTAATTACCGTTTTTCTAAGCGGTATCATTTTTACTTGAGCGATGAAAATTCAATAATCAGTCCCTTGGGTATGGTTTTTGAATCACTTTATTTCGAATTCTTTTATGCAGCCGCATGGTAGCAACTTTTGAGAGAAATGAACTTATACTATTGTCCGTACAAAACAGGTATTTATTGAGTTTATGTTCAGTGTTATTAGTTGGCTCTTGAAGGTTCATGATGACGTGATCGTTGAATCGGTTTGGACGGTAGCATTTTTTATTGGTTGTTGCTTGTCGTCAATTTCAAATGACGACATCATGTGAATAATTAGCTTTTGGGCCTATCTATTTCTGAGAGCTCTCTTATTTGTCTGGACTTGAATGGCTATATCAGGCTCGACCATTCAGAGAGCGTAGGTGGCAAATATATATTTGCCACGTATGCCTAGTGGTCGTTCATGCTCATGCTTTTTTTGGTTGCTTATATTTATCACCAAAATAAATAATAAATTAAATTAATAAATTAATAAATAATAATAAATAAATTAATTAATTAATTAATAATAAATTAAATTAATAAATTAGCCTAGACATGTTCCCTAGCAACATTTGGAATTTTAATCTGTATTGGTTCAGTCTTTTTCAAGAAAGCTTTAGTATTAGGGGCAAGTACTTGACGTTTAGTGTTGTAGCTCGATATTTACATGCATTTTCCGGTTTTTTAAGTGTTATTTTAATGACTGGTGGTGATGTCATCATATTTATCAGCTGCTTTAAAGGGGTTGCAAAATCTCTCTTAATGAGGTATCAATACGGATATGTTACGTTTCTTTTCGCTGCTAGTCTAAGTAATGTCTTTCGTTTAACGAATAATTAAGTTATATTTGCCCGAGTGTTTTGGTCATATTTCAGCATTTCCCTATATAAGACAAGTTTAGGATATAAGGATGTCAGACAATCCTAATTGTTTCAGATACAGTCACTCGTTCAAATATCTTCGGTCACTTTGGTTTGCTAAGTTGGACGAAAGATGACCAAGTTTCTAAAAGTCAAAGTCCATCGGCTTTTCTAATGTGCCGTTCTTTCGCTTTATTTTGAAAGTGATTTTGAGCTCATATTTGGCAAGTTTTGCTCTCTTTGGGCGGTGGTTTTTATTGTGACAGATATATCGTTTTCCAAGAACAAACAATACTATCCGCAACTAAAGATCTGGAAGAGAAAACGGTAGAATAAATAATACTCTTACCTTAGTCGCAAACATATGGACACTTATCTTGTTGACATAACTGGAGCTGTCTAGCCAAAGGCCAGAACCTGCTATAGAATTGTATACTACTTCGATTAGGGCGTCCTCCGTTTAGCTATGATAACGTAATACATTGTATATTCTCTATTACTAAGTCAGATAAGAAATTGTATGCATTATTCCTTACGCATAAATTATGAGGTTTAACCAGAATTAAGTAGAAGAATTCCGCAGCCAGTGATGTATTTTAAATAATCTGGTCATGTAGGCCTCGCACGGTACCATCTTCAGCTCATTAACTAGCAAGTATGTCAGAACTACAAAAGTTTCAGTGCCCGTTTTGGTCTTTCGCCAATATCATATGGTTTTAAGCTCGTGAAAGTCATTTGTTCTTAAGCTAGCAATAATAACGATACCACACTATTGTTTAAAAATAGAACTCGCTCTTCATCTAGAACGTTACGTAAGCTAAATAAGGAACAGTTAAACTGCATAGTGAATATAACATGCCCAGTTCCAGCAAGCGCATCCGTATGGATGACCATTCACAACAAACTAGAGCGAAAGCTGGGATAAACGAGGATGTAGTTTGGCTGTAGTTATTGCAAAATTAGCATTCGATGAACAGGAAGTAAACGAACAATTTTTTTAAACCTTAAAAGTGGTTTTAAAATACAGATAAAATATAAGTGTCAACATGTAAATGAGTGGTCCTAAAGAAACAAATGAATGTGAAAACGGATGCATTTTACCGATATTGGTGTGTCCTTGAATAAACTATCCATTTTAATCACGGCCAAACTAATTTGGTGATTATAAGACAATTTAACTGATGCGAAGTTCTCAACAAAAAATTCGAACTTTCGAGTATTTCTATAGTGGTATGCATCATTCTGTGCAGCCAGAAAAAAGGAGTAAAATAAAGATGCTGCGTATGCATGGACAAACTGACTTATACTGTTTTAAATTAAATTTTCGTTCATTCTTCATTTATTAGTATTCATTTTATTCTGAATTCCGACATCTATTATCCTTATTGTAGATACAATTTCTAAAATTTTACCACACTACGCAGATAACCGTTAGTGGGGTCGTCTGTTGAGACCTAACTTGATCTTTCAACAAGACGCAGTTTAGGAACACGGAGAAGTGATTCTGAACCGTGGCTGTAATTAACGCCCTTCCGAGCCCTTTGTTAATGCATTGGCTTGCTTGCTTCGAAGTACAGCTGACTTCATTAAGTCAGTCAAAACATTATTTTTTTAATTGATTTACAAATATTTACTTAAGTCTTAAATAAAATTAAGACAACGGGAGCTTGAACAGAGATGATAGTTTGTAGAGATGATGGGTGAAATTATTAATGCACATAACGTACGTTTGCTTTTGATCCGGATAGGGACGTTCATTTCCAAACAGCGACTAAACGTATTCGAGGAGGTCACGGATGGCCTCATTCTGGCATTCATATCCAAGTCAAAGCAGATAACGACTGTTTTACACGATATTCCGACTGCCCTACTTCTTCATGGTATGCATTAGGTTGCAAATGATTGCATAATAAATATCAGTCTTGCATAACTAACATCAATCCAAGACTAACATCACAAAAATGTTATAAACCACATTTAATTTCGCAGCACCATTCAAAAAGGTTTGCTACAATGCCAAAACTCCGGAAAGCTCTACCAAGAAAACATGGGCAACTTCTTCCCAGTACCCACAATACCGTTTCAATTAAATAATCTGCAACGAGTTGTGGCAGATCGGCTGAACTCGTTTATTAAAAATTCCATCCTTGCTAGTTATTTCATATCTGGATTTAGAGCTTATAATCACTCAGAGTCTGAATTTCTTCGATAGTGTAAAGATTGTCGTGGGAATGCAGACTTGGCATGTTCTCTCTGCTTGCTTTGTCCAATCTTTCGACTGCTTTCGATACCTTCAGTCACCGAGTCGTTTTTCGAGCTTTTCTCATATGCCCTATGCATCACTGGTGCTGCACTGGAATGGTACTGGCCCTATCTCAGCAGGAGACACCAGTGTAATGATTTTAATAGACGCAGATCAGTATATAGTGCCTCAGGGGTCTCTGCTTGGTCCTGCTCTGTTCACTGTATACACCTCTATCTTGTGACCTACCTCATTGCCCGGATCAACATATGATTTTACTTCTATGTGGATTACAATTAGTTGTAGATCTGCTTGAATCCTTCCAAGCTTTACTGCAAATCAAAAGCACTAAACTCCCTTACTGTATGTTTATATTATTCGTACACTGCTGGTGGTGAAGTATCTTTAAGTAAACGATGAAATCCTACTAGGTATGGAGAAAACCCATCGACTTTCAAAAATTTGAAACTCTAACCCTCAAACTCATTTCTGTCACCATATATCAAGTTGAATCTAACGGCACTTCAGGGTCATGTTCAAAGTGACCTGCGATTGGATGACAACATCAGCTCAATAAATCTAGAATGTCTACTGTCGGCTAGGTCACTGATATTCGGTATCTTTAAAAATTGATGACTCGAATAAATTGATCCATGCATTTCTGGCATTTTGTCTTGACTATTTTAACTCAGTGATTGATGGTCAACCGGCACATACAAACAGGCCCTTATAGCTGGCAAAAAACTCTGCAGCAAGGCTATTCTGTCATAAGCATTGACATTGGCACATCACACCTCTTCTCCTCGACCTGAGCTTGATACCCGTCAGGTGGAGAATCCGATTGAGGGTTTTGAGACTCACTTTCAGGTCGCTTGATTATGTAGCTGAAAGTAGGCTGTTTGTGCTGTGGACCTGATGTGGTCGTCCAACGAGAGGTCACTTCGGAACATGACACCCAGGTTTCGAAAAAAATATATTATTATCCGTACGTCATGTCCCTTCACCTTTAAAAGGTTGTAGTAAGAACTAAAGAATACACTACCAAGATAAACTGGGCCACCTGACTGCTATCTAATGCTCCAATTGAAGATACTCTAACGAGTCGTGGCTGACCGGATGAACTTACGACTTGAACCATTTGAACGATGCTGCTACGTTTTTGTCTGGATATAGAGCTTATCACACCACAAAGTCAGCATTTCATGGAGAGTGTAAAGACCATCATAGGAATGCTGACATAGCATTTTCTCTCTGCTTGCTTTGCTCAATCTTTCGACGGCTTTCAATGCTATCAGTCACCGAGTCCTTGTAGAGCTTTTCTTATCTGTCCTGGGCATCCCTGGTGCTGCATCGGAATGGTGCAATCCCTATCTCAGCAGGAGACTCCAGTGCATGGAAACAGATCGTTGAATGAATGTTTAAAGTAAGGAGGGCCTCAGGGCTCTGGGCTTGGTCTAGCTCCTTTTCATGGTATATACCTTTCCCTGGCTGAATGCATTGACAGGATCGATCTATGTTTTTACTTCCATGTGGATTTTACTCAGTTGTACCTCTGCTTTAATCCTTTCCAGCTTTACTGCTAGTCGAATGCACTTAACTTCCCTACTGTAAGTTTATATGACTCTAACACGGCTGGCGGTAAAGTGTCGTTAAATGAATTATGCAAATCCAGCTAGTTTTAAGGAAAACGTAGTGACATTCAAAAATTAAACAGCTAAAAGCTCAAAGTCAGCTCTGTCAGCATATCTCCTAATGAATCTTCAGGAATTTCAGGGTCGTTTTCAAAGTGACTTTTTATTGTGCGGCCGCATCAGCTCCATAAGTCAAGTGTGTCAACTTTCCGCAAAAGTGCTAAAATTTGGGATTTGTAAAGAGGGATAAGTAATCTAAATTGCTTCATTTATTCCCGAACATCTGTCTTGACTGCTGTAACTCAGTGTTTGCTGGTCTACTGGCACTTGTTCACAGGCCCTTACAATTGCTCTAAGACTCTGCAGCTAGGCTATTCTTTCGTAACTAATCGCAGCTGCTACATTACACCTCTTCTCGCCGACCTGAACTTGCTCCCAATCAAGCGGAGCCTCATTTTTAAGGTTTAGTGACTCACTCTTAGGTCCCTTCTTTGTTTTTCTCTACCCCACCTATCAGATGTACACCTCCACCGGGATAAGCATCGTAATAACCACTTTTCTGAATTAAATATTTCACCCACACTGTAAGCTAACCCCAAATCCTTCAAATTCGATGTGTTTAGTTCTTATGCTCTTAAAGCCTCAAAGTCACTTCCGGTGGACCCCACTACGCCCCCTGCCATTATTAAATTTAAATATGCATCTGTTTATAACAGCCTTTCGAGGGTCGTCCTTTTGTCTTCGTGTAGGTGATGACACTAGACATGCTGCCACTTACCGTATTTGCATTCAGACCTTATCCTGGTCACTTTTAATCACTCATTAGGCTTGTTGACAGATATGTGATAATATTACTTATTTGATCTTGTTTCATGTGTAACCAATGAAAATTTCCTAGAAAGATATTAGGTTCACTGAAGGTGCTATCAAATGTATCATTATGGTTATGATCTATGCGATTTATCAATCGAGATTTATTTGATGGCATTGGTTCTGGCATTCATGAATAATGTGCAGAGGAAATGGAACTAAGTACTGCCTAGACTACACTGACAAAAGCTCCCAGGGACAACCAGATGATCAGCACCACTATTCATTTTTCTTAAACTTGATAGCACTTTGGCATGTATCCATTTGTAGAATGATACATAGATTGAGCTGTTGGTCCCACATTTCAAGGTCGACTTTAGCATACAATTTTGAAGAAGTGAATTTTCTGTTTACAGATTTAATTTATGAAACTAGATTTGATCCAGTATATCTTTGTAAAATCTACAGTTGTCATCGTAGGTAGGTCGGGGGGACAGAAGACGACATTTGTATGCTTCCTTAAGCTTATGTTTAGTCGGCAAAACTTATTTAGCTTACGTGATAAACTACATGTCATATTTGAAAGAGCAGGCCATGTGCTTAGCCAAAGATGCTTTGTGAGATAGTGCCTTTATTTTTGGGAAAATCTATTAGTGGAGATACTCAACAATACTCTACTACGTTTAATCCTCTTCTGGTTCAATAAAGTAAGAATTACAACAACTTACTCAAGCAGGGAGGCTGCAAGTGGATGTTTTAGAGTCTCAGCTTGAAGCTACTACAAAAACACTGACCTCGGAGTCGTTCGCTTTGAGGTATCCAACCTCGTACCGAGGTGCAACTGCAGGCGGCTGCACCACCATTGGCTGGTGTGGGTACTATTCGTCAAGGTGCTTTCTCTTCAACATTGTAAGGAATGTCGGTTAGTGTCATCTTCAAAGACTCTACAGGCGACGAAAAGTCAGCAGAAAAATTTATTACTGGAGCAAAGAGAATAATTTCGATAGCAAAACATCACCCTCAACCCTAAGGAGTTTTCGCGATTCTCTTACAATTAGAGACGTTAAGAAGAGTAGACCAAAAACTTCTCTCCTACTGCCGACTGTGGCACATCCTTTTCAGCGGTCCATAGCTGCTGCTATGCTACGTATGCTATAGCTCCTATGCTACTCACTACCTCAACTGCTCTCCTGACTCTGCTATGCTTCTCCCTTTCTCTTTGTTGTTTGAGACGAAGTCTGTCGGCTACCGAATGTATACCAAAAGCCGCTTAGGGTGTGATTGAGCTCTACAAAACTCGCCTGAGTAACACCTACATGGTCATTATGACTTTGTGGAATTACAGATGGACATACACACACTTAATTAGATCTCATATTGGTGAGAGCTGCTTTATTCGGCGATTGGGGCCTTATCATTCAATTGTTCGAGAACATAAGATTCATTGTGGGACCTGTGTCGGAGGTGCGATCGTGCACATGAGTAAAAAAAGAAATCGTTTCGAAATCGGCAGATGATGTGTGTTGTTAAGTGCTCCAAGTTACGTGACTACCTCCCAGACTGAGGAAGAGAAAACTGTTGTACAGATAATCGAATGAGTGTTAGATATATCTTATACAGTGACAAGTTAAAGGTGATAGATTATTGCATCTGTTGTCAAATGATTCCTTAATACACTAAAACATGGTATTAGGAATGTTTCTTACATATTTTAAAAGTAATAGAAGACTGTGTGTTGCACAAAGATATGGTCAGCCAGATAGTCCATTTAATCCAGTACTCGATAGAACAGGCCGGTCAATGGCGTTGCCAAGAATAATACTGATAATTCTTGAGGATGTATTGCCCATCGGGCGAGAATTTCAGATTCAAAATAAAAACAAACTCGGCATAAATTGCTCGGCGAACATTCATTAGACGGGAGCATTTCCTTCACTTTCAAATCAACTTACGTCAACTAAGGAACATGGCCGAAATCAGGTCCGGCTTTGATACGAATTAGGCAGTCAAAGTAGAACACGATTTCGAGAGATGGTATCCAGATTATCACAATAACCTTTATTTAGTACTGATTGAATGTGCCCTTTGTCATCTTAACTGGCAAAAAATCATAAAGGCTTGTCATGTCTCACGTTTATGACATACCCACCATGCCTCTAAATCAGTCGTCTTCACTAAGTAGGCCTTCAATCAATGTATTACAGTTTTCTGAAAGGTCTCACAATCTGCCATGGCAAGCCGACTTATTCAACCTCCTCTGTGCTCTCAAATAATGATAACACTTTTTAAATTGCCCTCAGAGAGCTAAATCTCGTTTGAGGCACTTTACATATGTTGCATAGAAAGCACTGTCAAATGATTGCTGTTCAAATCCTCAACAACAGGCACCGCCTAAGCAGGTATGTGCATACGAAGAACTAACCTCAACAAAACCGACGAAGTTCTAGTATGAACCGGTGCATGTCAGCTAATTTTGATTTGTTTGCCCCTAATGGACGTTGGGAAGTGCACTGGTAATACGTTCCAGGCTTCGGGAGCATGAGAACTACAGAAGTTTTCTTAAATCACTATTAAACTCGTATGAGGTGTGGCTACACGATTTGAGCCAGAACTTCAATTTTTTTTCATTTTAAGCCGGTTTGAGATAGTATTTCAGATAGCTATCGGGGAACAAGAGAACGAAACAACCAACAAGTAAGTGACACTATTTTGAAGTCTATCAACTGGTAGATTGGGAGCCAGTGCATGTCGGAGACGGTTGGTGTGAGATCAATCTAAGGTGCTCGTAAACACTTCCACTTAGTTTTCCCATTAACGCCAGGTTTATTTTGAAGTACGCTCTTGCTGACACATCAGAATGTCTAACAAGGAACTCTATATAGCCATGCCATATCATATTTTTATATGCTATTGGACTGTTAAAAAGTAATGAAAAATATTTGAAACTATTAGTATTTCAATTGTAGATACTGAACTGAAAATGCCTAGTTGTGTACCACAAAAAGCAGTGCTAGAGTTTACGTGCATCTTTAAATGGATTCGTAACACAGACGTTGATCCCATTGAGCTAAAGTTATTATATGCGAATTCCGATGAAGAAGAGCCGAATGTGGACCGTTGGATTACATTATGTGGTATCAAAGATATCTCACATGTCGCTGAAAAATATAATGCAATGCTAAGATCCTGCCAAGTATTTCTAAATCAGGAAACTAATCCTTCACAGCTGACTGTAAAGGTTTTGGTAAAATGGCGAAATTTGGTTGTGGAAAAAAAATACTTGTATTGCTTCTTCAAGACAAACAATAGAACGCATACTCTAAGCTTTGTATCCCAACCAGTATCGCCATTCGTATGCGGTAAGTGCAGAACTTCTCAGTTCCTCATTTGAATTCAATTTCTTTTGACAGCCATTAACCATGAATTGTATTCTATTAGGCAGGCTATTAAGTCAAGAGCAAAATTCCTAACTTTGAAATAAGGACTTTTTCGTTTTAACAAACCATTTTGCATATAATGTACCGCAAGAATGGACCGTATTCACTCTACTCTTCAGGACTCCAGATTAGGGCTTCCTCCAGCTCTCTCAGAGGGTATCGACGTGCTCAAAATTAGCAACACCAGGCAATGTGAACTCCAATCGGGTAGTTGCTCTCAGGACTATAGGGGGCTCCGAAAGATTAGGATAATGAAAGCCGAAGTTTTTTGGTGCTACGGGGTTTTAACTCTTTCTTGATCACCTGTCTTAAATCGTCTGACTCAACTAACTAAGCTAATCTAAATGAGACAGTAGTAAATTCGGAATGCAATAATAATTCCAGACGAATCACTGTTATGCCTACTACATCGTTATTCCAATTAAAATGCTGGACAAGTAAAGAGTGCACGAACTAGAAACGGTGATAACCAATACCTATCAAAGTTAATGCTAAAATGTTCCTTATAAATGGTGCCCCTAAGTACGGATATTTTTCAGTAGTAGTCCAAATGCCCTTACAATGTGAAACGATAGCCGACCGAAACAGCACTCAATAGTCTCATTAAATAATCAAGTGACTCTGCATGTTAAACTGCAGGTGGGCTAACGTTTAAGGATCATCCGAAGATCTTCTGATTTAAATGACAAAATAAGCATTGGTCAGATATTGGAAAGCCTAACGCTCACAACCGGCTGTGCTAGCCTGTCCTGTCGAATCTGCAATAAATCTAGGTGTCATGTTCCAAAGTATTTTTAATACAAATATTAATAACGCACTTGATAAAGAGCCTTCAGAGAACTCAATCTCTTACTAGGCGCTGTACATTTGCCGCAAATGGAAATGCGATTGAATCGTGAGTAATATCGTGCTTGATAAACAAAGTGACCGTTAATTAGAAGACCCCATCAACTCCACAGTTAAGTTCGCCTATTTTTACGTACATACAAACAATAAAATTCGGGCTGTTTAGACGAGAATACGACGTCCAAATTATGCCTGCATTTTTTTAAGGGCCGTCTTTACTTCTGTAACAGTGTGCTTGCTAGCCTGTCGGCCTGTGCACTCAATCGTTTCCAGCTGCGGCAAAACTGTGCATCTAGGCTTGGCTGTTGTGAGCGTCACATCTGCCACATCTCACCACTTACTGCAGACCTGCACAGGCTCCCAGTCAAGCTATGAATTGACTTAAAAATTTTGTGACTGACCTTCAGGGTTCTTTATTCTTCGGCGCCAAGTTACCTATCAGACCAACTCCCCTACCAGACTAAAAATTGTCCACCCAATGTTCAGAATCTAACTTTTTTCATATACTTCATACAAAGCTCAAGATCCTTGGAGACTGAGCCTTTAATTGGTATGCCCCAAAGCATGGAACTCACTATCCACTCACATCACGACATCTCTTAACTTGACCACATTAAATTTTTTTTTAAACGCGTCTATTTGTCCCAGCACTTAGTTTCTCAGTGTAATTTGCCGTGAGTGTGTATATGCCTGATGACACAGTGAATTCTGCAGCTAACCATACTTGCATGCTGATCTTTCGCATTCCATCCCTAACCTTGTTATTCTTGTCATTTATTGTGCATGCTACTACTATCCATTTAATTCGTGCTTCCTTCGCAGCAATCGTAAAGCACCAACAAAAGGTAAAAGTTCTCTTCGTTTTATAATACACGTATTTTGATTATTGTTATTAACTATGTGTAAGAATTATTGAATTTACATAGGCCAAAGCTACTCTTTAAATGGAGCCTTAGAAAGATTTAAACATGTGCCCGGACGATCTATTGACATGTTTGCCAATGTTACTGTGTCTAACCAGTGACTCAGCAAGTCACATGTCCTGCTGATATAGCTAAGATTTTGATGTTGCATTCGCAACTTTCGGTTTCCATCATGGTCGCATCAGATTGTTTTGTATGTAGAATACATTGTCGAAGTTGATGATCACATTCCAGTATGTTTGATTTGGAGATGCATTTCGTAGATTAATTATCGAACTATGAGACACAATTTTTGGAGCATTTTCTCTATATTTACCCACAACATCAAGTATCTCGAGCTTTAGGCCAATGACACACTTAAATTGTCTTCGGAGTAATTAAAGTCCTTAAGGTTCCACAAACACGGAGCTTTACAGAGGTGGAAACAGTACCAGCACTTTCTTAGCCCGTTATTCTTGAAATTTAGGCAATGGCAGTATCTGATAAAATTAAACAAGACACTAATAGTGTACCATTTGCACAAGAAATAATTTTAGATCCGATAGAGATTTTCCGTATAAAGATATTGGTTTTAAATAGCGAATAGAAATTACCCTTTATGCAATTTTTTAGCACCTTAGGCTCTTTAGGGATGTGTTCGAGCTATCTTTAAATGTAATACAATTCCAGTGTGAATTTTTAAAGAGTATACTTTTCAATTTTGACCAACATTAGATTGCCTAGTGCAACTTTTCGACAATATTTAATGGAAAAATAGATTTGTAAACATCACTAAACAAAATGGACTTAAAATTCAGTTTTAAAACTAGATATGTTATCAAATGCAAAATATAACTTATTTTTTACACCATGCTGCAATCTAAGCACTTGCTCTTGAGGACCTATACACAGCAGCTGCTCCGTTTATTAAGGAAATAGTAATCAAGAACAAAATGTAAATATAAAATACAGACTTGCTATGCTTAGGTAATTCCTCCAATGATGTCTATTTTAATGCTAGAAAAAAAGCAGTGATTGATACGATATAAATAGATTGGAGAACACTGGGTAATGTCTACTCGGAATTGTATGTACTCAGATGCGTTTGTGAGAATAGTTTATCTTAAGTAACTTTTTATACTACTGGTTGGCTGGTAAAGCTTGATAAGCCTTCGTTTACATCCAAGCTGTTCCGTGATTAGATGATTTATCCAGACTGTTTGAATCTTCCCATAGTATTGCTGCATAAACAGCTCTTTTTTATTCGATAGTTGTGCTCAAGACCGCGGTAAAACGTCTTTAATGTTCAAAATCGACTGTAATTGCTATTTAAACTTTAAGATGAAGAAGACGAGTATTTGGAATCAACGACCTTTCTTCCCAAGTTCAGAGGTTAGTTGCGTAGCAAAGCATGACCTCTACAGGTTGGGCGTACCATCGCAATAATCTTTGCTAGTTTGTACTTAAAAAACTTTAAGAGCAGCTCTAACTTAAAGGTACGATTGATTTATTAGACTTTCTCATCTTTTTGACATTGATATAGTTGATATAACCATCATGTTTCATGTTTCTTTAAAAGTGAAGTGGAATACTATAGTAAATCCCAATATATCTTAGCAATGTAAGCGATATTAAATAAAATATTACTTTACCTCGGATAAGCAATAGCAACATGCTAGTGTCTACAATCAGCCATCACTTTCAGACTAGCTCTGTACATACTCATTCCCAAAGCGATCTAGATGAGCAGGCCCTTATGGCTTTTTGTCAGAAAGGTCGATGGTATTACAGGGTCCATCGCAAAGATAGCCATATTCATTCTGGGCTCCTTTCATTCAGCGAAAACCACACATAATGATGTCTTCTTCAATTCCGCGAACCACTTTTATCTTAGCATTGCAGGCAACCACGAGCGATCTCATCCTCAAGCTCATCTCCCACATCAGAAGTTTTTAAGCCCTATAGTTTCTACTTCCACTTTATTACATATGTGATGTATTGATTTTCTGCTGCCATGCATAAACAACTTCATCAAATATCCTTTGCATCAGACTCTGTGCCTCCCAAAAAAGCCATTGTGTTGGACAAAATATTAAGAAATGAATTTTTGACATTGATCAGAAACTTATACTTTGCACCCCAACAGACCATGTTTCTTACCGAATCGATTGTAATTGTACCTAGAGCATTGTGGTGCAGGATGGTTGACATAGTTGTAAAGTCAAGCAAAAACGGTTCTTTTACTTCATTTGAAAAGGTAGCATTTCATTTTATTCGAGTAGAATTGGCATCAATTGTCGATCTAATTGTATTCTCGTGCCCACAAACTCTTGTATTAGTCATTTTGAAATTGCAATGAAGAGTTTAAATAAAGAACGGTAATCCGAAAGTCATGCTCAGACAAGCAAGAGAAATAGCAAAACTGTAAACCTTTGACTAATGCGAAAAAATCAAGTTTAAATACTTTCAATTAATCTTTTGGTTGAACTATAAGTAATTAGAATACACTAATTTCCACACGAGCAAAGAAGGCAAGCAGAGCAAAAAAGGTATGTTCACTGAAGAAATGCTGAGACGAACAGACGAGTCGCTACCTGAGACTGAAACAACACTGTAGGTGGTGATCGGTGCCAAAACAAAACGTCTGACTTTTGGCGCATGCGAGCAACAATCCTGATGTAACAAACAAAAGAGAGGGAGAGAGGAAGAGAGAGAGAGAGAGAGAGAGGGTGGGGGAGGGAGAGAGATTTGAGGGAGAGCCAGAGACAGAGACAGAAAGAAAGAGACAGAGAGTGGGAGAGAGCAGGACATTAGTAGAAGGCAATACGAAGCTTGCTCGGGATAGAGCTCGAGGATATCTTGAGCTTTATGGTTTCTCAGATGGTATGTAAGGATAATAAATTGATGCTTTTATGATGCAGTAAGAAAGAAAATGGTGCTTTCGATACAATCGATCATGATGCCTTGACATAAATTATTGAGAACACGATCGTTCTGGCGTACACGACAATGGCTAGGTTTAAATCCTACTTGCTTGATAGTGTTCAATCTAGGCCATGTGGTTGTCAGGTCTCACCAACGAGACCGGTCACCTGTAGAGTCTCTCAAGGTTTCGTCTTTAGTGGTTTGCTTTTCCCGTTTATACTCAACCTGTGGAAAAATTGATTAAGGCCTATGAAATGGGTTATCAATTCTAACCTGGTGATACTCAGCTATTGGTCATTTAAACCATAGGAATCCGCTGCAGCCGCTGATAAACTGGACTCTTGCCTTGCCGACTTTTGATCGTGGATGTCAGAGAATTTCTCAAAACTATGGGAAGGTAAAACTGAAACTCTGATCAAGTAAAACCATAGGTGAGTTGCCGTATTAGAAGGCTTCCCTCTTCTAATAGGTGATACTGTTGAGCTACCATCCCACAATTCTTAAAATTAGTATGTCATTTCCGAAAGCAGCCTACATTTTAGAAACTTCATTCAAAAGACTGCTTCCACAGCTAACCATCACGTCCCATCCATATCTCAGATATTGGGCTGTATTGCATGATGGCTAGCCTGAAATTTACCAGGCTCCTTACTTCTCTCTCTAATTGATTATTGTAATTTCCTTTTAGCTGTGCAATAAAAAAAGAAGTAGGCCACTGTAAATAGTTATGAAAATTGCTAGAAGACTTGATTTCCAGAATTTTGAATGCACATCTCTTTTGCTACAAGAGCGAGGATGGCAGCCGGTATATCAACGGGTACCTAGCAAAGTTCTTACTCTGACCCAAAAGGCCCACTTCATCTTGGCTCCTTCATACCTAGCTAAACTGCTATAGCAGTTTCAGCCTCCTCGTGCCCTCAGGTCCGGCATGGACAATAAGTTTGCAGTTCAATTCATTAGCGTCAAGACCGCTGGCAACAGAAAGAAGCTTTTGCTCTGCACATCCTAGACCGTTGAGCTTAGTTCCACGATTCTTAGGTGACGATAAATACTCTCATGTTGCCGACAATGGCTCATCCTTTCTAGTGGTCTTGAGCTGATACTTCCTTGATATTCACTTCCTCACAAAGAGGCAGTGAGACTTGACTATTTGGTGGCTTCATCAAGCCTCAATTTAGCATTTATTTGGTGCATTTTGTGAGATAGACACCATAATGTGTGTTTCCTTGGACGTCGTGTCGTTTATTCAAAACACAAAAACAATAAAGGGTGTTGCTAGACACTATTATGCAACATTAAACTAAGATAGATTGGTTTATAGAGTGTTACAATTAAGACGCAGATTCCGGAAGTTGGCCACTGACGCCATTAATATCAAATGATATCGAGAACATGATTTTTTCTCCATTTTAAACTAGGGCTGTACCGGAATTCGGCTCCGGCTCCGGCTCCGGCCGAATTCCGGCCAATTTACAAATCCGGCTCCGGCTCCGGCTCCGGCCAAAACTTGGCCAGATTTGGCCGGATTTTTCGAATTTTGGTTGAATATATTACTCGTTCCATTTATAAGAGGAAGGAGCTGGCCCGACGTCCCTGCGCTCTGCGTCGGGAGAGGGTGGGGAGGCCGAGAGGGCGTTCAGACGCTGATTGAGCACTCCGACGTCACGTCGTAACGACATGGTTTTGACCTCGGCTCGCGGCGGAACGTTTCCGAGCGCGGTTAGATTCTCAGACGTCAGAGCGGAACGCTGCGAGCGGCAGCCCGTCGTCGGTCAGGCCGCACCATAGATTCGTTCGCAGTGCATTTGGTCTCACGAAGCCGCACTTGGCGGAAGCGTGCGGAACTTCTTCACGGTATACCTTCATTGCAATAGCAGTCACTCTGCAGCCAAGGCGAGACAACTTGCAAATCCGTGCAGGTAACAAACACCACTAGCACTGTATATCTTTTGCGCTTTTTTTCCGAAATTTGAGTTTTGCGTAGTGCGCAGTGTTGCTAGCGCCAGACCGCGTCACTACAGAAGTCACTGAACACATATTTGGTTGGTCTGGTGTGCCGCGACAGCTTTTGGCAGTTAATCGCGCCCCGCTGAAGTACGTAACCTAAAACGGGGCTGCATTCACGTATTTGAATTCTGTACATAGGACCAGGTCAGTGTGACTGCCGTGGAGAATGCGTGTGTGTGCGTGCAGTGCGCATAAATTGCTGGCTATACGCGTAAAGGGCGGCCTTATAAATAAATCCAAAAGTCTTTTAATTGTGTTTTATTTTAAACTAGATGACAGACAAAATGAAAAACAGTCCAGTTTGGGAATACTTCAGAGAAAAAGGACGGTGACAGCTCAAAATCCCAGTGTTTGCTGTGTCCAAGCATCTTGTCACGTGGTAAACCAGATGAGCCCAAAAAAATTTTCAACTTCGGCCATGCTGACACATCTTCGCTCAAAACATTATAAAGAATACAACGAAATGCAAACCAAAATTGCTAATGCAAAGAAGAAGGCTGAAACTGCAGCACTGCCGAATGTTACACCTGGTGCAATAGGCAAAGTCATGATCCAGAAAAACGATTCCCGAACAAGTTGCATGCATGAAAGTATGGGATATCAATAACAGCTCATCAGTGAGAATTCACCGTGCCATTGCTAAGATGATAATAACAGATATGCAACCGGTTCAGATTGTTGAGAAGGCAGGCTTTGTTGAACTCATGGGAGTTTTAGAGAGGCGTTACACTGTTCCATCACGAAAATATTTGCAGAGAGAGTCATTCCTGAAATTAATGATGAAGTTTGCACCCAGCTGTTGGTAATACTCGATCCAGCAACTACTCCGTTTCTGTCCTTTACCACTGATACATGGACAGCAGACAATACTGTGCAATCATTCATGGGCTTAACTGCCCATTGGCTGACAGAGGAGTTTGAAAACATGAGTTTTGTGTTGGATTGCATGCCATTTGCTGGTCATCACACTGCTGCTGGACTGATGACTGCCTTTCAGCAGATGCTTGACAAATGGAACATTAGCTTTGGACGCTGTCATGTCGTACTTCGAGACAATGCGGCGAACATATCAAAATGTTTTCGTGATGCCAACATAAAAAGCTTCGGGTGCTTTGCACATACCATGCAGTTATATGTGCATGACGGATTGCTCAGTCAGCGGGGAGTATCAGACATAATAAGTATCGGAAAGAAATTAGTTGGTCATTTTAAACATTCTTCATCTGCGAGTGGTCGGTTCAAGGAGTTGCAGGCTGAACTGGATTTGCCAGACCACCAGCTGTTACAAGACGTGAGCACAAGATGGAACTCAACGTTTTACATGCTGCGTCGTCTATGTGAACAGCGTCGTGCATTAACCCTCTACTGTTCAGAAGTCGTTGGCACTTCCTGCCCAACTGCACATCAGTGGTCCGTGGCTGAAAATGCTGTGTCCGTGCTTGCTCCGTTTGAAGAGGCAAACAAGAGAAGTTAGCCGTGAATCAGCACGTATATCACTAGTTATTCCTATTGTAACAGCTCTGCGGAACCTGTTGAAGAAGGACTGCACAGATGCAGGTGTAAAGACTATGAGGTCAACCCTAATCAACTCATTGAATGAACGCTTTGACAGTATCGAGCAGGAAGCCCTGTATACAGTGGCGACAATGATTGATCCACGATTCAAAACAAAAATTCTTCTCATCAGAAGCTACACTGACAGCTACAAAAGCAAGGGTTCTGCTTGCATTCAATGAATTGACCGGGCAGATAGAAACTGTGCAAGATGGAAGCCACAAAAAATCAGTCTGAGCGGCAGGTTGACACAAATGAAGAAATTCCAGCCAAGCAAGCCCGGCTGGATAATTCTTTTCAATCATCAGTACTTTGGGAATGTTTTGATGACATTGTTCAATCTACTGCTGGTACCACAGGCAGTGAGCAACAACCAGACATTGACAGTCAGCTGAACAAATACTTGGCAGAGCCATTAATAAACAGAGAGGCTGATCCACTACAGTGGTGGAGACAGAACAGGGAACGACTGCCAGCTCTGGCAACAGTAGCTCGCGTTTATTTGGGTGCTCCACCAACAAAGTGTACCTTCAGAACGTTTGTTCAGTGTTGCTGGGGAAGTCCTCAGTGATCATCGAAGTTCACTTCTGCCAGAGAATGCAGCTCGACTGATATTTCTCAAATATAATTCAAAACTGATGAAATAAATTTAAGAAACAAATGTATGAAAAATATATAAAATGACAGTACTTATTTTTGTATTTTTGAATTTTGAACTTTAGTCTCTTTTCATTTTTTTGGTGTTATTACCAATATTATGATGTAAAAAATGTTTACTCAATTTTTTAATAAAATGTCACTGCTATACGATTATCACTGAGGTCTCCCACAGCAACACCTATTACACAAAAATAAACAAACAGCAAAAGACAATGATTCTACTTATTATTAATAATATTTTTTTAATTAAATATTTATTGTAGTATATATCCTCAAGTAAAAACTTGGTAGTACAAATGGTAAAAATTTGTCCGATGAACAAATCCGGCTCCGGCTCCGGCCGTATTTGTCATCAAAAATCCGGCAAATCCGGCTCCGGCCGAATTTGAAAAAATCAAATCCGGTACAGCCCTATTTTAAACCTCTGTTTTTGCCGTTCCGAACCTGGTTCTCTAAAAGCAGTCGTGAAATACCATCAAATAGGCTGACCAACAAGGCATGCAGCAGCCGGCTTCTTAATATCTAGGTGAACTGGTGCATCAGCTTAAGATTTCCAGTGCCCTCAGTTACTCTATATACAATCAATTAGCTGTTCCATCTTCTTTCCTTCAGACCTTTTGCGATAGATTGTTTTGCTCTGCACGTCCTAGATTTTTTTAACTCGCTCCCACAATCCAAATGCAACGACACCTACTCTCATGCTGCCAATTATGGCACATCCTTTCCTACCATCCTGCACTGCTACTTTTACGATACTTATCTTACGATACTAGCTCAACTGATCTCACGACTCAGACATGCTTCTCACTTTTTTGCATCAGATGAAGTCAGTTGGCCATCGATAATCTACCGAACGTAGGGTTTGAGTGTGAAATGCAGAACTCTTCAGCTCAAGGCCCATATAGACTTTTCGCTGCGTGTGGTTATATGAGGAGATAAATGTATGCATGATAGCCAACGTTTACTTCGCTATAAACTATTTTATTCCTGTCCGTAAGTTCATACATCTGTAAACAAAATGCAGATTTGACGTGCAATCTTGTTTGCCCTTGCTCTGTTATTGCGAAGGCGGCTTTAGGCTCTCTTTCAATAGCCTAAGAGACTTCATCTAACGAGTAGAAGAAAAATGGTACTATGCCCATAGACGCGTCTTAAGGATAGCGAGACATTGTAAGCATTAACGTAGTAGACAAGCAAACTAGGAGGTGAAGCGTCGTTGATAGAATAACTCAAGCCGTTGACAGATTTTTCAATCATAAGTCTCAAGTGTCTTGCCTTTGTATAAAATTCATGAAGAAAACATTTTCCTGGCTACTGTATCCAGCTGGCAGAAAGGGGAAGCTACTTTAATCCTACCAGGATGTGAGAGCGTGAAAAAGCTTAAAATGAGCCGGTAGTCTGACACCAGCACAGTGGATCGGATTTTTGCTAGCATTGGTACAATACATTTTTAACCTTCCTGAAGCTATTTTCCTCATCCCATCGTAACCTTGCTGTTTTAAGAAGGTGCGACAATAGATTAGGTCTCGCTGACCACAACTTTCTTAGAAATCATAGCTGCTACTTGCTTTACTTTTAAGATTTATTATCTGCCGCAGTCATTTTAACTCAGCTAAAAAAAATGAGTAAACTGCATTGAACCCAGCATAGCAGCACGTTGATATAACCTCGGTGGCCAATCGCAATTTTGTTCTTGTGGAACAATCATCCAATGTGCAGTAAACCCCCTAGTATAGTGCGACCCAATAATTGACAATGTCTTTGACATGTATTACTACTCAGGGAGACCCAGCTCAAATATATCTCTCATTCCAAAAGACTGTGTTTAGAAGATTTTGCACAGGTCTGTGAGACTCTAGGCGGTACTCAATCAGACTTGACGGGTATCTGACAAATTTTTTGATGCCGAAATTATGGCTTGCGAGTGATTCTTTTAGTCTTAAGGTCTTTTAGCATTGACGTACAGAGATCGTTTCAAGCTATTCAATGTATTATTCCGACTGTTAAGGTGGTTGAAAGTTACGAGACAGTAGAGAGATTAAAATGGCTGGTAGGTAGGTAGGTAGGTAGGTAGGTAGAGAGAGAGAGAGAGACAGAGAGAGAGAGAGAGAGAGAGAGAGACAGAGAGAGAGAGAGAGAGAGAAGAGAGAGAGAGAGAGAGAGAGAGAGAGAGAGAGAGAGAGAGAGAGAGAGAGAGAGAGAGAGAGAGAGAGAGAGAGAGAGAGAGAGAGAGAGAGAGAGAGAGAGAGAGAGAGAGAGAGAGAGAGAGAGATAGCGAGAGACGAAGACAGAGAGAGAGAGAGAGAGAGAGAGAGAGAGAGAGAGAGAGAGAGAGAGAGAGAGAGAGAGAAGAGAGAGAGAGAGAGAGAGAGAGAGAGAGAGGAGGGAGAAGAGAGAGAGAGAGAGAGAGAGAGACAGAGAGAGAGAGAAGAGAGAGAGAGAGAGAGAGAGAGACAGAGACAGAGAGAGAGAGAGAGAGAGAGAGAGAGAGAGAGAGAGAGAGAGAGAGAGAGAGAGAGAGAGAGAGAGAGAGAGAGAGAGAGAGCAGAGAGAGAGAGAGAGAGAGAGAGAGAGAGAGAGAGCAGAGAGAGAGAGAGAGAGAAGAGAGAGAGAGAGAGAGAGAGAGGGAGAAGAGAGGGGGAGAGAGGGAGAGAGAGAGAGAGAGAGAGAGGGAGACGAGAGAGAGAGAGAGAGAGAGAGAGAGAGAGAGGGAGACGAGAGAGAGAGAGAGAGAGAGAGAGAGAGAGAGAGAGAGAGAGAGAGAGAGAGAGAGAGAGAGAGAGAGAGAGAGAGAGAGAGAGAGAGAGAGAGAGAGAGAGAGAGAGAGAGAGAGAGAGAGAGAGAGAGAGAGAGAGAGAGAGAGAGAGAGAGAGAGAGAGAGAGAGAGAGAGAGAGAGAGAGAGAGAGACAGAGAGACAGAGAGAGAGAGAGCGAGGAAGATAATGAGCTTGAAGAAAGTAAAGGGTGTGAAAGGAGAAGCTAGAATGATCAGAATTTTAAAATCACATTGCAAAGTCCTCCATGTACAAGACTTTTCCTGCTAAAATAGCAGACAGGTATGACGCCGCGTGATACAACAAAGGAGACACATGCTTATCCACTCAGCCCGTATTTTACCAAATATATAGACGGCTTTTAATATTAGCGAAATTATTTTCATAAGTTGAGTTGGTCGAGATACCATACAAATAAAGCAACCCGCTCAGCTTGTCCATTTACAGTCATACATTTAACTTACGATGCAGAATAAAGATGCACAATCCCATTAAATACTTACGACAATACACCTTAAAGTTATGGCTGGAAAAGATTATGAGTAAGGTGTAGTACATAGTCACATTATTGTCAGCCCCTACATTAGTAGTTATATTGTATGACAATGAAAATGAACATTACAATCTTTAATAAAGTATGCAGAAAGTACATGGATTTGACCTATTAGCTATTCAAGGCAGAATCCGTCCCTGGTCCTTTGCTGTACTCAACGTATGGTAAATCTATGGACAATGTGAGTCGGGCCCTAGTCGGGTCTACCATTGCATAACATTGACACAGCGGTTTACCAATAGTTTAACTAGCTCTCGTGTTCAGTCTTAGCTAGATTATTGGCATTACATTTCAACTGGGCTACCGAAAAAGCCTAAATAGGCCGCTGTAGCTGATAAAAACTTAAGATGGAGAGCTCGTCACAAAGCCCGAGATGTTTGAATGTTTGCTTCCTCAGATAAAGGAGCGTCACTG
Organism: Cristatella mucedo; assembly: GCA_009760855.2. Taxonomy (NCBI): domain Eukaryota; kingdom Metazoa; phylum Bryozoa; class Phylactolaemata; family Cristatellidae; genus Cristatella; species Cristatella mucedo. Next base: position 4,893,552 of record WPIO01000003.1, on the reverse strand, counting down.
GCTTCCAGTTGATCAATGGATAGCGAGTAAAGTTCTTTTGCTGACTGACATGGCCTACTACGGCTAGGCTTCTTTAAGCTTTTTCAAGGTGCTGCCGCAGTTACAGCCTCCTCATGCCCTCAAGCCCTCAATTGACATAAATAAGCTACTCTGTTCCTGCTCTGCAAGACCGTTAGATACGGAAGCTTTTGCTCTGGAGCTCACTTCCACAACAATTACGAAATGACATGTACTCCCCTGCTGCATATTAGAGCATCCTTCCCAGCCATCCTGAGCTGGTACTGCAATGCTAATTACCACTTAAGCCGGCATCCTGACTCAGTCACGACAATAACACTCCATTTGTTGTGTAAAGTGAAGTATGTTGGGTACCAAATGGCTACCAACACTATACATTTAAGCATGCATTGAGCAACAGAACATTCTGCTGCGCAAAACCTGCTTTGTCTGTGAGGCTTTGTGCAATTTTCACTAGATACATGTTATATTGCATTTCAACATTATGTCAAAGTAAAGCTGGATTATCCATGTAACGTATTCCTTTTTTGTGTTTTTAACTGTATACTGCCTGTCTAATTAGGATTCCGAAAATTTGCCGAAACTCTGCTTTTCATTTTCCCTCCTGAACCTAGATTCTTTCAGTGCACTATTTTTCATCGATTTGCACACGTTCGTAATCCAGCAGTGTATCGACATCAACATCGTCCACCCACCTTTCAACTCCTTCATTCTCTCCTATTGTTCGAGCTATCTGAGCTGCTTCCCGGATCCTAGGCATCATTTTACACTTCCGTTAGCTTGAGTAACGTAGCGGTGCGTCGTCAAAACCTCAAATACTTTTGGTCGTTTGACTTTATATCGTACTTTCTAAAATCCTATTAATAAATAACTTCGGTATATTACTTAAATTAATTTGAAGATATTCAGAAAATTCGAACTTCCCCATTTTCGCATACTGTTTAAAACGTGTCAGTGCGATCAATGTCAACACAATCCATGCAACCTCAAATCATTAGAAACATTTCCTGTCCATAATATAAAGGGCTTAGTAAGTGTTTCAATACATTTAGCACATTTAACAGGTGTTTGTGCATCGATATTACGAATGAGATAGTTTGAAACGGAAAGCTTGAGCAATGATATTGTATACTTTGAACACAATACCATTTATTCAAGCTCACAATGCAAAGTTTTTGTTTGTCGCAAGGTACCACAATACTTTTCTTTCATATTTCACTAATTTTCTTGGTACGTCTTTTTTTAGGTCCCGTTGGAACACTAAAGGACCATGCACAAAATCCGGCTTCTCAAAAACGTACGTTTAAGAATGAAGGAATTGGTAAACTGAGAATCAATTTATCGACATCGTTCTGCCTTGCACCGTTCACAGCTGCATTATTCCCAGAATACTTGCCCCGGAAGCATAGCCTAGACCTCGGTTGAACGTTCAACCAAGGCCATCCTTAGGCGCATTGAATGATTGGCTACGCATGTAGAATCCTTTCCCTGTGATTACTGCGTCTCGAAGTATGCACTGAGAATCGGAGGCCATGAATCGGCGAGTTCCGTCGATCTCAAAAAACTGAAAGGGTTCACTCATCGTACGTAAATGCTTCCAAATTAAGCTATCACCAAAAGCTTAATTTCATAACCGCATTAATGCGAAGATCCCGCCATAGTATATGCAATAAGTCTCTGCACAGTGCCACTTTTGAGTAAACCAATTATTCTTACTTGTAAAGACGCGATTCGTGATGTGAAAAGCCTAACGTAGGCTATTACGTACACATGGCATCCCACTAGGGCCGCGCTCCCTTTAAGCTGCTTTAAAGCTGGGTTGCTTCATCTAACGTAATACCACGACTTGACAGAATTTCACCAAGTCGTAAAACATTAATTAGTATTAATGTCGAAATTTATATCTTATAAAGTGTAATAGAATCCACGATTTCTTGAATTATGAAGTTTGTAAAAAAGTGCAATGATTCTACACAGTATCTCTTCCATACGCGACCAGCAAATGCCAGCGAGATTCGTGAAAGGGAAGCGCAGCTATCCCTGCTGTGTGAAACTAACATGAAAGCTTTTAATCCCCATCAAATCATTTTGAATCACCAATGAAACACTTTCGAACTGTTATATGAAGCTTTATAGGAACATATGCCCATTTCATCATGTGCACCAGAATACAGCTGCAGTATATCTTGTATTTCTCTATACGACAGGGCTGTTCAACCGTATTTTCAGAAAGGCTTCGAGACGTTAGCCGTTTCGCTTGACGAAAATATTTTGGTGAAGCCAGAATGTATTACTAGCCCTCATAATATGCGCAACTCCAAAAAGGTGAAAGGCGGTGTGTTCGTTTATTACACAGCGGCCACGCTCCCCAGATTTAATTTGAGTATAGAAAATGCCACAAAAATTATATGATTTCTTAATCATCAAATTTGATCGAATGGGAAATCGATCTACTATTGTCTAACGGTCTTGCAGTGGCAACGACTGGTGTTCAACTCAAGTAAAAACATAAGGAATGTCAGTGTTATGGCAAACCTCCTTCTCAGTAACCATGCAGGTCAATTTATAAACGTTTAGTCAGCCAAATTGTTCCATACAACCTGACCCGTTCACGATCAGTAATCACCTTTGCAAGTGTGCCTGAAGATCTCTCAAAATTACTCTCAGCTGCACGAATATCTTTCTTGGAGAAGCAGTTAAACTCACCAACACTTGAAGGCACACCATGTTTTTTTCTATTCATTTTTGCCTTTGGGATTGGCACTAGTTACTTACAATAAATCACTGAGCCGAGGAAATTCTAACCTTAGCTTCCCCAGTCGGGTCGTCAAGAATACATCCAAGGCAATTCCTATAATCCTTATTTCTTCTAATTCGCTCGTTGGTAGCTACCCAAAGAGTTACAATACCTAGAGGGAGGGAATAAAAGCCGAGCTACTAGCTCCTTGACAAATGATCCTTTTGATTCTAAGAAGCAATTAATCGGCAACCCATTAGGTAAGCTAGGTAAATCTCAAACTCCTTAACATAATTTATTTAGCTGCAGAAGAACCTAACAGGCTATTGCTTTAGCTTGCAATGGCGAATCCATACTTGCCCACTGAATTACTTTAACCAGTATCCACATCTGTGAATTAATAGGACTACATTCCATTGCTACCAAGTGTGACCCCAAATATCCTTTAAGAATCTGAGAGCGATTAAACTCATTAATGGTTTCTTAATTTGCATGACCAGAATCCGCGATTGAAAACAACTAGGCTGAAGCTGCTAAGATAGCCAATGCCGAGGAAAATTTTGACACGTACATATTGGTCTATAATGTAGGTACGTAAACGAACACACACACACACACACACACACACACACACACACACACACACACACACACACACACACACACATATATATATATATATATATATGTGTGTGTGTGTGTGTGTGTGTCTGTGTCTGTGTGTCGTGTGTTGCCTGTGTCAGTGTGTGTGTGCTTGTGTGTGTGTGTGAGTGCGTTGGTGTGTTTGTGTGTGTGTGTTTGTATGTTTGTGTACATATGTCGCTTCCAAAATGCCAGGAATACACAACAGGGATTAATAATAATAGTTCTCTAGAGTAAATTCAAATCCTAACCGGCTTTCGATAAGTCTATGAACACACTAGATATATTTCTGCAAGGAGAGAGATGTAAGCACAGGCTGTCGTGCGGTTTGCATAGCAGAGAGCCAGCCGATGAACAACACTAATAGTTTATTGCACGACCCAAGGAGCCGAAAGAAAGACAGGCTCCCTATGCCCCCTTCTCTCACTTGACTCTCCTCTCTTTGCATTGACACATTTCAGTGTTTAAATTACCAGTTTATGATTTATGCTTGCTTTTCCCATGACTAGTAAGTTAGTTTTATCATAATTTAATTTAAGAAAACTTGCTGCCATCCATGTGCAGATGTCACCAGTACATGCTCCAAGGAAGTTTAGAGATCTCAAGGCGTCGGAGGCTCGGAGATATAAAAGCAAAGGTACAACTTAGTGTCATCTGAATAGAAGTGAAAGCCTAGATTCTGCTTGACTATCACATCGGCAAGAGGGAGAGTGTAAGCAGTGAAAAGAACCGGACCTAACACAGAGCCTGAGGTTCCCAATATTACAAAGGTTCCTCGGATGATCTTTGTTAATTCACATCAATACTCCGAAGTCCTCCAATACGATAGGACCTGAACCATTGCAGAGCAGTGTCAGTGATGCCAGGCGAGATAAGAGGCGCTATAGAAGATCCTGGGTGATCGCTAGTTTAAGAAAATACTGAAAGATTGAGCAAAACAAGCTGAAACATGCATGTATACATTCATAAGTATGTTGTTGTACGACCTAAGCAAAAATGATTCTTGTTGAGTGATAAGCTCTACAGCCAAACTGTAACTTACTTGCAAGGTTTGAAGTTTCAATATATACGAGTTCAACTGGTCTGAAACCACTAGTTCTAGTGTCTCTTACAGGAATGGTGGAGGGGAGACTGGGCTGTTGATGCTCAAGTTCTCTTTTTCTAGTATCGCTTTCTTGAGAATCGGCCGGAGCTTCTTTTTAATGTGCTGGGACAAGACCTGAAACTAATGACGTCCTATTATTAGGAGTTTCAGCTGAATTTTGAGACGTAATTTGCATGAGTGCATATTTTTCAATTGCATGAAACTGTAGAATTTTCTAAGGCATACAGAGTGAGTAGCTCAGCCCACCGACCCTTACTCGCTTGCCAGAAGTGCTATGGGTATTGCGTCGGCGTTGCCCTACGTCGGGTAAAAGCATTTCGCATGTCCAGCACCTACGAAAGCCGCTCCCCCACCGAGAAGGAGCTGGCAGTGGCTTCACGTAACGTCGGGCACGGCTGAAAGAGTTTTCTCCGCTGGCTACTTGGTAGGCTATCAGCTCCATGATGCGCTTTACGCGAGCTCGTGAACGTGGTACTAATCTGACCTTCCCTTGCAGTCTGTCGATAGCGATTTGATTATTGCAGTTTCGTCGTTGTTTGTTAAAATCACTCGACTGCAGCCGGCAGAGGTGCGAAGCCCGGAGCCGCTTGTATTATCATCGCCCCACAATCCCCACCAGCGTCTTTAGCTTTCAGCAAGTCACGCTTTGAATGCCTAGGAGAACGAGTAGGACGCCGAGGAGCAGGAGGAGGAGAAGGTGGACGCCGTATGCTACCATCACCGAGGAGGATGACACTGGAATCGAAAAGGGGGAGAAAGAGGAGTAGAAGAAAGTGGAGGAGGACGTAGCGAAGAGTGAGGCAGTGATAGTTGGAAGAGGGGAGGAGGACGACGATTAGATGCTTAAGTACATATTTATCAACCATTTTGTGTGCTACTATGGTAATTGTGCGTTACCGTGCATGAAAATACCTTTTCGTGGCCGTAGTTGGCTGCTGCATAGTTACGTACGTTTGAATTTCTGTTACATGTAAATACTACGTAGCAGCAGCCATGGCTACTTCTTCAAAAAGAAACACGCTCACAATTTAGAACAAATTGTAGATCTTGGTGGCGATAAAATCAAAATGGCAACCAGCTGTGGCTGCGGAGCTCAGCATGAGCCAGTTAACTATATCCGAAATGAAGATCAGCAGAAAAAAGAGATCTCCATGAAGCGATAATCAACAGGAATCTGAGTCAAGAAGTCCAAACGTATAAGCTGCCGGCGAACTGATGGTATGGTTGTATAAAATGAGGCGGCTAATTATTACAGTCATAGGTCCATTAATGACGAAAAAACATAGCAGCATCCAAGGTTTCGAGAGATATGCCGAGTAACGCAAGAAGAAGAAGCACAACATTCGCGGGCAAATTTTCTGAAGTACCTGGACCAAAATCTGTAAGAATACCGAGAGTACAACTCAATTGCAGATAAGATCAAGAAAAAAACGCATTACAAAATCGGATCCAGCTGAACATTACATAGTTGTTTAAATAGCAACAGTATAACTAGGTGTTCATTGATTTTTGTACGTTGCTAAGTTTACACCAACAAAGCTTTGTGACGTTATAATTAATATCATTCTCACTCCAAATTTACGAATACACCTCCTATAGGAACGCAGATTTGCTGGCTCAACCATATTCTTATAAACGGAGTCGATTGCACACACCTTTCCGTGTTGCCGGTGCTTTGTTTTGCTATACGCAACATATCGCACGAAACTCAGTACATATACATTATATTCGCCCTCATTATCAAATCCTAGTGCATGTGTGTGTGTGAAACTAACCCACAGTTCTACGAGGTTTGGCTGTAGCTTTCAATGGCAGGGAAAATTCTTCAAATGTGGTCCTTTGGTAATGGCATGGGTACAATATTTTTTAGCAAGAATGCAATTTAATACTCACTACAATGTTGAAAAATATGTTATTGTTTATATTGAGCAATAGCAATGGGTTGAAAACATATGTCGTATTTATGAGGCATTTCTTTTATTGTAGAAGTCTGAGTGAATTCTCACTCTGCTAGATCGAATGAGGCTATTTTATTTGCTATAGTAATTGAATCAGTAGAGTCTAGTCATGTGTCTTTTACTTTCGAATGGCCTTAAGTATCGTGCAGACCTAAACTAGAGCAACTGATTCTTCACATTTATGACTCAATGAATCTTTAGGGCGATGTCACTTGCGTGTTCCTTCTTTCAGCAGCTGTAACAAAACACGAAGCGACTGCTGAGGCCGAAGTAGCTGACGCTTCAAGCGAAGGTAAGTCTGCTCATGTTAGTCTTTACATAAAATAAGGTGGAGTGATATTTAAGAATGCTTGATTGTACTAGGATTGAAAATAAATTCACTACAATAGCTATTTGTTTCTCCTATCCATGAAACCAGAAGAATGTTGGACCCGCATCAAATAGTCAGATTAGACACTCGAGTAAAAGTGTTATAAGAGTGCTGTTATAATTAGTTGTACTGCCTGTGATTCAAAAAAACTTTGTTGAAGATATTCTATTTTTCTGCAATTTCTAGACGAAACTTTAGCTAAACTTTTGCATCAGGATAAGTCTCCTGTGTATTCAGCTTGAAGTCTTGTTAGTTTTTGAGATTATTCCGTATTGTAATCGCTTAGCGAAAAGTATGCAGTATCTGAAAGAAGAACAAGTTTCCAGATCTGTTGAGCTGAAGAAGCCGCAATTCCTTTCTGAAGTCATCCACGTTAGAGATATATTGCTTGACGAGCCGATGAAAATTGTTGAATCGTTGACCTTGTTTCACGGACTGTAAAGCACATACCAGAGTGAAGATGCAGAGGCCACTCTGCGAAAGTTTAACAAGAGTTAGATCATCGGCATACTGCCATATTGTCGCATTGTCATATTGCTGTCAGTCATCAGCATGCGTATCCCATTTGCTGATAGTGGCTGCCCGATCTTAGAGCTTGAAGCGTTTGATAAATATGCATATATTACGTTCAGCTTTCTCGGCAATCCATCGAGCTTCGTCTTTTATTTTCTTGCTAGCTTAATAGTTTCCTATTCAGTACGTATTATTAACCCGAGGACATCCTAGATACTTGCTGTTTGTGCCATTTTTTTGGATTAGTAAATTAAGTTGCCGAGCTCAAGTTGCGGAGCTTAAGTTTCGTCCATCGGATAAGATGCTTGCAGTGACCAAGGTCTTTCGGAGGACGTGGGCTCGAGCCCCGAGGCTTACGTGAAGCACCCGAATAGAGATTGAGTTCTCATGACACGCTAAACCAATGAAGTTTATTTGTCGGTTTTAATTAATGATATAATTCTGATTCTAGCATTCTTTAAAATGCTACTGTGAGTGAGATATTTATCACGACAGTGACTATTGGTAGTTTTTTTTTAATATATGAAGTTTATAAGCACACCGATTGAGATGTTGGCTTTTTTAGGGTGCTTAAAAAACAATATTAACAGCTGCTGCTCAGATGTCTTGCAGCCAGAGGAAGAAGAGAGACAGTGCAATTTCGAAAATTACTGAAAGCGGTAAACAAGCTAGTAAATTGTTTTTCAAAAGCGTTTACAACCATATAAATTCCTATTAATAACTTTGGAAAATAAGCCGATGGCCATTAATTAGTGGCAATACGCTGAAAGACTTGGCCAACCTTGTATAATTGGAGTTTACATAAATTACGCGTTCTCGGCATACCATTTTAATGTAAATCTTCCGATCTTTACCGTGAATCTGGGCAGGCATTTTCATGAAATTTTAAATTTTCAACTGAACACTAATATTCTTTTATTTGATTTGTTTGCCACTCTACTGACACAGCGATTATGCGCTTTGAAATGTAGAAGGAAATTCTTCCAAAACAGTTGGTGTGTTGGTCGGCGTACTCGCTCTTGTCATTGCCGTTACTGGCATTTCTCTCTGGAAACTTCTCAGCAAATTTGATGGAGATCAAAGTCAAGACAAGTTCATCGAAAGCAAAAGTGGCAGCCGCTTTGAATTAACTGAAGGCAAAAGTTACGAAGGGTCGTCCAATAAACCAGCTTTATCTCAGCACTCTTTGGGTGCCAGCAGCACTGTGGAAGCCTCTAAGATTGATAGCAGCTTAACTGCATCATCTGCGGGAAAACCATCAACGAAAGCTCGGGAACTTGCTTCAATCCAGAGCTCCAGCAGCATCCTCTAGCAGTAATGTGGGACCGATTTGTTAGTAATGCATTATTTTGTCTAGCTTCAGCTTTCAAAGGCCCGCTGTTAGTCATTATTTAGCCTTCTACTAGCCTTTCTATGTAATTTTTGAAGCTAATAAAGGTTTTCGCATATTCCTGTGACTTAAAATTCAAGTTTATTCGATTGCAAAGTAGCAAGCCGCGTAGACAGCGTTCTGAGTAAAAGTAAAGATTGCTTGCGAAAATTTCACATTGCTTTCAGCGCCTGATTTTAATGGTAGATGCACTTGCGCTTTCAGTAATGGTTGTAACCCAGCTTAAGCCCTAAATCAATGGCAATGATCATCCATTGGTGTCTGACTAGTTAAAGCCTGACTAAAATTTGACCCAGCTGATTTTTTTACTACTGCAACAGCGAGAAATATTTTGTCTTCATCTGTTTTTATTGCTATGAGTGAGCGAAGATCACGACATTGCATGATGGGAAAACATACTAAGCAAATAAAAGGCACTTACTAATACTTTTAAATTAACTGAAAAGTTCCTCGAGTGACCTAATGAAAGTTATGGTGGTCAGCATATATTATTCACTCTATTACTTTGGTAAATTAAAATAATCTGAACGGAAATTCAAGCTCATGTCCAATATTTAGCTGGGAGCAAGGTTATGCACTTATAGTTTAAGCAAAAGTCGAGCCATGCATGTTTTTATAAACGTCCAAGCTTGATAAATTGCATGCATCTCAGAACCAGCTACAATTCCTTTTAAGAGCAATGCCTCTTCCAACTTTTTAAAGCTCTTCGTTACCACTTTATTATACTACTCTTGCCTGTCGACCAGAATTACTTCCTATTTAGGCTTAACATTATATCGCTTGCTGCCATAAATCCAAATAAATATCTACACTATTCACCTTCTGATATACTGATATTCTTGTCTACCGGATTGTCTTCTGCTACGTAAATAATGAGGTTTAACCTGCTACGCTGTAAATTTCCTTTACTTTGTTTTTACTAATGCATTATCGTGCCATAATTTTGACAAAAGAAAATATGCATATACAGCTTAATAACTGAATGGGTGCTGCCATTATAGAGCAAATATTTGTTTACCTGCCACTGAAAGATACCGATGGGCTTACTATTGGCTAGAAATATAGATCAGCCCGTCACGCTCGGTGATTTGATCGGGACTTCTTTAACTGTTTCTCTGGTCTGTTTACTTGAACGCTTGAATGCATAAGGAATGGAGAAACCTGTGGAGCCTTATACCTATTACAGCTGCAGCCACTACCAACTAAAGCACTTAATTGATATCAACTGCCTGACCCATTTTCAGGACATCTACTTATTTTTCTGTTGCCTATCCATCCGAAAAATCTATAGGTAAAGTTTTTTCGTGGTACCACATGCTACTCAGACCAAATGATTAATTTTACCTCTTTAGAACTCCTAGTATTTCATGGGCTGACTCAGTTCTTTACTTAACCAATTCTCTGACCTATCTAATACGTAATATACCGGCTTCTCATCCGTTTGTTGTATCAAAAGAAAGTGCAATTTAACAGCTTATGAAATCCTGGGAGTTTCGTCCAACTGAGATCCTTCATACGTTTGTTGGTATGGGCAGCACCACATTAGCTGACTGCATTAACGTTTTGCAACGCTAGGGAAGCACAGATGAACTATGGTTTACAGCAGACATTAATAGAGCTAGATTCACCAAACACATGCTGACAAAAAATATATTAAATGGACCAACTGCATATCGGCAAGCATACAAGGATTAATGTAGACTTTATCATTCGATCTGACCAAATGCTTGGATTAGCTTCAACGAACACGAAGTTGAGTGACATATTCTTAATCCCAAATGCTAATGCCACGATCTAAAAACTCTGATGTCGAAGATTATCCCTCTGTTTAACTGCTGCGAGGTTAGCGTAATTCTATATAATCCTTGTAAAGATTAAGCTTAATTTTCGGCTAGATTTTTGGTCAAAAGATAGATAAGATCTATGAGTGTAATCCCATTGTCTCAGAATCACTTCTGGAGACCCGTAAACTAATTCCGTGTCTTGCCTCAATGTCTACATCCAAGAAGGCTGTGTGACATCATCCTGAAGTTCGTATCCCGGTTAAAGAAAACTACTCCTGTAGACCCTACTCCAACCGTCCTACTCCTACAATGCACAGATCTGCCAGCTGCTACCACCATTAAAATATTATTAGCCTCAGATCACGTCCCAGCATCTTCAAAAATGACTGCTGTCAGGCGACTTCTCAAGAAAGCAAGACTACGCCTAGAGAACCTCAGCAAATTCCTCATGGACTCCCTTTTCATATTCCTACTAATGAATATGTCGTGACCGACCAGTTTAACTCGCCTATTTTACCTTGACACCTAGCTAGATAACATCAGTATAGTTTTATAACCAAGCACTCTGTATATGCAGCATTTTTGTGTTTTAGCCGATTTCCTTAAGAAGGCAAACTTGGGAAGAGTATGTCTGTTTTGCTGGCACAATCTTTCGGTTGCCTGTGTTATTATTAATAATCGATTCCATCTCGAGTGCCTCTTACCTCCTAAATGAAAAAGAAACGCTAGCTGATCGATCAGCCTCTTTTTTATAGCGACAGAAAAGCCTTTAAGGCTATCACCACCGCTTGCAGTGGTATTACACTATCTCTCACCACAGGATTAGAACCCACGACATCGGAACAGAGGTCATGAAAACCCAATATCTTACCCAGTGGGCCATAACGGCTCACTGATATTCCACTGCCACGGTACAGCTCATATGTCGGAAAGGAACTCCAGAGTTATGATGCGAAAGGACGAAAACTATCCGATGAGCCATTTAAATTAGGGCCCCCGATCTCGCTGGGTATTCAATTGCTTTTCACTGTTCATATTCTTAACCTTTCCTACGTGACTTAACGGTAAAATATAGGCTTTCACTTTTATGCAGATCGCTCTCTATTTTAGCGTGATCTCATGTCAGCCCTCGGGCGATTCGCATTCTCTCAATGCATTTGCTCCTTGTATTAATGGCGTCCACATATAGATATCATCGAATGATCCAAATGAGCATAGTGATTAAACTAGCCTACTAGTTACGGGCAAATGATGCATTATTCGAGGATTGGAAAACCTGACACCGACATTGGCACTGACGAAACTATTTCTGTTGATTACATATGAAATATAAGTTTTCTATTCCAAAGTGACCTTTCATTATACGACGACATCACCTCCCCTGTTAAGTCTGCCTACTTTCAGCTACCTAACGACTCTAAAATGTGTGCTTGCTCAGACGGGATGCCACCTCTAAATTGTCCAAGCATTTTGACATCTCGTCTCGATTTACTGAACTCGGTGCTTTCTGGTCTAACGACCTGTGCAATTAGCACCCTGACTTTTTGAAATATCCTGTAGCATGAACTCTTTGTTGATAGATCCTTGCTCTATTAATCTTGCACTTGACCGAGTATATCCTACTCAGTATTTTCCTCTTGCCACTGGCCAGGCCTACGAGTCATCAAGTCTTCCTCTTCTCTATCACCCGATTAATGACCAGCCTGCAACGTAGGGGCTAATTTTTAGATTCCAATCCCGGTACGTTTCGCCACAAATCGAGGAATGAACCACTTTTTTACTGTCAGCCGCTTGAACTTTTGACGGCTCTTCCAGAGAATATAGTAGCACTACATTTCTATTTTTGGCTCAGCTGAGTTACCAGTGGAGATAGGTTTACACACGGAAAGGACTTGATCGTCATTCTGTAAAAAGGCATGCTAAAAATGCACATTTTGCACTGTATGGCAGTGCTCCTGAGCTTTCGCAACCATTCGATGGTGGCTGGACCATTATTTTTACCTGCAATACCTGGAATAAATTCAGTCCATCGAGGACTGGTGGCTAGGTATTCCAATTTGGGCTTGCATAGCTACCCTTTTGAAACCTCTGTCACATGATTGTTTAGGTTACTTTAAGTTGCATCTCGTGTTTCTTGATTTTATTTATTAAATTTGAGCCACGGCATTTGAATTTTCTTTTTTAATTAGACTTTCTGGTTAATACAGTACGTCGAAACACGGTAGCTAAGAAATATTTGAACGAGAGCTAAATGTGAAGCGGTTTTTCTATAGAGCTAGAACATGAGCCTCACATGATAAATATATTTCTCAGATATTAAGGTGCGTGATATTAAATTGATTATTAGTGTGTTATACTTGAAGCTTATTGAATGGTCACAGCAACATGGACTGGTGATTATGCAGTGAATTAATGTTCACGCCGATGTTTTCACTCGTAATATAACCAAGATGTGGTTTGTAGAGCTGCCACTTCATTGTTGTTTCCTCGATTCTGACTGAGCCGTCCTGCTATAAATGAGGTCAAGCACAAGCTCTGGTGTTTGGCGATTTTGAAGTCATAAATAACTGATGAGGTGATTAGGCAAACTAGTTTCTTGTGTCAGCCACGCTTAAAATCCCTACCCTGAATAAATGCCGAAAATCATGGAAGCACCACTTCCAAAAATATTGTTGGCTATTCTACGTTTGTTTATGGGGAAGCATTGCTAGCAGATCGAAAGGCAAAATATTGCTTGGAATGAGTATTAAATTAAAGGAGATTTCATTGTTTGATTAATTTGATTTCACTGTTGATTATTTAATTAATCCAGTATTCTAATAAATCTTTCTTTGTTATTCACAGAAGCTCCTTATGGTTGCTGGTAATAATATTAACAATAATAATGCAACTGATAGAGCTCCTGCAGAGACTCAATCTCTTTCTAGAAGCTTTACATTTGCTGCAAAGAGAAATGCAATTGAACGGTGAGTGATATCGTGCTTGATAAATAACCAACAGGAAAAACATGGTTAGTGGTGACATGCACAGGGTCGGCTGGCAAATGTGGTTAGTCGCTGCATGCACAGTTCTAGCACACCTAAGCGTGTGAAGGAATAATCACGGGGACCCACTGAATGCTGTCCTAAATTTCCGTGTCTGTAAGTTCTTTTTAAATGTGGTCAAGTCAGGGGATGTTCTGACGTGAGTCCGGAGGGAGTTCTAGGCTTTGAAAGGATACGAACTAAATGCATGGTCCCCAAAATATTTGAGTTTTGAACGACGCATTGGTAAACTGTTGGATTCCAAAAAGCGGCCTGATGGGGGAAGTAGATCTGAGAGGTGCTCGGAGGCTGGGAGGGATCAAAGCAAAGGTACAACTGAGTGTCATCCGCAAAGAAGTGAAAGCCTAGATTAAGCTTGGCAATCACATCAGCAAGAGGGAGAGTATAAACCGTTAAATGAACCAAACCTAGCACGAATCCCTGAGGTACCCTGTATTTCATATTTCATATTTCAGAGGTGCCTCAGATGATTTTTGTCCATTCACGTCAATACTCTGAAGTCTCCCACTGAGATAGAATCTGAACCATAACTGAGCACTGCAAGTGATGCTCAGGCGAGATGACAGGAGCTCTAGAAGTACTGTGTGACCGATAATATCAAAAGCTGCCGATAGATCGAGCGAAGCAAACAGAGACACTCTACTCACATCTGCATTCCTAAGTAGGTCGTTGTATACCCTAAGCATTTGGAGACCGTGCATTTAGCTCGTATGCTCCCACAGCCTGGAACTCCCTCCCGACCTGCATCAGAACATCCCTGACCTGACCACATTTAAAAGAAACTTAAAAACATACCTATTTAGGACAGCGTTTAGTGGGTCCTTGTGATTCGTCCTCGATGTGCTTATGCGTGCTGACACTGTTCATGCTGCCACTAACCACATTTGCATGCTGACCCAGTGCATGTAACCCCTAACCATGTTATTCATTTTGTTTGTTTTTCAAGCATGATTTTACTTACTATTCTATTGCGTATCACTTTGCAGCAAATGTAAAGCGCCTAGAAAGAGATTAAGTTCTCTGAGGGCGCTTTATCAAGTGCAATATTATTATTATTATTATTATAAGCAACGCTGACACTGTGGAGTAACTAGCTCTAAAGCCAGAATCAAACTTACTATCAAGGTTTGAAGTTTGGATATATGAGTTCAGCTGCTTAGCCACGACCAGTTCCACTGTCTTTGATTAGAAAGGTAGAATTAAGACTAGGCGGTAGTTGCTTAAGATATCTTTGTCTAGTGTCACTTTGTTGAGAAGTGGCCTGACTAAAGCTTGTTTGACGGGTGCTGTGACATGGCCTAAGGCTAATGACATATTATTGATGTTAATTATGCTTGGCAGTGGCACATCAATGCAATGTACGAGCAGGACATTGGGAATTTGGTCCAGAGGACTTGTCTGGTATGTCGCATATATATATATATATACATATATATATATATATATATACCCTTTCCAAATATATATATATATATATATATATATATGTGTGTGTGTGTGTGTGTGTGTGTGTGTGTGTGTGTGTGTGTGTGTGTGTGTGTGTGGGTGTGTGTGTGCGCATGTGTGTGTGTGTGTGCTTGTGTGTGTGTGTATGTGTGTGTGTGTGTGTGTGTGTGTGTGTGTGTGTGTATGTGTGTGTGTGTGTGTGTGTGTGTGTGTGTGTGTGTGTGTGTGTGTGTGTGTGTGTGTGTGTGTGTGTGTGTGTGTGCGTGTGTGTGCGTGTGTATTCTACCACATAGTGTCCTTTTTGAATAAGGGTATTCATTGAGTTGAGCATTCCTCGTATTGTACAAGTGAGCCAAGTTTGCTTCGATTCAGTTCATTCAGTGGTTCTGTCTTTAGCCCCGACAATCTATCAACACGATGACTTTTCGTTCCGCTTTTTTATATAATGGGATGGGCATGACAACCTAATTTTCGCCTCCCGACAACAACCACCTATAGTGTTTCCTTTCCAGCTCACTATTTCTATCCGAAATTAAAATTCCCTCCAATAGCGAATGTAGTTGCCGACATTGCTAGCATTGTGTCAGAGCAGATCTGCTTTCCGACGTGGTAGCAAAGCAAACACGTGTTTGCCGACATTTAATAATAATCATTTCCGTCACTCATCTTATTCCCATGCTCCCTTGCCTCACTAGCTGCCCTACTGGCAAATGCTACTCCTTGCAATTAGCCTGCAGATTTAGCTTCGCCGAAACCTAGTGACATCCATATTTAATATGTTAGCATGTGCCTATTATGGCTTCACAATGTTCAGTTAAATGCACTCGTTGATGTGGTTACAGCTGCCAGGGTTGGTTGATAGGGCATTTCTGGTACGAAATCTACACGATGCAAGAGCGACGACGGTGAAGGAAAGGGCACTGACTCTCTCCAGAATTTTCTAAATTTTCACTGCAATCTCTCCATTGAGTGCAGCACAAGCCACTCTAGCCTAATAGACATTAAGCCAAAAGTTACCTCTGTATGCTTATCGCCCATTCTGGTTCTTTATTACTCACTCAATTTGCTATAAATCCAAAAAGGACTGCAAAAAATGTACACTTCCTTGGAATTATAAAATCTAAAGCTTTGCAGATTTAGGAAAAAACTGCTGCCAAAATACTACATATACTAAAAAGTTCCACTGTGTAGGATTGTGATGAAGATGCAGTAAAAATATGTGATGTACATGCTGCCACCTCAACTAGACAGCAAGGTGCAGAAAACCATAGACCAACTTATTAGTTTGGAGGTTTCATTTTTTTGCGGATTAAGTTGATTTTCAAAAAATGGTTTGTGGATGCACAATCAGAAGACATGGGTGCAAGACTTCTTGGGTGTGTCATTTAATCCCCTCTATAAAAATCACCACAAAACTGTGTCCAGCAATAGCTTAAGGATATGTCAAGGTTTAAGACTTCTTATTTTCACCATGCTCTTACAAATGCGAGATCTGGTTCAAGAATAGGTAAGAAATCGACAGTGCATTAACAGCATGAAATCAGATGAACTTTGTTCCCCCGTGAAACAGAGAGCCGTATATCACTTAACGATTGATTTAGCAGTCTAGGCAATCATATGAGATGCCAAAAATTCGTTTACCTACAGAGGTTATAACGTGTTTCTGAATCTGTGAGACCGCAGTTTAATTTATACTATGAAGTTAGTAAACTGAAACAGAATATAAGGACCCCATTTGATAGAATTCTTTCATTTCTTTTCTACCAGTAAACGCAGTTCCAAGTTTTTGATGCATCGTGGCAAAGGATTTTGTTGATTCTTCCAAAAAATCATACTATTTACTGTGAATGCTCAAATTAAAATCCTTCAACCCTTCACTGTTTCTGTAAAAAATGCCAAACATGTTTTTATAATACATCTTATTAAGTCGGATATCAGATGCATTAACTATATCTTGCTTGCAGATGCTCTAACTTCAGTAAAAAAAATCTGGCGAGCATTGTGGCTATGTTGATAGACGGAAAGTTCCCATTATAAACGTAATCTGGGTCAATGCACATACTACTCGCATAGCAAAATAACTAACGTTGGTTGCTTGTGCAATTTGTTAAAAGATAGTTATGACACGTAAAATCATCGCTTTGGGTAAATTTAGCACAACACAGTTCGTGACTGAATTATCGGAGATTATAAATCTTACCACAGGTAGACTAGAGTTTTGGTTAGTACTGTCTGTTGGTGAATTGAGCCTCTATGATGATCTTGATATGTTCGTTTTAGCCAAAATCTTGAGGAAATCTATGAAGAGATTGACCTAACCTACTCCATTCTGACTGGGCTTTATTCCTTAAAAACTAATAGATCTAACGAAACGAGTGTAATAGCAACACTAACGACTGGCTATCTCAATTTCAAAAAATCTGATTTACCCTGTAAAAACTCCTTCAAATCCCACGTTTTAAATTTCCTCCTTTATGTATTTTTGAACGGTAGCAGTAGCTGACAGCTTCCAAGGCACCAGGTCTTACTGTCAGCAGTTTCCTGACTCCGTCTTGAGTCAGTATTCAGGAAATTCATCCTTTCTCGATCTCAGGGATTTTAACTTTTATTTCCACGAATAAAATCATTCTTTAAATCCTACACGTTGCATAACGGTGCCGAATATTGAGCCCTTTGACTGCTATCATATTGAGTGGTATATTCAGCCAAGTGACGGGTTGTTTTGCTCTGGTTGCACCTATTCGTGACCTTCCTAATAACAATGTCACATGCTCGATCAAGCGCTCTCTTCAAAGAAATGTATCGGATTAACTTCAAGGTTTCTGTCGCTCACTTTTAGGTCCCTTCATTTTATGGCTCCAGCCTATCTCTCAGATATACTCCCCAACCAGGCCAAGCATAGTACCACCCCCTTTTCGGAATCCAAAATTCTACAAATACCTCGTACAAACCTTAAATTCTTTGAAGACCGTGCATTTAGTTTGTGTGCTCCCAAAGCGTGGAACTCCCTCCCGACCTGCGTCAGAACATCCCCTGACCTGACCACATTTATAAAGAACTTACAAAAATCTATTTAGGGCAGCATTAATGGGACCCTGTGATTTGTCCTTCATGTGCTTATGCGTGCTGACACAGTGCATGCTGCTACTAACCTCATTTGCATGCTAACCCTGTGCATGTCACCCCTGACCATGTTATTCATCTTGTTTATTTTTCAAGCATGATTTTACTTACAATTCAATTGCATTTCCCAATGCAGCAAATGCAAAGCGCCTAGAAACAGATTAAGTTCTCTGGGGGCGCTTTATCAGGTGCATTATTATTATTACTATTAGCAGCAGCACTTAGTAAACATTATCTTTTGAAATTGCTATATTACCAAGTTATATGAACTAAACCAAATATATTGAGTGCATCTAAGCAGACGAGCGTTCTGGCAAGCTTTTAATGAGTTCGCTAGAACAAATACAAGAGCGGGAAATATAGTCTTAATTAATGTGTCGAAGGCTACAGAGCTTCAGTAAGTGTACTGAAATTTGCATTGCTTATCAGAGAGCCAACTTGGATAAGTCCACTATAGCGTCACTATAGTGTGTTTAAATGAGATAACTACATATGAAACAGGTTCTCGTGTTTAGCATACATCTTTCAAGGCACTCCTTATCAGTATTCGTGCAATGGTGAAATAAGCGAGTAATAATTGTAGACCAGTGAAATACGATACCCCTAAGTTTGTGGATTGAAGCCCACAACACGTAAACACAATCCATATAAAACTCTGAAACTTGCTGGTTTCCAATGAGGAGTCCAAGGTTTTTCAAGATTGTTAATCGCTTGTGTGGTTTCTGGCAGTCTCGTATCCATCTTAACGCTTGACAATCACGACAGCTCACATCTTATCGAAAATGTTTATTCAAAGCCCCTTCGCTTTTCAGGCTTTAGGTTCCTCAAGCAGTTCAATTGGCTAGACACATGGGGCAACATAGAAGAGTTAGATTTTGATAAAACTCCAAAAATAGACCACTAGTACTGCCAGCAACGTAAGGGATTGCAAAGTCGTAGTGTTAGCAGAGTTAAACCATGAATTGTGAATCTGATTTAAAGGTTCATCATTGTCTTACAACCTCATACACATCTTCTAAGATGTAGCCAGTCTGCGGTTGTGAGCGATGGGTAACATCCAGCAAATCCATTAGCCAAGAATACCCAACAAGTACGCTTCCACAATTCGGTGAGCATTAGTAGATTTGGAGCTACACTGTTAATTGCAATGCTATTATTGTGAGAGGTTTTAGCCAACTTAGCACGGTCATTGAGCATTTTTAATACATTGCAATAGGGAAACTCTTGACAGCAGTTTTAAGCTTCTGTCACACTCAAAAATGATACATGAAATTGGTCTCTAAATCAAAGAGAACTGCGGGAGCCATTGTTTTAAACATGGGGATACGGTGCTTACTCTTCATAAAGTTTTTAATGCGTATGAGCTCTGTAGTAAACAAAATATTTCCCACTACAAGCAGTGGCTAGTGCTGGTGAGACTAGCATGGGCACCTGCATCGCGCTGCTCGATCAGCCTACCTTTACTCTTTTTAAAATCACCAATGGGTCCAATTCTCTCCAAAAGTATGTAATCATCAGTTATCAACTGTCTAGATAATAAGAATCTACCACCATTGGCAATAACATCATGGTTGTGCCAGCTTTTTAGAGATAAAGTGAAAGTGTGAATTCACAAATCAGTGTTATTTTAAATGAGCATGTGTCTCAAAAATGCAAACTTCCTTCACTCTAATAGTGGAACTTGTATTGATTATCTCTGTAGATTCAGATTAGCAGCGGGCCTAGTGATCAGAATACATTTATATAACCTAATATTTGTAAAGCATTTGAAGCTACCGACGTATCGTTTGGTGAATCTTGCGGTTCTCCGCAAAGTTAGATGCAAAGAGAAGGAATGACATGTTCGAGCTGTAGCCTGAGACTTAATTTAGCACTGTGTAAAGTGTTTTGCACCCTTTTCATGTACCTTGGATATTTCAATAGATATGCTTTAGGATGTAACAAAGAATATATGCCTCAAATGTACCAATCTGAATCCAAAAAAAATGTTCCAGAGATACAGTACTCGTGCTCCAACTCTCGAGTGAGTCCATGACTCATTTAAAGAATTCCGAATAAGAGGCAGTCAGCCTCTTTGGAGCA
This sequence comes from Cristatella mucedo, assembly GCA_009760855.2. Classification (NCBI taxonomy): domain Eukaryota; kingdom Metazoa; phylum Bryozoa; class Phylactolaemata; family Cristatellidae; genus Cristatella; species Cristatella mucedo. Next base: position 4,873,340 of record WPIO01000003.1, on the reverse strand, counting down.
GCAAAGGACTGTTCATGCTTGAGGCAAGATAAGACAGCTATTTTAGTGTGGAGTAATTTAGAAATCCATGCTAGGCTTTACGCAGGTAAAAGAACTAGTGTGTCTCCTTGTGTTTGCTGGAGGTTTAAATTTGATTTTCTTTACTTTGAAGTCGAATCCAGCGGCTGCAATGTTTTGAAACATCTCGAGCTTTAAAATTGCAGGGTGACGCTATTGCTATTAAAATAATGTTTCAGCTTCGGGCATAAGTAACTTCATTCGGCTTACCAGTCCCAAATGCAACATTAACAAATTCTCAAACACCATAATCGGCGTTTAAAATTGATCTCACGTATTTATAAGACCAGCTTACTTACTAGCCAAATACAAAGCCAAATGACCTGCCTGAGAGCTCAACTAAATCCGAGACAATGCACCACGGTTACAGTCACACATTTTAAGCAAACGGCCATGCCTACCTTAGCCCTCACACTCCAGCTCGCCCAAGAAAAAGCAACATGGTCGATATATAATTTCCTCTCATTTGCTTCAATAATATGGATATAAGCCATCTACGTGCATGGAACCATCAGGGAACTAAATCTCTTTGAAGTCACTTTACAGATTCTCTGTAGAAAGCATTACCAAATGACCGGCTATAACATTCAATAATATGGATATAAGCCATCTACGTGCATGGAACCATCAGGGAACTAAATCTCTTTAAAGTCACTTTACAGATTCTCTGTAGAAAGCATTACCAAATGACCGGCTATAACATTCACATGCATCCGGCACAGCCTGAGAAGGTATTTGCACACGAACGAGGAATCACAAAACTTGCCAAATCCTGTATATAATTGATGCGTTTTAAGCATCGTATTAAACTTCTTCATGCTAGGGATCATTGCAACATGTGTCGATTGCGAGTTCCAGACTTTGGGAGCATAGGAACTAAAAGCACGGTCTCCAATGGTTTGTGTGTTGGTACGAGGTAATAAAAATAAAAATACTTTAGGTATGGGCCCTAAGAGACTCAATCTCATTATAAACCCTTTCTATCAGCTGCAAAAGAAGAATGATCAAATTGTTAGCGGTAGAATGCTCAATGACAACATAGCCTAACGATTCGAGTCAGAACAGCTGGTTAAACGATCCTGTGCACGTTGGTAACCTAGTTTTTATGTGTAGTGAGGCTGGTAGGTCTCATAATTTTTCACTCTATGGAGGTCAGATTGATCGTGAAATTTTTTCTAGGCCACTCGATCCTGAAGCTCTTCAGAATATCTGCGAAGGCTGCAATAAACTTAAGGTGTCCTATTTAAACATTAAAGCCAGATTACACCAAAACTAACATGGAAACCCAAGCTTGGCGTAATTTAGTAGACGGCAAAAGGGCTACTCTTGACGGCAGTTCTACACTAACATCACAGTCATGAATGACTCTTGAAATCGGTTGCTACCCTAAGCACAAATACAAGCGCTCCTGGCTCTCAACTCAGGGATGAAGTGCTTACTCTTTACGAAATAGTTTCTTAAAGTTCAGTTTTGTAGTAAGCAATCTATTTCCCACCACTTGCAGTGGCGAAAGCTTGTGAGACTTAAATGTGGCACCTTTATCAGGCCGCTTGATCGTGCTACTTTTGTTTTTTAGTGGTATGATACAAAAGCGAACATGGAAAATGATAATCAAACAATCATTCAAACTAAATTGTTTATTAAGTTTTGAAAAACCAATATGTTCCAGATTTTTACTAAACTATGTAGTCATCAGTTAGCAACTGTGAGCACATTGGGAATCTACCACCATTTGAAAAATCACCACGGTTTGGCAAGCTGGTTAAAGATAAAGTTATAGTATAAGCTCACAAATTAGCAATATTAAAAATAAGGTGCTGTCTCAAAATATGTACTTCCTTCACACTAAATTTCTAATTGTATTTGCGATCCTTGAGGATGAAGATTAAAAGCGAGCTCAGTGATCTGAAACTACTTCTATAACTTGATCGTTCAAGCATTTGAAGCAATCAACGTATCGTTCGGCGAATCTTGCTGTTCTCCGTAAAGGTGGACGCAAAGAGAAAGAATGATATGCTCAAGCTCTAGCCGTAGACCTAACTTAGGGCTCTGTAAAGTTGTTTGTACCGTATCCATGTACCTCGGAATTTGTAATGAACATGCTATAGGGTGTAGCAGAGATTTTATACGTGAGCTATCTCCATTTGAATATGAATACAGTAAGTCATGCGTTAGTTTGGAAACACGTTGAATGCATAGATTTGGTCCTCTTTTGATATTCATTTATGCTTTTCTTTTTCTCTTGTAGTAACGAGTCTCTATGGTTTTCGTGTCGAACCATTCGCGCCTCGTCCATCTCCATCACCAGTGTACAAACCACCACCAACTGAAGCTTCCGTGGCGTTAGTATACAACCACCCTGGTATGTAACGTTGAATTCTCACAGGCAGCACTTTTACTTGTCATTACAAACATCCTCACTGAACTGGTCACCGTTTTTCGAAGTTATGGCATTCCTACTTGAGCCATTTAAATTATATCATCAGCCCTCGGGTATGGTTATCGAATCGCTTTACGCAGACCTCTTTCATGCAGCCACATGGTAGCAACTTTTGAGAGAAATTATTTTGTTCGACTGCCCGTACAAATTAGGTATTTATCGAGTTTATATACGGTTTTATTAATTGTATCTTAAAGGTGCATGATTAGGTAATCGTTGAATCCGTTGGTTGGTAGTATTTTTGATCGGTTGTTGCTTGTCGTCTATTTTATATATGACGACATAAACTGAATAATTAGCTTTTGAACCTATCTAATTTCTGGGAGCTTTCTAACTTTCGCGGACTTGAACGGTTATATGAGGCTTGACCATGCTAAAAGCGTAGGTGGCAAATATATTTTTGCTTGAATGTCATTATGCATTTGTCCTTACTTATAAAAGAGATTTGTAGTATTGGGTGCCAAATATTTGCATTTACTGTTACCGTTACTAATTTAGTTAAAGTTCAGCGACTAATTGAGTTAGAGTTGGTCTAATGTTTTTAGTCCCATTGCAGCATAAGACTTGGGGAGGATGTAAAGGTGTCAGAAAGTCATGAATTTGGCAGTGGCAATCACTCGTTAAAATATCTTCATCACATTGAAGTTGGACAAAATATGACTAAGTTTCTGAAAGTAAAAGCCCATCGGCTTCCTCCTTTTTAATCTCTCGCTTTATTTAGTCAGTGATCCTATCTGGTTAGTTTTTCTCGCTTTGATCTTCATCTATTATTGAGAGAGATGACATTTTGAAAAAACAAACAAGATTTTCCATTGGTTACGAACTTGGAGAGAAAATGGTAGAACAAATATTGCACTTATCTAAGTCACATACATATGGTAACTTATCTCGTTGACATAACTGGGGTGGGCTAGCCACAGGTCAACACCTGCTATGGAGACGTAAATGACTTCGAGTAAGGCGTATTCTGTTTAGCTATGATTACTTAATACATTGTACACTCTATGGTATTAAGTCAGATAAAAATTTGTATGCAATATTCCTAATATAATAAATTGTATGTTAAGGCAGAATTAAATAGAAGAACTCAATAGCCATGACGCTCACACAGAGAGTGCTTGATTTTTCAAAATCAGGTCATGCGGGCCTAGCTAGTACCACCTTTAGCTCATTAAATGGCTAGTATGTCAGATCTTCCAAAATATCAGTGTCCGTTGTGGTCTTTCACGAATATTTTAAGGTTTCGCAACTCATGAGACGACCTTTTTCGTAATCTAGCAATAATAATCATGCCACAATATTGTTTTTAAGAAAAAGAGAGCTCGCTCTCCTTCTAGAACGTCACGTCAACTATATAGGGAATAATGCAAATATGAAAACAAAAAATAAGGCGATATGTGTGTGACCTCTAATAGAATACCCATTTCCATCACAGCCAATCTATATCGGTTACGACAAGACAAATTGAAAAATGCGAAGTTCCCAACATACAATCATAACTTGCGAGTTTTGTATAGAACTAGGCATTTTTCTGTGCAGAAAGAAAGAAAGGAGAGCGAGAACCAAGCAAAGTTCTTACGCTGATGCACAAGGCTCGTCACGGCCATACTACTTCGTACCTAGCTGCACTGCTGATTCAGTTTCAGCCTCTGTGCAACATCAGGTATTGATTGGACAATAAATTAGCTGTTCTATTCCTCCGCTTAAAGACCGTTGGGGACAGATGCTTCAGCTTTGTATTGCCTAGGCTGTGGAATTCGCTTCCACAATTCATAGGCAATGACAACTACTATCCTGCCGCCGACTATGGCGCATCCTTTTTACGTATACTGAGCTGCTACTTCCATGTTACTCAATACCTCAACTGCTCTCCTGACTCTGCAATGTTTCCCAATTTCTCTTTATGGCGTGAGACGAAGTCCTGTTGGCTATGGAATGCTTACCGAACGCCGCTTAGGCTGTGAGTGACCTATGCTAAACTCGCATGCCTAATACCCACACAGTCGTTATGACTTGCAGTGGAGTTGCGCAAAGAGGTACAAAAATACAATATGCTAAGCAAGTAGCCAATGGAAGGGAAATTAATACTTTTAGCGTTCGGTTTAGAGTGAACTGAGGAGGAAGTAAATTGAGAATTTACGTCAAGATTTATTTTGGATAGAATTAAAATGAAGCCAAACCTCGCGAGTTTATTAGATAAAGAGACCACTGGGAGAGTTCAAGTCTCCGGTTTCAGTAGCTAAAAGGAGATAAAGTAGGCTTCAAAACTTGGAGAGACCGAAGCCATAGTGATGAAAAGCTAAGCTTAAGTATGAATGCGTACCTTTGTTTCGCTCGCTACTGTGCTAGCCACCGGTGTCTTTTGGTTCCTTAGCGGAAATCGGCTGATTATAAACAGTCGCTTTCGGCTCCCATAGTTGGGCTTGATCGTTTTAACAGCCCCAGGGCCTGTCATTACACAGTAAACTGGCAGACCACAAGAAGACTTATGCTTTCGCGTTACAAATACCGTAGCCACGTAACGTAACAGCTGCCACATTCTCGACAGACGCGAGGAGCTGCGGGCTTTTTTGCACCAATTACAAGTTTCTTACTCTACAGGCGGTAAGATCTGTGAGTATCGAGCTCGATAAGCATCAACTGGGCGATTTAAAAAATGAACCCGCTTTGCTGTGGCATACTTATCTAAGCACGCCCGAATGGCTGCAACGCTTTGTAGCCGACAGGCGGTGGACTCGACAGCTCGGAGCTGACGAAGCCGGCTGCTGTCAGTCTCGTGATTGTTCACTTTGGATTAGAAGGCTCACGCACTGTGTATGATGCCGGTACAGGAGATACTCTGGTCAAGCCAGATTTCAGGGGCTTGGCTTTCCAGTGGGCTCCGCTGCGTAACAGAGATAGGTACAATTTGGAAGATCTTGTTCTATTGTTAAGAATTACAAACTGAGTCAACTCTAGGGCTGTGATGATTGCTTTGTGGAGGGTGGGGCAATATTCAAGGAGCCAGCTTTCTCCACATGTAGCATACATAATGCAAACCGTTCGACTTCAGTAAGCCATCTGTAACCATACACCACTCAGCCAATGACGCCGCCCTATTTCATAACAAGGCAAGGCATATCCCGACCGGCAGCAGCTAAAGCTGAGACCCCACATTCAAGTTGGTAGCCACGAATGAATACAGCTGCACGGGGAGACGACTACGGAGCTCAGAAAACTACTATGAACCAGAGCACCGCCAATTCTCGCAAAATTAATGACGTCGGTAAAATAGTGCTGAAAAGTGATCGATACGGCGAATCGTCGGCGAGAGAAACCTACCTCTAGGTGAAATCCAGCCAAGTGTGACTGAGCCAGTGTGTGCACTGTGCAATACCTTGGTCTTCAATCAGCAATCTAATTAAAACATTTGGCTATGCTGACTACAAATATGAACACAATTTTTGCTCAATTCCGTCTAGTGGGAACACTTTCTGAGTGTTGACAATCTGGCCCACACTGGTTTCATCTAGGTTACGAACTTGACATCGACGATTTGATGCAAGCTGCTCCTTGTGTTCTATGCTACCCACAGGGCATCAACTGCACTGCAAAGGTAAGAGGTGACGGGCTGAGCAGCTACGGCCAACCGTGCCGAGAGCTAGGACAAAGGTTAAAAATCTTGCCACTCAGCCGCCCTGGGGCCTGCCCAGTGGCAGTTGTACCATGCCCACAAAGCTCGCCTGCTCACCAGGAGCCGAGGAATAGGCCATGAGGAATTCGGCCTCGAAGGAATGCTACGGCAGTTCCTCTGCTCGACCTCAATATCGCCTATCGCATCGGTTACTATGGTGCCATGGTTGAGACTCGTGCCCCTGCATGCCTGCCAACACACCCTGCCTAAGAACACACCCAAAGTGACTCGAAAACGTCACTATGCCAACAGTGAAAGTGCAATGTCTTCAGCCCTGCAGCACAGCATTCACGACCTAGCTCGAACCGTCTTCATTTTCGTATCGTAGCTCACTAATAAGAAAATCTGTTCATTAAAAAGCGTACCCTACTATACTGACGGCTCTGGAGCTGGTTCAACGTTCAAGACCAAGGCCAATGCTGGCTAGATGCTACGGCTCAAAAGATGCAAGAACTTTCTGCTTCATGCTCAACGAGGGCAGAAGTGAGTGAGGCTCACTTCTGTGACATGATTTGCCGCAAGTAGAAGCCCGTAAGAGCGTCGAATGCAGAAACCGATTAAGCTGAGACCTATTTAAAACTTGCAGAGTTTGGTTCGACCATAACACTTGCGGGCTTTGTTCCCGCTATTCTTATCGAGATAAATATTACCAAGCACGATATTACTCACCATTCAATTGCATTTACCTTGCCAGCAAATGTAAAGTGCCTAGAATGAGATTCAGTTCTCCGAGGGCACATTATCGAGTGCATTATTATTATCATTATTATTATTATTACCAAAGAGTGACAGTGGCTCCTGAACTTGTCATTTGCATCTGACGCAGCACCAATAACTGGTGCTATTTATTGCAGCCTCAAAGCAGTCAGCAGGTCGTCAGACTCACACGGCTGTACGCAAGTGTGGAGATGGTACAGCAGAGGAGGACATCAAGAACGCCCACACCCTAAAAATAGGTTCACATTTTTAACGTGGAATATTCCACAGCCACAGAAAGCACACATGAAAGCTGCATCCCCTAAGCCATAAGACTGCAACATATTGGTGCCTATTGACTGCAAAACTTGTAATAGACCAATCAATAATCTCTAGCTCTACCATTATCAGGCTCAGTTATGAGATGCCAACATTTCATTGCCTCTTCCTTAAATTAAGGCTGCCTTCTGACATGACAATAAATGAAACAGAAGATAATCATGTATAGAGGGTGTTTGTGCCACTGAAAAACCTCGAATTCCTCGGAGACCATGCCTCCAGTTCCTCCACTAACAAAGCCTTGTACACAGAATTGATCGACATCAATACATCTCGTCCCTTGAATTTTGGAAAAAAACTAAAAACCTACCAGCTCCCCACAGCCTTGGCACCTTCAAGGTCAATTGTTATAAGGTGTTTGCGTGAGCTCAAACTTTGCACTTTAAAACTAGCCGATTTACTTGCTCTCTTTCCAGTCAATGCATAACCTAAGAAGAGATGCACTGCCCTTAGCTTACAATTCGAATGTTTTGTCACTATTCATTACAATAACCCCGGCAACCACACCTGCGAACTTAAGAAAGGCATGCTCAATATGCAATAAAGCCTTAATCATCTTCGTGACACCGACATTCTCTGTACGGCTTTTTGGAGTAACAGATGGAGATACATTGCATTACATTACCAGGAGAACCCTGGCTAATTCTTCCCAGTCTCCTATGTACTGCTATATTTAAAGATGCAGCAACGAGTCGTGGCAGACCGGCTGAAATCACGTAATGAAATTTACATCCTTGCTAGTAAGTTCATATCTGGATTTAGAGTGTATCACTGAACAGAGTTGGCATATCTTCCAGTGTGTAACGACCGTCTTAGGAATGCAGACGTAGCATTTTCTCTCAGGTTGATTCGCTCAATTTATTAGAAGAAGAGTTTTTCAATACTATCGATCACCGAGTCCATTTTCAAGCTTCTCTCACATGTCCTGAGCATTACTGGTGCTGCATTGTATTGTTTCAGGCCCTACCTCAGCTCTAGACTATAGCCTCTTAATGTGAATGGACTAATTAATGTGAATTGTGACTTAATTATGTGAATGGATCGTTCAATGACTCTTTGAAGTACAGAGTGCTTTAGGGCTCTGTACTTGGTGCTGCTCTTTTCACGGTATATACATCACTCTTTCTGACGGCATTGCTACGATCAATCTATGCATTCACTTCCATACGCACTACACTCGGTGAAACCTCTGCATTAATTCTTCCCAGCCTTACTGCTAGTCGAATTCACTCAACTTCCTTACTGTATGTTTAGATGACATTCGTACACCGCTGGCGGCAAAAGAATCGTTGAACTAATTGTGAAAATCCAACAAGTTAGAATAAGTCCTCAATGGCGTTCAAAAAATAGAAAACCTAATGCTCAGACTCAGCTCCGTCAGCATATCTTTTGATAAACCGGCTGGCAATCCAGGGTCAGTCTTAAAGTGACATTTGATTGGATGACCACAGCAGCTCAATAAATCAAGTATATCCATTTTCAGCTAGATTGCTGAAATTCGGTCTTTTTAAACAGGGATACCACATTACAATTGGTCCCTGCACTTGTGACATCTAGTCTCGACTTCTTTAACTCAGTGCCTGCCGGCCTATCTGCACGTGCCAACAGGGGCTTACTATTGGCTAACAACTCTGCAGCAAGGCTATTATCTCGCCAGCATTGCAGCTGCAGGGCCACACATTTCTCGCCGACCGGAGCTCTGCTTGTTTCCAGGCAAGCAGAGCTTCGTCTGGAAGGTTTACAGACCCACTTTTAGGTGCCTTGATTATTGGCTTTACCCCACCTATCAGATCTACACCTCCACCGGGCTATGCATAGTCCTAACCACTTTATGAATCTAACCATTACCTACAGTGTGTACCGACGTCAAATCCTTTCAATGTCTTTAGTTCGCATGCTCCTAAAGCCTCAAAGTCACTTCCGGCTCACGTCACTGCATCCCCTGCCCTTACCAAATTTTAGAATGAATCTATTTATCACTGCTTTTGTTTGTCGTCCTTTGTGTTTGTGTAGGTGATGACACAGACCATATGGCCACTTACCATGGCTGCATGCTGACCCGATGCTGGTCACTTCTAATCACACTAGACTTGTTGACAGAGAGTATGCTAACTTTTGCCGTTCTATCGTGTTTTATGTGGAACAACAGTAAATTGCCTAGAAATATGTTAAGTTCACTGAGGGCGCTATCCAATTATGGATTTTATTGTGATCTTCATAAATGGTTAAGCGAGAATTATCTGATTGTGCTGGTACTGTCCTACATAAACAAAGTGTACCGAAAATGGATCCGTGAACAACCTTGACTATACCTTACAAAAGCTCCCGAAGAACGTCAGATGGTCAGCACTTCCATTCGTTTTCCTGTAAAAGGAAAGCACCTTATAATGCATCCATTTCTAGAATGATACAAAAATCAAGCTGCTAATCACACGTTTTATGGTCGACTCTTGAATAGTATTTTCACACGGTAAAGTTTTTATTTAAAGATCCTTTTATAAAAACTAGACTTGATCCAGGATAACTTTTTAGAATCAACAGTTGTCGTCGTGGGCAGGTTGACAGACAGGATTCCTGACCTTTTGTAGGCTCCCTCAAGCTTGCCTCTAGTTGGCGTAACTTGTTTTGCTTCTTTAGTAAACTATTTGTCCTCTGGGCAAGAGAAGGCAGTGTGCTTAGTCAGAGTTTCTTTGAGATATAGTGTCTTTGCAAATAGAAAATTCATTAGAGGACACATAGTCAGCAATACTCTGATACATTTATTATTTTTCTGGTTTAAAAAATCTACTAAGTAAAAAAACAAGTTAGTCAAAAAGTAATGCTGCACGCGGATGCACTAGATTCTTGGCTTGTGCCTAGCAACAATAATGATGGGCTCCGAGTCGCTAGCTTCGAGGCGCCCCACCTCGTACTCTTAGGCTCCAGCCTACCTATTAGTCTGCTGCCCCCATCAAGCTAAGCATTGTACACCAGCTTTTCGTATTCTATATGTTTACCTATACCTCGTACAAACCTCAAATTCTTTGGAGACAGTGCCTTTAGCTCTTATGCTACCAAAGGCTGGTACTCACATCCCCCTTGCCTCAAGACATCTGAATTAGCTGCAGTTATAATAAAAACGAAAAGGCACTTATTGGTGACAGAATTTAGAGAGTCTCAATGGTTCAACCTGTATGTGCTTCTGTTTGCTTTAACTAGCTATACTTGCATGGTGACCTTGGGGACTGCACTAATAACACAGTTATTTCTGTATTCTTTAAGCATGCTCTTACTAACCAATTTGGTCGTGATTCATGTACAGCAGATTTTAAGTACCAAGAAATAGATTAGGTTATCTGATGGCTCTACATCAAAAGTTTGATTATTCTGTTCATATTATATTCGAACTTCAGGTACTGTACATGAGAATAGCCTAACATCTTAATATTTCATGCTTGCACCTCTCAGAAAATCTTATACCAAGGTGATATTTCTATTCTCTATGCTAAACTGGTTGCTATATCTCACTTGATGTGGTAGCAATGTGGATATGTTTGCATTCCTTTTCGCTTCTAGATGTATTACCAGTTTTATATCGATTGATTTAGTTAAACAGTGATCTAGCTGCTTTTCTATTGCATCACTTTCCAGAAATCGACGTTTGGATAATCAACATACATTTTTAAGACTATCTAAAACAATTAATTAAATATAATTTATTTGTAAAGCACCCTAGAAGAACCTTATCTCTATTCCGGGGCTTCAAAAATGCTACCTGGCTTGAGTCAAAGACCTTGGTCAGGCCTTGCTCGGGGCGAGTACCTTAACCTCCGGGCCAAATCGGCAGTCTTGGAATTCCTCGTCAGCTTCATCTTCGGTCTCTCTTGGCTCTGCTAAAAAACTAAAAACCCAGTTAATTTTGGATTTCACCATAGTCTCTGTCTGTGATTTTTCATCGTCTGTGATTTTTAAACTCCTAGTCGGTGAGCTTTGCTCGTTTTGATCGAAATAAATAATTTAAAACAGGGGTTGTTTCCCAAAAACTAACGAAATGTTCGATGTATTGCAATATTTGATGTATAAAATTGAAAAATATAGTTCATCCATCTTAGCAATAGTACATATTGATGCTCATCTCGGTAAATTGAATGATTCTCCTTAGCCATGAGCCATCACCAGCCAGAGAGACACTTTCGTCTGTCGGCGACCGAGCCCACAGCAGATAAGTGCATCTTATATTATACAATTTACATAATAACTTGTATTTTCCTAATAGCTTGATTATTGTTATGATACCAATTGTTATAGACGACTGATTAATTGTCAGAACCTCTCATTCTGAGCGATTCTTGATTAGCAAGAGATCTAAACCAATCTGGGGTGCACCTCATTAATGGGCAAGCATGTAGCTCTCTAACTATTTCTGTATCCACTAACTTCGTTTCTAAATCTCCTTTGATTTTGCATCTTAAGCAACTCACGTTAGGCTTTACCTAGAAATCACAAGAATAGTCGAATAGGTTTACTATGCAACAAATGTAAATGGCTCTTTTTCTAGAAACTCGTGTACTCCATATAAGAAGAGTGTGCTTGGTCGCTACAAACTTGTGTGTGGGCTATACCCATACATTTTTTAGGAGACTTATTGTTCGTGGGTAAGTTAGAGAGCCAAAGCATTACAATAAATAATGCTGCGCCATTTTTCCTTAAATGTGTAATTCTCTATTGCTTACTTAGGCGGGAAATAGTGTGCCACCCAGCTACTATTACTTCAAAAAATATTTCTATTTCATGTAGCTGAACTGTGAAGTGCAGCTCATAGATATCCAATACAAATCACACTTGATATTAAATATGATAATAATAATGACCCTGATGAAACGCCCTCAGAGAATTTGATCTCTTTCTAGGTGCTTTACGTTTGCTGCAAAGGGAAACGTGATTGAGTGGTGAGTAAGATCTCACTTGAAAAGTTACATGAATAACATGGTTAGGGGTGACATGCCCAGGGTCAGCATGCGAATATCATCAGTGGCAGCATGCACAGTGTCAGTACTCATAAGCACATACATAACGAATCACAGGGACCCACTCCATGCTTTCTTAAATAGGTGCATTTTAAGTTTTTGTAATGTGGACAGCTCATGGAATGTTGTGACACAAGTCGGCAGTGAGTTCCAGGCTTTGGGAGCATAAGAACCTAATGAAAGGTCTCCAAACGATTTATGGTTTTGTGAGGAATTGTTAAACTGTTGGATTCCAAAAAGCACCTGGTACGATGCTTGGCCTGGTGGTGGAGTAGATATGTGAGATAGGCTGGAGACGAAGAATAAAGTGACCTAAAAGTGAGTGACCGAACCGTTAAGTCGATCCATTGCTTGGCTAGGAACCAGCCCAGGTCGGCGAAAAGTGGTTTGGTGAGCTAATTGCAATGTTCACGACAGATACGCATAGCTGCAGCGTTTTGCACCGGCTGTAACTCCCTGATTTCATATGCCGGTAGGCCAGCAAGCTGTAAGTTACCGAAGTCAAAATGCGATGTCACAAATGCATGAACCAACTTAGAGGTGGTATCCTCATCTAAGCACGCACGAATTTTAGCAATGCTATGTATCTGAAAGTAGGCACACTTGACTGTGGAGCCAGTGTGGTCGTTTAACGCAATGCCAATTTGGAATATGATACCTAGATTTTGAGCTGATTAAACGGGAGATATGCTCTCAGGGCCAATTTAGATCGTTTGTCTTTCCAATATCTGAATGACTCTGAGTTTGCCTATCACTAATAAGTTAGTTTTATCATCGACCAGTTTAAGAAGATTCGCTGCCAAGCATGGGTCTACGACAGCAATACATGCAACAAGTGAGTTGAGAGAATTCAAAGTGCTCGAAGGCTGGGAGGGATCAAAGCAAAGGTACAGGAAAGTGTCATTCTCATTGAAATGGATGCCTTCCTGTGCTTGGCAATAATATCAGTAAAAGGGATAGCACTGAACCCTGAGGTGCCTATGTTTTAGTGTTAACGCTCTCTACACACAGATCATAGCAGATTGAGTGTCTAACTTCAATATTTATAATCATAGCAGATTGAGTGTCTAACTTCAATATTTATAATGACTGTCCACTGATGACTGAATCAATGTCTTGGAATGACTTTACTAGAGAAAGTCAGGCTTTCTATTGTAGATGTTGAGCTCACTATGCCGGATTGCCTTCCCAATACTGAGTCCTTCGGCTTCACATGCGTATTTTATTGGATGCCAAATCAAGATTTAAGGAACACTGAGATGCAGCTTATTTGGGCAAGAGAAAATGGTAAAGTGGACGACTTCAATTGGTGGATCGCAGCATGTGGTATTGAAGATCCGACCATGTTCAAAGACAAATATCAGATGACCCTGCATTCTTGTAACAGCTACACCACTATTAAAACAGTACGTCAACGACTGACGGTTCAGGCTGAAGCTACCTGGTCAAGTGACAGTTCCTTAGTAACGGACTTCGTGAACTGTCTCATAAAAGGACAAAACAAAACTCACCCATTCACAATGCTGTCAAAACCGATAAGAATTTCACTTTGCGGTATGGCAATATACAATTTTCTGTTTATCATTTAAGGTCATTGCTCATATTCTTTTTCGAAAGTGTCAGTTTAGTCTTGGCCTCCATTTAATGTGATTACATTTCAAGGTCTGTGAAGAAAGTTTGAGCCCTGCAGCAGGAAATTCTTTATCCCTAGAGACAAGTAGGACTGGTACACACTAAAGCTGCTGGTCAGCTGGTATAGGGATAAGATGGCCAAATAGGATGACATTTCGTTTGATTTTGTGTTTTAAGCCATTACAATTTCGTAGAATTTCACGTGCTAACAATAGTGGCCATATTCAAACAATAGCTTAAATGGTATTGTAGCTCTTTTTAAGATAGCATTGTATTGAAACCTATATTATTTATTCAGCTGTTCGCGGATGTTTCGGGTGAGTTCCTTAGTTTGGAAGGTTGTCAACGATCTTCAAATTAATATCTCCCATTGCAAGCTCACTTTTTTGCCAACCAGTGAGTAGTATCTACTGAATTTGCTTTGCAAAAACTGAATATTTTTTTATTAAGAATTACAAATCGGCATTGAAAATGCATACCAGTAATGTTAGTATGTGTACAGTTTCAATATTTTTTTATTAGTGATGTTAAATAAAGTGAGCTACTCGCAAGTTTGAAGCTAACTATACCTTTTTATACAACCGAGATCGTATTTATTTAAATTCAATTCTTGCATGCAATCTAAAATAATATTAATGGGTCGCTTATTTAGTGCCTGGGAAGAATTAAAGCTCCATATATATGCATATGAACAAACTGCCAGAGAATCAGCATCCATGACTTAATCGTAAGCCCTATGTTAACCCTAGCCAGGCTTGCATTTGAAAACAAGTGCCATGAATAGGCCTCAGTGCTGGGGCACACGAGATGGCCAGTGGTGGTACTGCTTACATTAGGAATTCCGCCCTATTAAAATTTAGTTGATCATGCCAAGACTGCTACACACGTTACACTCTAACAGCATTCGCTGGATATAAGAAAAAGCTGTTAGTAATTTAGTAAAGGTGGTATAATTAGCAGTCTCATTTACATAGCAAGCCGCACAATTGTATTAGTGATGACAACCGATATTTACTCTGCAGGAAAAGATTTCCAGTAGCAGGACTCGGGTTCTCTTGAAAGCCATCAAGCTCCAGGCATTTTGAACAAGCTTACACGAAGTAGATTCAGTCCTAGCTTTATCTGTGCAAACAACGTACGATCTGCTAGCTGATTTTTCTGACCCATTACCAAAGTACCTTAAAAATGTATATCTGAACCGATAAGGGGGCATGCATTTACCTCTTGAACAATGAGTTGGTGAAACAACCTTAGTTCATCTACTTTTTTGGCCGTTACTATTCTGCTGCAGTTGCATTCCAACTCTTACTGACTAGGTCATACTACCTTCCCTTTAATCGCTTACTTCAGTTTGCACGTTCTCAAAACTACTTCCACGTATAAAATTAGCACTATATTTACGACTGCACTCGAACGTCTGAGGATATAGAGAAATAAAAAAAATAATTGGATCACCATGTCACAGCCTGAGCTTTCAAATATTCATATTTACAACTTCAGACGGAATATTCCTCATTTAAAGGTCTCGTGGGGCACACCATTTACTTACGCTCAACGGCCTATTCAAGCTCAATTTATTTAAAGTCTACCAAGGTAAACTGGTGCTCCACAATGAGGCATGTTTTTAGAAAACGTGGCAAACAGGATCATAGTCAATCTGCTTTTTTCTAAATTAATCTAAAAAGGATTGTGCCAGCAACGATAAATTTAGCTCACCACTTTTCACAAAATGGGTCCACTAGATTATGTGTTAAATAGATGGGATTGAGCTTTTTCAAATGTCTTCAAGTTGGGAATGTTGTGATGCCAGTTGGAGTGATTTCCGTTCTTTGGGGCCTAACAATTATGATCACGGTCTTCAAATGTATTTAGGTCGATGCGAGATGTAGGTAAACAATAAGATTCAGAAATGCATGCCATACTATTGTCAGCATTGTGGGCAATTAATCTAAAAGGTAGGCTCGAGCCATGTTGAAGTCGATGCACTGCTAGACTGCAAGCCAGTGTCGGCGAGACACTATGTAATGTGGCAGCTGCCGAGCTTACAATTGACCGGGCTAGTTGCAGATTTTTGCAATATTTTTAGCACTTGATTGCACAATCAGGTATACCAGCAAGAATGTCGAGACGCGATATCACAAATTCATGGTCAAGTTTAGACTCAAACTGTTCAGACGTAGTATCCTCGTCTAAGCAGCCACGAGTTTTAGGAAGGCTATGTAGCTGAAAGTAGGCAAACGTGACTGTAAAACTAGTTTGGTCGTCAAGTTAAATTTCTCTTTGAGACAGGACAGCTTAAATTGGTACATATTCAAGTGCCCATGTGCTGGCAGGGCCGATTGTAAGCGTCAGGCTTCGGCAATCTTTGAATTGCACTTGGTTCGCCTAAAGCTATTTTGTTATTTTTATTATTGTTCAACTTCCAATGATTTGCTGCCATCAACATATGGATGCCATTAATACTTTATCATCATTCAAATTAAAAAAAAATGCTGTCACCTACGAGCCGTTGTGATTAATGCATGCAGCAAGTGCAGTTAAGAAAATGTTTCAATTTCTGGGAGGGGGCAGAGCAATGGTTTAAGTGAGTGTCACCTGCAAAGCAGTGAAAGCCTAGCTTGGCCAGGCAATCGTATCGGAAAGAGAGAGGGCAAAGCCATAAAAACAACCAAGTAAGGCACAGAGGCCTGACGTACATTCGCTTCAACCCCTTCAGTCCTCCACCATGTCGAATTATATCAGCTCTATGGCTGCATGTGTGGATGGAATCTGCACATGGAAAACAGCAAACGTTTCTAAAACATATGACGATACAAATCTGCCGACTAGTCTGCTCTTGCGTATCTCATGTACCCACTATAACGACTCTTTCGGGATCTTACTAGAATCAAATTTTGATCAAAATTCATACTAACAGCCTAAGCTGCCTCTCCAAATTCAATCAAGCATTGAGTGTGCCACTTACAACGTGTTAAAACCTGAAATCAATCTCTGCTTGTGGTCAGCTGATCAACAGATCAAAGTCTTTCAACTTTTCAGTGCACATTTTTCCATTCCAAAATTGAAATTATTTACCATACTGCCAATATTGAATTTATAATAATAATGATACACTTGATAAAGCGCCATCCGAAAACTCAATCTCTTTCTAGGAACTTTACATTTGCTGCAAAGGAAACCCGATCAAATGGTGAGTGTTATCATCTGTGATAAACAATAGTAATTACAAGGTTAGGGTGGCATTCACCGGGTACGAACTTTCCCACCTGGACGTTTCCATCGCACCTGCCGAAATTCCTTCCCGGACATTTCACCCTTGGGGTAAACGTTTATGCCCACCCCCAGTATATGGCTTACAGTATGGTTTTTAGGGTTTAGTGATTAGGGGTTTAGGGCTTAGCGTTTATAGGGTTTAGAGTTTAGGGTTGAAAGGTTATGGCTTCGGGTTTAAGGGTTTAAGGTTTAGTGTTTAAAGTTTATGGTTTATAGAGTTGAACGTTTAGGCTTTTAAGGTTGCGGGTTTAGGGTATTCAGGGTCTCTGGTTATAGGTTTAAAACAGAGGATTTAGTATTTAGTGTTTTGTGTTTGGGTTTTAGTGTTTAGTGTTTAGTCTTTAGCGTTTAGGGTTTAGCGTTTAGGGTTTAGGGTTTAGGGTTTAAGGTCTAGGGTTTTGGGTTTAGGGTTTAGGGTTTAGGGTTTAGGGTTTAGGGTTTAGGGTTTAGGGTTTAGGGTTTAGGGTTTAGGGTTTAGGGTTTAGGGTTTAGGGTTTAGGGTTTGGGGTTTGGGGTTTGGGGTTTGGGGTTTGGGGTTTGGGGTTTGGGGTTTTGGGGTGTGGGGTGCGGGGTGCCGGATGCAGGGTGCCGGATGCAGGGTGCCGGATGCAGGGTGCCGGATGCAGGGTGCCGGATGCAGGGTGCCGGATGCAGGGTGCCGGATGCAGGGTGCCGGATGCAGGGTGCCGGATGCAGGGTGCCGGATGCAGGGTGCCGCCGGATGCAGGGTGCCGGATGCAGGGTGCCGGATGCAGGGTGCCGGATGCAGGGTGCCGGATGCAGGGTGCCGGATGCAGGGTGCCGGATGCAGGGTGCCGGATGCAGGGTGCCGGATGCAGGGTGCCGGATGCAGGGTGCCGGATGCAGGGTGCCGGATGCAGGGTGCCGGATGCAGGGTGCCGGATGCAGGGTGCCGGATGCAGGGTGCCGGATGCAGGGTGCCGGATGCAGGGTGCCGGATGCAGGGTGCCGGGTGCAGGGTGCAGGGTGCAGGGTGCAGGGTGCAGGGTGCAGGGTGCAGGGTGCAGGTGCAGGGTGCAGGTTACAGGGTGTAGGGTGCAGGGTGCAGGGCTTACGGTTTATGGTGTAGGGTGTAGGGTTTACGGTGTAGGGTGTAGGGTTTATAACGTAGGGTGTAGGGTTTACGGTGTGGGGGTAGGGTGCAGGGTGCAGGGTGCAGGGTGCAGGGTGTAGGGTTTAGGGTTCACGGTTTAGGATTTAGGGTTCAGCTGCCTAAATCTACCCTTGCTGGTCTTAACGGCTTCAATTAGTGCGTTTAGGGCATAACGAGAACTCCTGAGGTCGATGTATGCTCATTAGACCTCTGAGGCTCAGCATATGCAGCATGCCAAAGCTCCAGCCCTCTTTGACTGGTACGAACGAGTGCCTGGCTGCATGGAGCTGGACCCAAATCCGGCAGGACCGAAGTCTATAGCTTGCAGCTACCGCAGCTGCTGCAACGACCGCAGCTTCTCGCTTCATTAGATATACATCCATCCATTCCATCCATTCTTCTTACAATACTGTGTTAATTGTATTTTAATATAACTTGAACCACATTTGATCATGTGTATATCTATGTATATATGTATATATACACACACACACACACACACACACACACATACATATATATATATATATATATATATATATATATATATATATACATATATATATATATATATATATATATATATATATATATATATAGCTATTATGCCACATCAGCTGACTATGACATCGGCTGAAAGGGTAGTCTTCAAGTTCCAGAGATTTGAGCAGTTCTCTGCTTTGCTAAACGAGCTAGGAGGGATGCCGGTTGAGCAACGGATACAGAGCAATGTTCTCCAGCTGACCCACAAGGCCCGTCACGGCTTGGCTACTTCGTACCGAGCTGCACTGCTGCATCTGTTTCAGCCTCTTCGCACCATCAGGTCTTGTGAGGACAATACTTTAGCTGCTCTATTCATCCCCTTAAAGACCGTTGGCGACAGAAGCTTTAGCTCTGAAGGTACTAGACTTTGGAACTCGCTTCAGCAATTCTTACGGAACGAAAACTACTCTCCCACTGCCGACTACGGACCATCCTTTTCAGAGGTCCTAAGCTGCTACTTCCAAGCTGCTCACTACCTCAACGGCTCTCCTGACTTTGCTATGCTTCCCACTTTCTCTTTGTTGCGTGAGACGAAGTCTGTTGGCTACCGAATGCGTACCGAAGGCCGCTTATGCTGTGAGTGAACTAAATAAAACTCTCCTGAGTAACACCCACTTATTCCTAATGGCTCACTGGGTAAGGCGGTCGCTTTTCATGACCTCGGCTCCGAGGTCGTAGTATAGAATCTAGTGGTAGGCGATCCTTTATCGCTGCTGCAAGTTGTGTTGAAAGCTGTAATGGCTCTTCCGTCGCGAAACTAAACAGTCTGTTAAATCAGATGTATTTATATTTATTAAAAGTCAATTTGGAAAATGATATCTAGATTTCGTGCGGATTTAAAGGAGATATGCTAGCACAGCTGATTTTGAGCGTTAGCCTTTCCAATTTTGTCAATCACACTTGTTTGCCCATAAGTAGTAAGCTAGTTTTATTACCATTCAATTTAAGAAAATGTGCTGCCATCCGTGTTTGGATGTCATCACTACATACTGCAAGAGAGTTGGGAGAATTCATATTTAAATTGTTTATGAGTATTAAGTTCCGGTTTGCTATTGCTAATCCCTCAGAGTTAGAGAACCCTAACACTAATCGATACAAAGTTTGCCATCTGATCAATAAAAGGATACAATGTACATGCACTGTTTACCAAATCCACTTGTGTACATTGCAAGCTATTTTGAAACGTTTGTAACTTATAAAAATTGAATTTGTGTAATAACTTTACATTTTTATACTTACATTCAGAAGGTGTGTTTTGATAAAACTATAGTCTTAATACAAAATAACAGCTGTTTATTAGTAGATACATCAAACTGTATTGTGCATCACTCGACGAAGTGAAAGTACGACAGCAATTGTTCAGTTGGATTAATCTTTTGAAATTAATCACACTTTCCAACTGGTGCATTCCAGTAATTTAAATAGTAAAAATACAAGACTTTTAAGCTCAATAGTTCAGTTTAGCGCCACTTGAGCATGTTAATACAGTTTATTTCCACCTGCCTATGTTGATACTTGCACTTTTTTCTCGATATACCGCAAAGGCTGCAAGCAAAGGTACCAAGATATCGATCGTAAGCGTGGAAGCTCCTCTAAAGTGCCCGTTTCTTCCTTTCTTCTTTTGTTGCTCTATATCTTTTGATGACTAGAACATCATCAAAATATTTCTGGAATCACAATTTTAGGTATGCTGTGTTATGGCGAGAGCTCAAAGGAGACTTGAAAGAAGTGGTTGTACTACTTACGAATCAATACTCTAGTTTTACCACGTTCGTCTTATCAAATATGCCTGTTGAACAGAAGAAATCTTTCTCTGTCCTGCAGCTACGTAAATTAACCTCAACAGGCTGAATTTTGTGTGGTGGCAACTATGTCTAATGGAATCCACTGGTGAACTACTGCAAGTTAGTGCTACAAACACTGACGACACGTGTTGGTCCAAATAAATATTTCTTTTCAAGTCTTGAAATAAGCAGCTGCAGTTTTGGAGCGTCCTGGTCAGTGTCAAGCTAGGTATCTTTTCGGCGCCAAGATAAGAACGACAAGAGCGTCCATTGCTGCAGTAGTAACTTGGGCTTCCTCTTTAGTGACTGAAAATGCTAAGCAGCTTGATTTCACGGAGCACAACTACTGCTCAGCGGCGAAAGTGTATCTCCTTATTATCGATGCTCATTTTTATAGATATAGTGACAATCTGAGCACTTAGTCAGAGGAGCAATGCCAGCACTTTCAACATAATTTGTTATACTTCAAGCGTAGCTGTCAACTACTGTAAAATGACTATAATTTGGGATACTCAATTTGGCGGCTGGTTCTTAGATCGGTAGTAAGTCTCGACAAAAACCTTAACGTATCTAAATATTCTGCGACCGCTTGCCCAAAGCTTCATTGGAGCTCTGGTTGTTACGTATCATCACGTTGGGAGTGCGTTTTAGATTATTCACTGCTGGGTCCTGTCGTAGATAATCGCTTTGGCATGCGTATGTCTTGATTTTGAGGTTTACAGCGTGTGGTTGAGATTAAAGGCTATGCATATATGCGATGAATCACGAGCAGAACTAGATGCACAGCCGTGCTATGAATTTGCGAAAAACGTCCAGTAACATCCCCAATTGTTATGTGAGTATCACGCTCCAGTTCAAGCCAAGAACTCACCATCCCTTCGTAACGTTAGGTAGGCTGGAGCAAGAAGTGCTATAGACGAATCGACCAGCTTATTCTTCCTAGGCAGCACCGAATGAAATTGAGCAGCTAGCTATGTTACTGCACAACCGGCAGGGTACGCCTCCTGCGCTTAGCATTCGGCGTTAGTTAGATGGTTATTCTGGCTCGTGAGCTTTTTCCAGACAGAATCTAATTAAAGTGCATTCAATATCATGTGCGTAAGATTTTATAAGAACTTGAGAACTTTAATAGTATCGCGGCAATGGCTGTTGTTAAGTGAAATTGATTACCTGTGAGGAATAATAACCATTTGAGCTACTTTTGAGGATTGATTTCTTGCAAAATATCAGTCAATATATAGGAGCACGAACTTCACTTGGCAGTGATTGTATCTTCCCGCGAGCCCACGGCTATTTATGTGAACACTCGCTATGGCAGGCTGGTTGTAAATGGTTTTGCATGTAGTTTAATGCTGGCTTATAATTATTCATCGCTTCTCTCACCAATTTGGCCTTCCTTCGGTCCGTTAGCAAGAGTTTTTTGTGCTTAAACAAGAATGATTAGTCACTGTGCGTACAAGCTTTACTGCTACTCTTTTCTTTGCTGAGTCGCTACCTTGGCCGCTAGGCTTTCACTTTCTAAAGCTTAGACACCAGTCTTAGATTTACCTACAACCTCCAGACGAGTACACAATCATAATTTTATTCAATATGAACATTGCACGCTCGGGCAAAGTGCTGGCGCTGGTCGTGCCCTGCACAGCTGTGCCTCAGCCGGTAATGCCGCTTGGATAACGACTAAGGGTCAATGGAGGCGGAAGGAGCTAGCTTGTGAGCACATAAGCCGCCTTTGCTTCCAACTCTATGGTTTTATGAGCCTTTCAATCTACTTCACTAATGATGTGCCAAAGCCATTTCCTGGCTCTAAGCAAAGAGGCAAACTCAGCGACTCTTCCCTCGAGGAGCCCTCACACCGTGAGATCTCGCAAAATTGTCGAGATTTACGCTGTTGCTGCCGAAACAGTTAAAAGACCATGCAATCACTTACACATAGTATATATATATATATATATATATATATATGAAGGATTTATCATTTTTATAATATCTAGATCATTCAATTTCCATAATATGAAATATTAGTAATTGACAGGCTACTTAATGTTGCCTAAACCATTGATTCTACGTCAGCCTTCGAAAATGCAGTTTTTTTACGAACAAATTACTAATATATGTCAAATTATTGTAAACAATATTTGTACACAGATATTTTTTAACTTGGATTTTCATCACTTTTTACGCCGAATTAGTTTATATTTTCCAGGTTCATTGAGCACACCAAATAGAACCGTCTACCTACATACACAATCCGCAGGTGAGATTTTTCATTGTGCATTCACCGTGCATTTTCCTTTCAATTTAAGAGTTAAAGTGGTAAGAATATAAATACCCCCCCCCGATATTTCGGGTTACTTTATGCGTAATGATATGAGAGGTACACTTCAAATGTTTTGGATATCAGATATTGTTCACGGTCTACTAAAGCTCTGCTTGTAAAGTGGTAAAAAATAAATTAGCTCATCAAGTACGAGGAAAGCACCACCTAACTTAAGTAAGGATGGCACTACAAAAACGCACTAAGTAACGCTACTTGCCAGACTCGAAGAAGCTCAAATAATGTATACCATTTTAAATATAAGGAAATATATAACTGTGGAGTACATCAAATTTTTGAGCAAATTTGAGTGTTCATCTAGAACAACATTGCCAAAACAATGATGGCGATTGGCCTTTTCGAGTACGTACTAACTCAAGGTACATGGCTGATTTAAAGTGTTAGCAAATAGCTTCATTGGGGCTGACGATGCACCTCGCTGCCTTATCCCAGTACCTAAATTGCTCGCGACGGCCAAGGTCAACGTGAATGTTTGTTAAGACCAAGGTGCCGACTGGAAAAAAAACTAGCTTTCTCCAGGCGCTATACAAATAATTGTTATTTTTTCAATATAACTTGTATTTAATGATGTTTCTTCCTTCTTATTGCAAGTAGTAGATGAGCAAGCTATTTAAAAACAATATAACTGACATTAAATAACATCACTGGCATTTACACATCCCTTACACTACCATAATGATATGCCATTTTCGCTTGATTCCCACCTTCGATTGCAATTCAACTACCCCTAACTGAACGTAAATAGTTTAATCACCGTTTTGACAGATGAAGTAATTGCGTAAATTTTGGTATTTACACTACACTAAAAATTGCTACAATTTTTAGCGGTGAGACCAGCTTCTGTCTCTCTCTCTTTCTCTTTATGTCCGTGTCCGTGTCCGTGTCCGTGTCCGTGTCCGTGTCCGTGTCTATCTCTATCTCTAGGTTTGGTCTTGCTGTTAAGGTGCTCGCCCCGAGTAAGGTCTGACTGAGGTCGTGGACTCGAGCCCGGAGGCGTACGTGACGTGCCTGAATTGAGATTATGTTCTCTTGGGGCGCTATTTGAATGCATAATAAATAAATAAATAAATAAATAAAAAATATATATATATATATATATATAATACATTCCAATATAAATATATATATATATATATCTCTCTCTCTCTCTCTCTCTCTCTGTCTTTCCCTCCATCTCTATGTCTATCTCTCTTGCTCTTTCTCTGTCTGTCTCTATCTCTCTCTCTCTCTCTCTCTCTCTCTCTCTCTCTCTCTCTCTCTCTCTCTCTCTCTCTCTCTCTCTCTCTCTCTCTCTCTCTCTCTCTCTCTATCTTTCCCTCCATCTCTATGTCTATCTCTCTTGCTCTTTCTCTGTCTGTCTCTATCTCTCTCTCTCTCTCTCTCTCTCTCTCTCTCTCTCTCTCTCTCTCTCTCTCTCTCTCTATCTCTCTCTCTCTCTCTCTCTCTCTCTCTCTCTCTCTCTCTCTCTCTCTCTCTCTCTCTCTCTCTCTCTCTCTCTCTCTCTCTCTCTCTCTCTCTCTCTCTCTCTATCTTCCTTTCTCTCTCTCTCACTCTCTCTCTCTCTCTCTCTCTCTCTCTCTCTCTCTCTCTCTCTCTCTCTCTCTCTCTCTATCTCTCTCTTGCAAGCTGCTGTTTGAAGTACTGACGACAAGGTTCAGTTTCACGAATGCTTTGTGCTTCAATCTTTTTCCGAGTCTCTCCCACCCGATATTGCTTGCTAGAATTCACTTTGTATTGCTATTGGCCCCCTTATTTCTGCTTGTGCAGCACACCATCCAGCATCCACCGGCGTCTACCAGACCTATCTAATAGACCCTACA
Organism: Cristatella mucedo; assembly: GCA_009760855.2. Lineage (NCBI taxonomy): Eukaryota > Metazoa > Bryozoa > Phylactolaemata > Cristatellidae > Cristatella > Cristatella mucedo. Next base: position 4,848,628 of record WPIO01000003.1, on the reverse strand, counting down.
CTGCCGGCAGGCTAACTCAGCTAAGCCAAGCTAAAGTTGGGCAGCACCAGAAGTACCATGGCCACCCGTGAAAAACTATTTGAAAAAAGCCGTTTAAGTGCAGACCCGTTAAATGGCTTTGGCCTGCACTATTTCAACGTTTATTGTCAACTGAACGGCTGCATGATGCTGCGAACTATGCAAATTAGCAGATTTTTGTCTGACCCCAATAGACAGTTCTACTGTCTGGACTGAATTAGTAATGCTCGATATGCATTGTAAAGGACTCGTGTAAACATGAATAGTTGTGCAGGACTAGATTCAGAACTAAATAAACCTAACTTATGGAAGAATACATATTAGAGGACTTAACAGCTTTATCGTAAAGTGAACCTTTTTATTACATCAGCAATGACGAATAGTGTAAAAATAATGTTGAATTTGATCTAGAGAAAGTTTTCCCAGTCGCCACACACGTTTAAAGACTTGTTTTATTAAGCATCGAACAAAGTAGTCTTATCATTGACATCTTGCACTAAGATATCGCGAAACCGATGTAGTGAACTGGCTTAGGCAATATAAATAAACACGACTTAAGCGAACGGACCAGCTGAAGAGAAGTACTTTGCTGTCAGATGCATAAATTGATGCAGAGATGTCGAACGAAACTATAAGATTATAGGCAAATTTTCATATTAAGGTTATGGTAAGCTCATTTTAGTTTTCGCTATGTGGATCAGCCTTAATACTAAGACATACTTCATGTTATTTTTTGTGAGTGGGAGGATTCCCATAGGCAACAAAAAGCTCAACAGACAATGAGGCATATTAATCCACCAGCCTTCTGCCACGTAGGTGCCAGAGCCCCTTAAAGCTGAGAAAGCGATTGAGTAGGAATCAAAAGTGTGAGCTTGCCTTAGTCGAGAAATTGTGCTGGCGTTTGTAAAATCATACCTAAGCTTTCGAATGTACAATCACGTGTCTTCAGTCGACCTAGTCACGTTCGTGATGAGGCTTACCAGCTCACACTGTATTTTGGCTTTGAATTGCCATTTGCAACGGCTTCCAGGTGGCAGCTGATTGAGCTGTGTCCTGAAAAGAGATTCGTAGCAGATGGTTCAACTAACTAGTGCTGCCTTAGGACCAAAATATATCCTGGAGCAGGCTTTAAGACCTGTTCTAGCTAGAATTGAAACGGTCTGCCAGACCGTGGTGTAGATTTGGTTTGCTCTGTAGGTGCAGCTGAGTCACTTGTTGAATTCAGCAGGCATTCCTATCCTAGCGATGACATTAAGCTCTGAGTCAATGTATTATCTAGTGTATGTGACGATACTTTATTATTCATGACGAGCAGTATAACATATACTGCAGTGGCTTGTGCAGATGTTTCAGCTCAATACATAAAAAGCGAAACTTAGGCATAACTTTCAGCAAGGGACTACTTTCAAATCTCTTTTTATCTTGAATCGTCTGTTATAGAAAATAATCTAGACAATCCGTTTTTCAATTTTATTAACCCTGTAGATTTCCACACTCTATTTGATTTATTTTAACTTTAGGAGTTTGGCTGCTTCGGTCTCAATTACTATTATTCAGTGTTTAGGGCTTTAGCACGGTTCATTCAAAGTTTAAAGAAATACCAACATTTAAGTTTTGTCACTATTGTATCAACCTTTTTTAAATGCCATGCCGTGTGCGAAAGCTCACATAATGTTTAGAGAAGAAAAAGTAATGCAATAGTGTGAAAATATTAGAAGATACATAACATGAATGTTTATCGTCTGCAGATAGAGTAAGCTGATATAATGATTGGGTTTGGCAGCCGATCAAATTTTTCAGAATGCCACGTGGCAAATCAGTAGCTTGCCAACTTTTGAGATGGAGATCAGTGATCTTGCTCATCCGTGAGAAAGAGGTTTAGTAGTTAGCTCACCTGCGTAGGCTAAATGACCTAACTTCAATAAAATTTTCGAGAGACGAGAAAGAGGTGGTTTCCCAGTTTCTGAAAATTGACCTGTTACCTGTAAATGACGAAAACCCAGTGCTTTTGATTATATCGAATTTCCATAGTGCACCAGCACTGCAGTAGCTAAACATTTCAACGTGGCTGATATCGACGCTTTTTATTCTTAAGCTCACTTAAACTTAAGCTACATTCGATACAAACTCTAAGATGACTGCCCTAATAATTAACTTATTTATCAATTAAAGCTGTGCTGGAAGCTGAAATAATTATTCGAAGGCAACCACTGAACTGGTAAGTTAGCACAACTGTGCTATTTACAAAAATAGCTTGTGCCGGGAGAAATAGAAATGTGTTGCTATACCATGAGCTATCCTGCCTTTCATACTGGATCTAAAGATTTATCTATAGGCAATCTACTTTTGCAGGCACTCGAAGAATACAAACAATTGGAGGGATCAGATATACTAAGATCACAGGTCGGTTGAACTTATCATAAAAATGACACTTCTGAAAATTATGAGCACCGTACATTGTATAGATCGGCAAAAATTCTGATGGTGTAATCTCAACTAGATCGTCTATGGTTCCAACCTGGTGACTATATAACTGGCTTGCAAATACGAACTTCTTTCTACTTGTCTTTATTATAAGAGGTGATTCACATATATAGTAGAACATGCTTTTTCAGAGTCTGTAACTGTTTTTAACCAAATCCGTCGTGTTTTTAGCAATATCATTTTTTGCATTACTCTAACCCACACTGCATTAAGTTTAGGAAAATTTATTTTGGTTGGCAGCAACATTTTATAGCAGCGTTTAATAAAAATATCATCTAAACTATTTACAAGTTAAATTTAAGTTTTCTTTAATTCATTCACACGGTTTAAACTATCTCTCTCTATCTCTCTTTCTCAACTTTCTGCTACAATTAGCAGCTGTTTTTTTCGCTTCAGACTCAAAACACTAATCGCCCATTATAGTCCCACTCATGAGGCCTTGATGCATTCGCTCTTTTAATTAAACGTGCTGGTGAAACCTGTGGTCCTCTTTCCTACTGAATGATTGTAAGTTGCACTGGGAAAAGTCAAGGTGTGAGGTTAGGTAACTCTTCTTATAAGTTATTCTGCTTTCGAGAGCTAATTTACATTCCTTGTGTTCGATCATAGCACTGTTTCATTGTTGTGGCTAGACCTTCAACGTTTCTATAAAAAAAACTAGTGTATGCTGTGTCTAAAAGTATGGAGAAAACTCTTTCTCACCATATCTGTGTGATTACAATGTATTACCCGGCGCGAGTTAATTTCTTTATTTTAACCTATTACGATTAGTTAGGAAAACTCTGTGGTCAGCTCATGGTCTCTCACTAAGTCACTGTAATTAAGTTGTGACATTACCTGGAACATCAAAAGTATCATATCTATCATCAATCTCACCTTCAGATGAACTACAATCACTGCCATTATCCATCTCTAAAGCTATCTCTCTCTCTCTATATATATATATATATATATGTGTGTGTGTGTGTATGTGTGTGTGTGCGTGCGTGTGTGTGTGTGTGTGTGTGTGTGTGTGTGTGTGTGTGCTATACGTTGGCAGCCTCCAGAATGCACCAGCTGTGGCTCATGGTTGTATGCTTACTAGAAATGCCCAGAGCATGTATGCTGGGGTTGTCATGTAGCTGGGCGCGTCAGCATGGCCTGCAAGATGTTTCAGCTGTGTGCCAGCTGTGGCGCTCCTTGCCATTTTGCCCGAGACAGAGAGGCCGATCCGCAAGACCGTTGAGGTAAGGCGGTGGCCTCGGCCTCCCGTCTCCCGGGCCAGGCAGCCCCTCTTCCCTTGGATGACTTCCCACCATTTCTTCAGGAGATGGCTGCCCAGCTTTCTGTGCCTCCCGTACCAGCCGCTCTAGTCCTACCTACTGATGTCCAGGCTCCACCACTGCTAGGTGATCCCATGCCAGCCCTGGCACAGGCTACAACGGTGCTGGCTGATTCCATGTCAGCCTTGGCTCCAGCTCTTCTTGCTACCGGGCCGATGGGAGACCTGACCGGGCCGATGGGAGACCTGGTGTCTTTTGGCTCTATGCTGTGGGAGCTAGTCATCGATGCCATTCAGAGTGGCTCCGTCCGTCCTCTTGCTTCTCTCTCGGTGGGAAATACTGCTACTAGTGCCAAAGCAGAACATCAGCGACCTAGCAGCTTGCAGCTCCTACTAGGATACAAAGTCACAGGCCCAACTTGTTGACAATGATTCATTTAATTCAATCATTTATGACAATGACCGTCTGCAGACTCGACTCGTCCGGAACATTCCTTCTCATCCGGCTTAGCTATCCAACCTGATGACTGCTGTTGGATGAGAAAGTCGCCTAGCCCCTTCCCAGAGCCCACAACACGTCTCCGGAGCTCAGGGTCTAGAATATCGCCCCTTAACCTCGTTAATCTGGGTTGAACGTACATTGCTTGCACCCTGAACGGCTGCCTTTACTTCCGCGACGTTTCTTCCTGGTGGGAAGCGGTCTTTACTATCTTTATCTACAAGGGCTACCCAAACATACCTGGTAACTTCCGTCAGATCAGGCTCTTGCCCCACTCTTTAAATGCTGCTCTCGGGCAGTATTGCCAGTAGGCTGTGCAAGCTCTCTGGTGGCCGTGAGCTAGTGTCAGCACAGCAAAATTGCTTTGTTCCGGGTGTGGGAGCTGCCTAGAGCAGTCCCTTTTGTGGAGAGCCCATTTGAGAAGGCCGTAAATCGGAGGAGCTCTGACGTTGTGTACTCGGCGTTTCTCGATCTATAGAATGCTTTTGGCAGCATTCTGCATGTCTGGCTTCTCAGCTTGCTTCGGCATGCCAGAGTGGAAGAGAGCTTCTGGAATTTTTGGAGCACCTATATACCGGCTCTCCCCAGGAGCTTTTATTGCCAAACGAGGCATTTGTGGCATTTCCTACGACTGCCAGCATCAGGCAGGGAAATCCTCTATCACCAATCTTATTTGATCTGGCGATGGAACCGGTTGTCAGGCTCACTGCTAGCATGCACGAAGCCTGTTTCCAGCTTCACAGAACCACCCTGTTGGTCAGTGCCTTGGCAGATGACCTCACCAGGTTATCAGGCCGACTTCTGGTCTTCAGTCTTTCATGTCCGCAGTTGAACAGGCTGGATCGACGCTGGGCATGCAGTTTTGGCAGGAAAATTGCTACATCGTCGCCAGGATGGGTGCAAAGGCCGTGTCCATCTCGATCCTTGTACATGACCAAGAAGTCCCCAAACTGCCGGAGACCGAGTTCGTGGCCTACATTGGAGCTCTGCACGGTCCGGGGTAGCTTGTGGCTAAAATAGAGCAGGCCTGCTCATCCCTTGCAAAGTACATTAATCTGCTTCCAGCCAGCCTTTTCGCCCCTTGGCAATAGCCTGACGCCTTGCGGACTTTCCTCCTGCCACGGCTTGACTAACTTCTTCGGTGTGGCTTGTGCCTAACTTTGCTCTGCAAACAGCCGAAAACGCTCCATTGGAGCTGTTTCGAATCTTGTGAGGTCTGCAGCCTGTGTTCCCTGATTGCACCCTGGCTCTGTAGCAGGTTTGGCTTGATCGGCTTCGAGACGAACACAGCCATCCCACGAGCGGCCCAAGCATGTCTCATGCTGTGCTCATCCGATGTGTGCAACCGTCATGTTGCACATCGCAGAATCGACCAGCCAGTCGCCAACCTGAATGGCACGTTATTGTCTTATGAGAGCGTTCGTGAAATTCGATTCCAGCAGCCTTCGGCCCTGGCAACAGGGTTTGCCTGATTTCACGATGGCCGGATGGGCATAAGTGCCTCAAGCAGCCCTCCTGTCGCCTCTCACTGAACGGCCTGGAGTGGAAGCTGTGTCCACCGAACCTGACATTGCCTGGCCACTGACAGATTGGCCACCCACAGTCACTTCTTGACCAGGGGTCTTGACCTGTCGTTACTGGCTTGACGGTTCATGCACCGAGCCTGCCTGGACGTGCTACCAGTGGCTGCTTACTGGAGTCAGGCATACCCTGGGAAGGTTACCAGCTACCTCCTATTCCACATGCAGGCAGAGACTGCTTGCCATGTGCTGAGCCACTGCCAGCCGATGCTGTAGGCAATTACGGCCCGACAGAACCTTGTTCTCAGCTGCCTAGTCGTAGCTCTTTCGGCCACCGCTCTCAACTACATGTCGGCAGGCCACATACTCCCACTTGCAGGTGGTCTTGCTCTCATGCCGGACCTGGTCATTAACGACACCACTGAGTTAGTAATTGTGTATGTGACTGTGCCATTCAGCAGTGGCTAAGATGCTGTGACTTTGTCGGCCAGAACAAGACCTATACAAATGCTGCTATTGAGCAGTCTTTGTTGACGGCCGGCTACTGGTCTGCAGTTTTAAGGCTCTTTGCAGTCGAAGCTCTTGCCATCTGGTGGCCAGACAATTAAGCTTGCCTAGCCAAACTAGGCATCCCAAGCTCGGAGAGGACGGCCTTGAGGCTGCACTGGGTCTCCAACGCCATTAACGGCTCGGAAGTCCTGTGGTCCCTGTTCCTGAACCGGGAGGTCCAGGCAGCACAACCCTGGCAGGACACGGCACCGCCGGCTAATGTATATGTACTTGTTAAAAATATTTGTATCGGTAATATATATATATATATATATATATATATTTCAAGTGTATTAAATGGAAAAACAACTCCTACTTCAGTGTGGTACAGGTTGATTTTTTATGGTAGATTTTTGTTTTAAAGTGTATGCCTATTCTTCTTGTGGAAGCTCTGTATGTTAGTGATGAAGAAACAACAATCCAAAACATGGTTATTAGTTTTGCTGCAATCATTCGTACTCTGAGGGGCATGCATTAGCTTGACCTATAAACTACATGTATTAGCTTTGGCCCATAAACTAATTTTTCAATTTTTTCTACAAGAGGCCGGCACACTATATGATGCCATGTCAAACCCTAATCTCCCACTTGGCATCCTAAGTAGGTGTCATGACACTGTTTAATGAAGGCTGGAATTGGTTTGCTTCTTCTCTCCTGTCGAAAGTTTTCTGCAGATGTAGCAGTGTATATGTGGAAAATTTGTACACCGGCTTTACATTATAAATCATGAATATCCATTCATTCAAACAACTGCCGACCAAAAAATAGAAAATCTTTCCATAAATAATATCCTAGATGCAAAAAATCCACCAAACCTGGCGTGCCAACGCAAACTACTACACACCTTCATGTTTGATGTATATTTAGAAATAAGAATAAATCCCAGATAGCTTATATTGTGTTGACCAGTGTACTGCAATCCAAATGTTTAGATGGGGTAATCAAGCAATACGCTGCAATCATTACATGAATTACTTTTGGCACAATTTTCAATGCTAAATCATTATTTTTTAGTTAAGTCATCGCAAACCAAGTAGGCGTATTTGATTGGTAAAATTTTTAGTCTTTGATTACTGAGCTCAAGATGTTCCCCGGCTATAGCCGATGGTGTGGGATCGAGCTCTTCGGCAAGTTTGAAGCAAGTGGCTAGATTCAGCCCCATTCGGGAGTTGTGCAAACAAAACATATAACTATTATACAGCGGTCAGTTGTTCTCGTGTTTAAGGATCATTGGTTGACCAGTAAGAGCTTATACTAGGCAATATGGAACCTGCAGTCCACGACCCAGGCAGTTATTGGGAGTTCTGCAGCAAGCAAACAGGTTGTATACTAGTAGGTCTTGTCTGCTGCTACATTAATGAGCCAGGTGAATCAGCTACTTTTTATATTTCTTGAGTAAGAATCACAGAAGTATCCTTCTTGTATCCTTACCTAATGCAGCTGCACTATACAATCCTCCTTTCAAGTGACTCATATCGGAACCGGACTGATTCCCTTATTAACTAGAGAGATCATACATGTAGGAGACTGTAACTCCACAAAGCCACGAAGACTATGTGTGTACTATGCAGGAAAGCTGTGTACAGCACACACACAGCCCAGGCGTCTTTCGGTAGGCATTTGGTAGCCAACAGACCTCATCCGACACAACAAAGAATAATTGAGAAACATAGCTGAGTCCGGTGAGAATGTGATGTGGACGTCAAGCAAACATATCGGCAGCAGCAAGGGAGAATACATTAATTCTGATCAGAAGAACATGTTGGTACTGCACCAATAAAGAAGCAAATCTATTTCTAGGTATTGAGATATGCTGTAGTTAAAGCATAATTGATTTTTTAGAATTATTTAGTTCACCATGATAATATGGCCACTGGTAAACTGAACAAGCTCAGTATACAATACGGTTAGTGGCATTCACTGACTAGGTCGCTGAGATATGTTAACAGTGATAATGCATCTTCTAACCTCATAAAAAATGGCTGCCTAATGGTTATCGCTGTTATCAAATAACTTTATGTGGCCAATACATTAGAAGCTTATCGTTCATAGAAGTACGAATCGTCATGAATAAAGGCACATGCAATGCTTCTATAATGGCACTTGCTGACTTCTTCTGGTTCACTTAGGTAAGGTTCCCTGATAGAAGCCTAGGCTCTCTGAGCTACGAATGTAGTGCTCCAACCAGTATCTAATTGTATGCATATAACAGATGCTTATCTGAACCGCCCTGCATCTATCAGCTTTGAGAAAGACTTCTGGCAGATTCACTGAGCATGCATTTGTCGTTTGCAACTTTGTGTTGCCTGTAATGCAAGTTTTCATGTAGAAGCTATATTTAATGCTCACTATGAGCTGGTTTGGTCCAGCGGTTACGGTGCTCGCCCTAACCAAGGTCTGGCTGAGGTCATGGGCTCGAACCCCGAGGCATATGTGAAGCACCTGGATAGAGATTAAGTTCTATTCGGGGCAAAACAAATGAATTATGAATTATAAGTTATGATATGAAGGTTAATTAAGTGTGTGTCAGATGTTATTATTTGCCTAGTTTTTAATAGCTAATTGAGTGCCTTAGTTTGGAAGTAGTGAGACACTTCCATTGTGCTGAGTTGGTACTTGGCTTCTTTGGTTGGCCAATGCATTGCTGCACACATTCAAGTGAATATTCTAACTTCACTGAGCGTGCACGTGTGTGCGTGTGTGCGTGCGTGCGCATGCGTGCGTGTGAGCGCTCGTGTGTGTGTGTGTTTATGTACGTCTGTGTATTTGAGTAAGTTTGCATACGACTTTGTGCTAGCCTCTGTAACGACGAAGGCTTGGTGCAGTACACTTACCCTGCAGCTCACCCAGCACCTAATGCGGTTCGGTGCCCGTCTGTGCTCTATAAACAGGCTGCCACGAAACAAGCGTTTCTGGCACTGACCTACTTAAGGTTACTACAGGGGTTCACGAGTCCGTGGCAAGAATTGGAAAGCCGGCCACGCAAATTGGGGATTGTATGGACCTTTATTCGCAAGCTCACAAAGTCGCTGTGTGTCTAGCTCAGTTTTGTCTCCACAATCCTTGCACACTCTCAACAACACAAGCACTCTTGCAGAGGGAATACGTCCCAGCACCTAAAATACCTAAGTCTATTGTGGGGAACGACCCAAATGAGACGAGGTGCCCGAACCGGAGCCAAGACCCTGACTGGAGAACGAGGGCTCTGCTTCCAACTAGCGGCAGGAATATCATACCCACTACACTAAGCACTCCTTCGGAGGAAACACGTCTCCACACTTAGGCTACCTGCATCTCTAGGGGGAACGGCCCAAATAGACAAAAGAGCCCGAACCAACGGCATATCTGATAACCATACCAATCAAGTCAAGCCGGACCGACCCTATGCCGAGACCACGTGCAAGGGCACATGCACAAACCACAAAAGTGACACCAAAATATTAGCTCGGGCGTGATGCGACCGTATTCGGTGGAGTCCACCGAATCCTCCTAGTTCTGTCTCATAAATCGCCGGCGAACAGCCTGCCATCCTCCCAAGCTTTCAGAGAAACGAGTCCAACGGTGTAGAAGCGAACCGGAAGAGATGAGCCGAACAAAAGACCAAGAGTGAGCTTCGCTCGACTCTTAAATATCTAGCTGAGACAATGGGGCAAGAGCTAAGTGGTATTGTGCCCGACACCGTGGCCCATTTTGGTAAAGAATTAATACCATCACTAGGCCACAGGAAAGGCACCTGTGTCTAGCTTGAAGGCCGAATAGGTTCCAGATGATTCTTTTCGGACTGAGTTATGGCCGAGGTAGACAGGCCAGCCAACGTCAATCAGCAGCTCCCACGGGTATCAGACCTATTCTAAAGGTTTAATCGCCACAGCTGGTCCCAAAGCTTCCCAGCTTGTTCTTAAGCTCTTCCTCTCTAACCAGCACTGGGGTTCCTTTCTGGCTCACTGCTCCGGGACCAAAGAGTTCTTGCCTGCGGACGAACGGCACTTGTTCGCCCTAAAATTAAGCCAAGGCCAGCAAGGCTCTACACCGGTGTGTGTGTGTGTGTGTGTGTGTATGTGTGTGTGTGACAGAGAAAGCATGTGTATGTATGTTTATGTGTTTGTGTGAGCGTTTGAGTAGGTCAGAGTGTTTGTGTGTGTACCTGCAAGTCTATGTGTGTGTGTGTGTGTGTGTGTGAGTGTGTGTGAGTGTGTGTGCGTGTGTGCACGTGTGTGTGTTTGAGTGGGAGTGCCTATGAGTGCCTTTGTTCCTGCCTGAGTACTCTCGCATCGGAAACTGTGTGATAGCTGCCCCGTTTAGGTATCTTCAAAGGGGTTCCTAGACGGCATTACACCAGTGAGGCCTTTTGCCTCTAAACATAAATATCTTATGGTACTAACTGGCTAGATCTTCATTGAAACTTCACAAGAACTCTATATTCTCACTTTGGAATTTCGCCCAAAAGATAAAAGTCCCTACTTAGCAAGCCCTTTGATGATCTAGCTTATTGTTTCTCCTGTTTTTTGTCAACAAGACAATCGAGATCATGGAGTCCATTCCTAAAATAGCAATATCACCTGCAATGATTTGACTTAGTTCCATACAAAACCTAAATGTCTACCTTCAAGGGGTTACTAGTGACCTAGTTACCTCAATTTCATAACCCAAGCAAAGAAGACACAAGTCCCCTGGACTCTATTCCCACTGTCAATGCTGTGCAATTCATTTCTCTGTTGCTGCCATTCATGACTAGCATCATAAAAAATCATTATCCCCAGGTCATTTCCCTGTACCATTAAAAAAATGCCGTAATCACAAGACCTAGAAAACTTGAACAACTTCTTTCCAGTCTCTCTTCTACCGTTTCCATCAAAAAGGCTCGAACGAGTCACGACTGCCCAGCTGAACTCAAATAGTGAAACTGTAAACCTTACTTGTTAAATCCAGTCTGGTTTAAGATCTAATCACCATAAAGTATCAGCATTGCTTCGGGTGTAGCGATCTACATAGAATTGCAGACTTTTGTAGGGTATTTTCGCTTGTTTTGCTTGATCTTTCGGCCGTATTCAACACTTTTGATCACCAAGAAATTCTTGAGCTCCTCTCAGCTCAACTAACACATTGGAACTGCACTGCAGTTATTCCATTCCTATCTCAATGGGAGACTCCATAGTATTGATGTCAATGGACGAAGGTCATTAGAGGAAACACTGAAATGTGTGGTACCTCAGAGATTTGTGCTTGGTTCCTTTCTTAAGGTTTATATTCTGCCTCTCGCGGATATGATTAACAGGCATAGTTTAGGCTTTCACTCTGATGTAAATTACACTCAGTTGTACATTTGCTTAGATCTCTCCTAGCCTTCCAGCAAGTCGAATTCTCTCAACTCTCTTGCTGCGTGGATTGATGACATCCCCACATTGATGGCAGCAAACAGTTTCTTAAATCGAATGATAATTTAACCAAATAACGCGTTGTATACAAATCAAGTGTTATTAGGAAATGGCTGAAGCTTAAAATGGGCTCTTTTAGCATATCTTCGGTTGATTCCGCACGAAATCTACATGCCATGGTCCAAACAGACATTTCTTTAGACGACCACATCTGCTTCCTAGTCAAATCTACTTAATTTCAGCTACTACAGCTACTATAGATAGCTATAACCCAGCAAAATTCGGGATCTTTTAGACAGGTGTACCACATTTAAATCGTCCATGCATTGGTGAAATCACGTTTTAACTTCTGTAACTCACCACTTGCTGTTCTACGGGCTGATGTACTCAGTAACTTACAGCTGGTGGAAAACACTGCAGCTTGCCCAGTCTGTCCTCAGCGTCACAGTTGCTACATTTAACCCCTTCTCACCGACTTGTGCTGGCTCCAACCAAGCAACCCATTGACCTCATGGTTTTGTTACTCCCTTTTTGCTCGCTTTCTTCTTAGGCTACAGCTTAGCTGTCAGATCTACTGCCCAACCAGGCTAATGATCTTACACTTGCTTTTCGGAATTTGACTGTTTACTTATACCTCGTATAAATCTGCAATCCTTTGGAGAACCTGACTTTTGAGTGCATGCTCCTAAAGCTTGGAACTCACTGCTGACTGGCGTCATGACATCCTCCGACATGTCCATATTTAAATGGAAACAAAACAAACACTCATTTATTATAGCATTTAGTGGGTACCTGTGATTCATCTTGTAAGAACTGATGCATGCCGACAGCGTGCCTTGCAACTAACCATACTTGCATGGACACCCTGTGCATGTCAACTTTGATCGGGCTATTATTTTGGTTTAATTAGCATGCTACTACTAACCATTCTTTCGTGCTTCCTTTGCAGCAAATGGAAAGTGCCAAGACACTGATCGATTATCTCAGGGTGCTACTTAAAATGTGTTATTATTAATAGTGAAGAAGAAGGTCCTTACCGGCTGACGGCATCTCTACGTTAATTATTCTGCTTTAAATTGGATGTTAAATAAAAAAAGTTATCATACAAAGGGATGCATTTACTGGGAGTGCCAAAAAACCTCTTAGTACATGAAGTCACTTAAGCAGTTCATAATACTTCATTCGAAAGGAGCAATGTATAAATTGTGGATGGTAACTTGAATTGTAAGAACAAACACATTACACTCGATAGTTGGGAACTGCTACACATTTAGGGCTTCTTAAGAGGTTCTTATTTTCTGCTAGTTACTTTCACAGTATATCACAACTCAATTGACAGTAACTGATGTGTTCTACTTACTTCAACGCCCAGCCCGTGTAGTCAAGTGTATCAAATTTATCACGGTCATTCATTTCTTAGGTCATATTCGTGTTCGAACTTGCTGATAACTTATTCACATGCTGTGATTGGACAGTATGAGCACCTGTCCCAGGTGTTTTTTCCTCTGTGCCTTGAGAGATAACATTCACATGATATTGGTCTGTCTTAAGCTGTACAGGCCCTGAAAGCTTACTTCAGAGCTGAATGTAACCATGTACCATTCCTTTTCAATAATGCAATTTGTCAACACTCAATAAAAATCTACTTAAACGAAAGAAAGACGGGTCTGTGCTATTTTAATCAGACTTAACGTACTTTTCTGAAGCAGTGGTTTGACTTGCAATTCTTCGTGTGCCCTAAGCCGACCTGAAGATGATCCATCGGGCAGAAAGCACTTGAAGCAGAATGACATAAAAGTTTCTCGTGACGGACAACAAGCGAGCACCACTGGCTTGTGTCCTAAGGTCAATGCCGTCTGCTAGGGCACCTCTACTGAATCACAATATGAGCAAGCAAGTTACTTCTTTTACCCTAAACACACTGATGAAGAAAGAAGCAAGACGCCAAGACAGCAACTGAGCCATCCAGATTGCCTGCTAGACGTTAATGCCTCACAAGGGCTGTGGCCAAGGGGATTGTCCGTATTCCCATTCAGTTGAAAGCAAAGTTATAGATTTGGAGCTAAAACATGAACCTCAGTCATTGCTCTCGCTGAATCCGCAAATGAGCAGGCTGTTAAAGGTCTTATGTAGACCATACACGCCTTGCTCGTCTGCAAGCCCACAACCGTTAATGTTGAGATGCGACGTGACCTTTATATAAAACGAGTCTCTTTGACCTGTGATAATCTGATATTCAATTAAAATCTACACAAACTATCTAGGTCCTAATGATTCTGTTTCGAAACACATCTTTTGGAATCTATCCCTGATTTTTCTTTATCTTTTACGTAGTCATGACCCGTAAGTAATGCAGTGCCCTCCTTGTCTTTTGAGCGCTGCAGTTTTGCTGTGGGATAAGTGGCCCGACAATAATTCTGCTGAGCTCCCAAGCTAAATTAGACCTGCTCAAATTTGGAGTTTGGATGCAGCAAGATTATAGTGCCAAAAATAAAGAGCCAACCAGATGCCTCATTTAAGAGAGACAGCCTTTATGTTATTCACCTGTCGGGATTGTGTGGGCAGCTGTGCAAGAGAGATTCGGAGACAAGTTTGTCGTTTACGGCACTAGCTGCAAGCTAGAGTTCATCATCGATGCTCCCGTTGTCGATGAGTCGATCGGTGGTGTACTTGAGTATGATGACATCGCTGAAGAATCATAGTCGATGGCTCTGTCTCAGTTCAAGATGCCTAGCGAAGGCCGCTACAAAGTCGTCCTCATGGATGCACTGAGGTTTGTATTAGCGATTAAGCATGTTTCAGTGGTCTATCATTCCGACAGGCCGAGGCTGTAGTTTTTCATCAACAGGAAATGACCTAAAATCTAAAATTGATGGGTGAGACCAGGCATATGGTTTCGAACCATGTGGGTCTCATATTTGTTATTTCACTTTAACTCACTTCATGGGGATAACTCAATGACTGGAACCCATTGAAGTGTGGTTACTCTTTTTGAGCAGGAAGCTGCCCATCATGTTTTGAATGTTTGGTGCCGGCCACATCAAATAGACTTGGTCAGCTTGAATGGCTTTACCGACATCGACGAGGGAGAATTTGCTAAGCAGGTCAACTCATTTATCACTCAGCTCTGTTGCCAAGAGAACTTGATTATGGAGATTTCCTCTGTGCTTCAGAAGCTAACAAATCTTTAGCTCCAACTGGGCAAATTTTTGTCATGGCTGCTACTGCACTGGATTCGAATGTGTATCTGTATCTCCGTCAGGAACTCCACCAAGTTAAAAAGACCATGTGGGTGTTACGCAGGAGAGTTTTGTATAGCACACTCACAGCCTTAGCGGCTTTCGGTACGCATTCGATAGCCAACAGACTTCGTCTCACGCAACAAAGAGAAAGTGGGAAGCATAGCAGAGTTAGGAGAGCAGTTAAGGTAGTGAGTAGCATAGAAGTAGCATTTCAGGACCACTGAAAAAGATGTGCCATAGTCGGCAGTTGGAGAGTAGATGTCGTTGCACAGGAATTGTGGAAGCGAGTTCCACAGTCTAGGACCTGCAGAGCTGAAGCTTCTGTCGCCAACTGTCTTTATGCTTGAGGAATGGGACAGCTACTTTATTGTCCACACAGGACCTGAGGGCGCGAACAGGATGAAACTGATGCAGCAGTTCAGCTAGGTACGAAGGAGCCAAGCCTTGGCGGGCCTTGTAGGTCAGCATAAGAACTTTGCTCTGTATCCTTCGCTCAACCGGCAACCATCCTAGCTCTTTCAGCAAAGGTGACACGTGCTCAAACCGCTGGGACTTGAAGACCAGCCTTGCAGCCATATTCATAGTCAGCTGTAGTGGCATAATAGCTTTCTTTGGTAGCCCAGCCAAAAGGGAATTACAATAATCAAGCCGAGACAGAACAGAAGAGCTAGTTAAATTTTTTACCAGCCACTGTGGGAGACAGCTTGTAATCTTGGATAGGGATTGGATGTGATGGCTAGCTGTAGAGGCAGTCTGCTGAATGAAGCTTTTGAAATTGAGGCAGCTGTTGAACACGACACCTAAATTACGAGCACGTAGTGAAGGTCGCACAATAGCATCACCTATTAGAACAGCAAAGCCTTTTAATCCAGCCACACGCTTAGGGTGTCCTATGAGAAGCAGTTTGGTTTTATTATCATTTAATTTCAGGAAGTTTTCCGACATCCAGGATCGAATATCGGCAAGGCAAGCATTCAGTTTCTCAGTTGCTGCAGCAGATTCCGACGGTTTAAATGACAAATACAACTGAGTATCGTCAGCATAGAAGTGATATCCTATTCCATGGGCCTTAATCAATTTTGCTTGAGGTTGCGCATACATAGAGAACAGCAAGGGACCAAGTACAGACCCTTGCCAACTTATTCAGGAGAAACAATTCAAAGGTGCACCAGACATAGAGTGCTTGATTACAGCTTCACTTGCTGAAGCATAATGTAGGGTTGTCAACGTTACATTTATCAAGTTGAAGTCAAGAGATCTCATCATCACCCATCAACGTTCTATGATCGAGAAGCTGATCGCCCATCGATCATGTTTTCGCACAATTGACCTAATGGGCAAACATAATGAAGCAGATGCAATCGGAGTTGGACGAATCATTATTTTATATCACTCGATACAATAATCTATTGAGGGCCATTGGTCTTTCTTCTTCCAACAACCCAATGCACTCAATAATTATTGCCGGTGTGCAGTAGTTATAAAGGTAGGGACGTTTGTGGTGAGAGTGGTGGAAGGAATCGTGTAAGTCTAATGAAACACAACAGCTCTAATAATCCCGTAGCTCGTGAGGCACCTCCAGCAATGCCTGCAGAACTGCTTGAGCTTTGTTTAGGTGACTACAATTATTGTGTCCTTGATCATCACCACGATCGCTTAGAACCATTTTGACTGCATCTATGATTGAGGCTGCTGAACAGGGGTATAGCCATCTTGTGACTAAGGATGCAATCAAGGCGGCTGTGGCCAGGCGCGATCAGTAGACGGACTTCAGTACTGCATGGGATAAAGCTGAATTTCTCGCCTGATTGTTCAAACTAAAGCTTTAGTAAGTTCCCCTGCTGATTGGATCAGTTTTCGCCAATGCTATGTCAGTCGAGTTGGACTTGTGTGTGCTCAAGTGGGAAATTTACGACCGCTACACCAATCTGATAACATTTGCTTTGGAGTGCATCTTTCAGGTGAAGCTGTTGGTTTGCCAGTCAACTCTTAAGAGTTTAAATGTTTTAAGCCATTTACACCGGTTACAGCTTTGTGCCCTGGCTCAATGCAGTGTCATTTTACTCGTCTATTAGGCTTTCTTGTGTGGCACTGAATGCAAGGGTCGGCTTCGCTCCGAAAATAAGTTAATTTGTCTAAATTTGGCGAATTCCGAATTTAAGCAGGTCTGAGCAATATTAACTTTGACGTCTTGCTATTGACTCTCTATATTTAGGGCTCACTAGGGCGTTTGTATCGACTTAAGAAGAGCGAACCCAATGTAATACCGGCTCACTAGCATTACGTAAATATCGTTGGCTCACCAAGAAATTGCTTAACACGACTGAACGATCCTGCTAAGAGCTTAACCTTGACCCGTGCACTAACCAACCAGTTTGATCTGGCCACTCGTCCTGTAAATGGTCATTCGGGACACTGTGCATGATTAAAAGGCGACAGCAGAGCAGCATTCCTGATTATGTAAATCGCAAACACCCTCCGTCGGCAGCAAGCAATACCCTGTTGTGTGAGGTATGGACTGACGTGAACTTGACATGACATAAACAGTGACAACCACCAAAATGGCCCAGGATCACTTTTTTTCAAGGCTTATATTCAAGTTTGTTGTGGGCCGCAGCTATGTGTGATTGGAATGTATTCAGTTTTCAATCTGAATCTGCCTATTATTTCACAAAAATGTACGGTTCAAAATGGATTCATTGAGACATTTGGTTGGGCATTGCTTTCACAGCTTGCAATAAAGGCTGTTTAAATTGTTTCTGCTTACTCGCTGCAATCGTCCGTACATTCAGTGTAAAATTCATTGTGGGCAGTCTTTCCAAAAAGGTAACTGTTCTTACAGAGCAAAACAGTGAGGACGATATAACTACGACCATAGTATCTGAAGAAGAATCAACTGAAAGAGGTATGTTGGTTTCAAATAGCTCATTAACTAGTAACTTTGCTTATCATATTGAAAGACTTATTGTCAGTGATTTAGGAGATGACGTCTTTAAACTGTCTTCAGTTAGATCTGTATAAGATCAAAATTTATAAGTTAAAGTAAATTGTATATGAAGCCAATTTAAGGAGAAGCTTGAGTAATTTCCGAAACGTCAGTTGGATGTAGATAATCGATCGAAAATGTAAACGACCTCGCATCAGTAGTAAGACAAGCATTGAGTTCATTGGGATACCAAGTCCGTGCAAAGCTATTGCTGTTTTTATGTGATAAGAGCCACTCAGTCTAATTGCAAAACCATAATCAGCCCTGTGTTTTGTTACTGCCAATCAAGGCTTAGAGGTATGTGGATTATTATAACCAAAAAATGTGTTTTAACCTGCCACGTCAGAAGAAAGTCAGGGCAATGGCTAACACAGTGGCACGGAATCGAACTGACCTAAGTGAGCTGCCCTGACTTTTTGCCAGCCGTGACAAAAGCAGCTGTAGTAGAAAGCCCGGTCGGGCAAGTTTAGGTTACAGCCCTATGTTGGGTCTAGCAAATTCCTCACGTGAGCCAACGGAGATGCATCAATTCGTTCAAGGTGAGTAAACATACAGCAACGTGATAGAATGATAATTGGAGGGCAATTTTTAAATGAGCTTCTCCAATATCATGAGTAATATCTAATGTTATTTTTAATTTAAGGCAATCAAAGATTTTAGCATAGGACAAAACTGATAAAAGCTTTTGATGTTAGACTATTTAAAAAACATTTTAAAGGATATAGCTGAGCTTCCAAAAGGCAGAAAACTACTAGTCAAGCGATTCGGACAGGCGATTAAAGATCGTTAAGAAACACTTCATAATCTAAAATCCAAATAAGAGTACCAACTTACATGGAAGTCAAGCAATCATACCCTTACAGCAATGACCATCCAATGGGTCTTGGGCAGGGGTCATGGTGTTCTCTTTTCGTTCTCGCTAACCGTCGTCACAAGGAAAGCAAGGAAGCTCCACAAAACCGTAAGCAAAAACAATTTATGAGAAGCATATCCACCACCGAATAAGAAACTAAGTTTCTTAGACTTTCTCTGTTCATTGTAATAACAGCCAAATTTGAAGTCCATCGATGTAAGCAGCTTAATAACATCAGCCAGCATTTCTTTGGGGTCTGGGTAAATGTTAGAGATAAGCTCGGACATTTATATTTGTTCGATGATCGTGACCCTAGCAACGGCTGAATGAAAATTTTCATGAAGTATGCTAACTCATTTGTGGATTATTGTTGTTTATCCTAAAACCCACTGAGACTCTCCAAATACTATGAATGATCGTGTTTCCATTGCAGCGTGATCGTGTTTCCTTTGCTGAAAACTAAAAGCTCTTACAAAGATATTGAGTTCTCTGAGGGCACTTCATCAAGCATTCCATTGTTATTATTACCATCAGTATTATGTATTCCATCTTTCCTGACCCAAGATAAGAGTTTATGGGCCGTGGGAAATGCTTAAGTGTGGACAATAACTGAGGAGTCGTAGATCTTGACACAATTAGATATATTCATAGTAAAATATTAATGTATCATTCATCTGTAACTCCACAAAGTCATAAAGACCATGTAGGTGTTACACAGGAGAGTTTTGTATAGTGCACTCACAGCCTAAGCGGCTTTCGGTACGCATTTTGTACACATGTCTGATCTAAAAAGACTAATTGGGACGAATAATTAATACACTGGAATTTCCTAGTTTGATTTGTAGCACTAAGCGGCCGCTTGCTTAACTTTTTTCCACTCAGTCGAACTTGATTGCCTAAGTTGGATCGTAGGTGAGGCTTTCTTAGGTTGTATGCTCTCAGTATTCTTTATTAACATATAACCTCTCCTGTTCAGAATTTAGTTAGTAAATTATCAAAATGCATAATTAGGTAGGTGGCTCCAGTAGGCTCACGGTGAATTATTTTATGCATGGGCTCAGTATTAGATCATTGGCCTTGTTTTCCTTCCAGTCTGTAGTGTGGATTTAATTCCTTTCGAAATTATGTCACCGAAGCTTTCAGGTGCATCTGGAAACATGGCTTTTTGCATAACAGCGACACATCTAGTTTGAAACAACTCACTTTACTGAGGTTTATGCTTGGCCTATTTAAGCTGCCACTACTCAGTCATTAAATGCACCATGCTCGCTAATGTGCAGCACCATTGCAGTCTCCGGTACAGCACGTGGACTGAATGTCAACGTGCTTCAAATTTACAAAGAGCGCTGCATGCTGTTTGAATTAAAATCACTCAGGGAGTGAGTGCTAGTTCTCTTTATAATACAATTTTCAATGTGAATCGCAAAGAGGCTCTACATTCTACGATACAGTATGCCGCACTAAAATGTCAGGTGCCTGTCTTTGTGTCTGTACTTTAGGGATTGCTTAACAAATTATTCAAGATTTGTTACAAGAAATTTGAATCTTGCAGGTTCGTATATTCGTCAAATATTGGCTCCGCTCGTTGGTGGATTGGGAATCGCAGTACTTTCACTGACGTTCTGTGCTTACATTTGCTGTAACACAAAAAGGAAAACCGTGGGTGCATCTGGAAGAGCGAAAAGCATCACTAGCGTCCAGCCTGACAGTAGAATGATGACAGAAGATGGCGATTCAACGATTTTGCCTTCGGCATCGATAATGTCGTCTTCCCACCAGACCTTTGAGAGCCGTGACTCCGTATCGGAAAATCATCCTCATAAATTAATTTCGACCAAACCATCCACAAATAGCTCATTGGCGACATTGAATCAAGATTCTTCAAAGGGACCAAAGCAATAGACCACCATAGTCGTCAAACGGGTTACATCAGGCACCATTCTACAGATCGACACGTCTCAGTTGCATGCTGCTGGTGTTTTCCAATACAACTCGCGAACTCTAAAATTTAGAGCAAGCTTTTCGTTTAATTCTACATTAGAGTTGTTTAAAAGTAGTTAGATCATTGTCAGAAAGGAACAGCCAAACATCTCAGAAGTTTTCAGGGTATTTTTGGTACTATCAGAACTGTTTCACTAGTTTCCAGTAACAAAAAGACTGAACTTAAAACCACCAACTAGACTCTATAGGACAGTCTTTGCCTTGTGGTCACTCGAAGTCAATATAGCTTGCATAATTAATGCGAATATTCGTATCCTGAAACTCTTGTTTTAAAAGAAAGAGGCACATTGATTACCACAATCCTTAGGGGCGAAAGACTAACAAGAAAAATTTGATTTCACGTTCCGTGGTAGTATGCTAGAAACATTTGCAACACTCTTCCACTTTAAACTAAATCAGGCAATCTGGAATCAAACTTAATGGAAGCAGTGTGATATCGTGAAATGTGTCTACGAGTATCTACGAGCCTTCGGTAAATATGCATATATTAGGCTCAGCCTTCCTCGCAATCAATCTAGCTTTGTTTTTATTTAGTTGCTAGCTTACCCGTTTCTTATTCAGTCCATATTATTATTCTGAGGGCAGCCTAGGTACTTGTACTCAGTGCCATTTTTGCATTTGTAAATTAGGTAACAACCGATCGTGTTGCTAGCCGAATGAGGCATATATGGATATTAACTTAATTTCTCATGATCGCTAGCAATCCTTTACTTGTAGCGAAGTCCTTTAGCTTATTTGCACTTAAAACTTAGCGAAATAAGTCAAACTCTTTCAAGTTCATCCTTAGACGGGAAAAGCCTACCATCAGTCTCGTGGCAGCTGGTTTCAAAGTCAAGACTCTTCGAACCTAGCTGACCGAAAATTTAGGAACAATCCGTAGGCCCCAACACTTGTTTAAGTGCTTGGACGCAGTACCGCTTTCTTTTGAGCATTTACATTGTGTGAAATTCTTAAAAAGTTGGTGGAGAACGGCGGCTAAAACCTAACTCAATAATCCAGTCAATCCGGTGCAAATAATAATCTGGAGGCCTACCCGAAGCCCCTGGTGCCACTGGCCACTAGCCCGCGGCTATTTATGCTAAGCCTTGCTGTTGCCAGCTTGCCAAAATGGTTTTCTGTGGAAGTTATGGCTGGCTAATAATCATGCATTGCCACTTGGTCCCATTGCCACTTTTGGC
Organism: Cristatella mucedo; assembly: GCA_009760855.2. Classification (NCBI taxonomy): domain Eukaryota; kingdom Metazoa; phylum Bryozoa; class Phylactolaemata; family Cristatellidae; genus Cristatella; species Cristatella mucedo. The sequence goes on along the minus strand of WPIO01000003.1, from coordinate 4,826,662 downwards.
CTTCCGTGAGCAATTTCCAAGGAGCTGTCTGTGTGCAAACCGGTATTCTTAGCCGTGGAACGCTTAAGTGAGAATGCTACGTTTCCGTTCGCCGAGTTGCTACCTTGAATGTAAGACTTTCACTTTCTACAGCTCGCACAGCAGTCTTCAATTTACTTAAAACCTTCAGCCACGTACCAAATTACACTTTTTCTCAATACGAACATGTCACGACGACGTGAACTTCACCCACCGAAATAGTCAGCCTCATGATTTTTCCAATGCTAAAATGTACAGTTTGTTATGGGCCGCTGCTATATGGGACTGAAATGTTTTCGGTTGGTAATCTGAATCTGCACATTATTTCATTGAACAATGTAAGGTTCTTAATGAAGTTGTTGAAAATTATTGCTGACCATTGCGTTCAGAGTGCTAAATAGAAGCATTGTAAATTGTTTCGGATTGCCGTGCAACCATTCGTATATTCACTGACAATAACATTACGGACTGACGATCTAAGATATTAATTGTCTTTATGGAGCAAAATAGTGAGGATAATATAACTATGACAATATATTCTGAAAAAGAATCAGCTGAAAGAAGTAGGTTGGTCTTAAGCAGCTCAATAACAAAAAACCTTGCTTGTCACGTAAAAAGGAACATCATCAGTGATGAATAAGATGATCTCTTTAAACTTTCTCCAGTTGGATAGTATCTATCTCTAAGTTTATAAATTGAAATAAATATAATATAATAATAATATAATATAATATAATAATAAATTAAAAACCGGAGAAAACAGTGCTTTGACTTGCCTTGAACGAAGAACGCCCACAAAAAAACAACACCAACTATGTATTATACTACTCACAGAGCAGAGGGAGCACGATTTCAATCGCCCGTCTCTCCCACTTGAATCTCCTCTCCTCGATTCTGGCTGTCCCCTGGCCGACCCCCATGGTGAATCTACCATCTGTTCACCAGTGGGTTATCGGCCTTTGTCAACGCCTCATTAGAAGATGACCACAGCTGTGCACAGGCCCCTCTCGAGAATGCTCCCACCAGCTGTTGAGGTAAGGAGCAGTACCAGCCTGCATGCAGTCGAACTACAGAAATTTAAATAGAAATGCTTTTAATCTTCAAAGCGTCATTCGTATGCAGATAATCATTCGAAAATGTAAACGGCCTGACGTCTGCAGTAAGGCAAGCTTTCAGGTTGTATGGGACTCCGTGTTTATGCGAAGCTATTGCTGCCTTCGCGTGCTGAGAGCCACCCAGTTTTAATTCCAAATTAAACCAACCAAATTAGAACCAACCCTTCGTATTGTTGCAGCTCAAATCAACGCTTACAGGTATGCAGATGATCATAGCTAAAACATGTGCCTTCACATGTCGTAGGGTTTTACAGCTCGTAAAGGCCATATGAAACGAAAAGCATGAGTGAGTGGATCCTAATGTAACGTTCTTCTGAAAAGCAGGACAGTTATCCTCCAATAATTAAGGATAGACGCTTATAGAAGCTCTGACTAACTTTAGTTTGCATGCAAGGCCAAAATAGCTCGTTCGTCGTGAAATGCCTCCGCGACGAACGGTATTGCATGAGGGCAATGGCTCTGGAGCATAGTGGCTATGAATTGAACTGACCTAAGCCAACCACCACGACTTTTTGACAGCAGTGATGGAAGCAGCCGTCGTAGCAGGCCAGGCCGGGCTATTTTAGGCAGCAACCTCAAGTTTGGTCGAGCAAAATCCGCACATGAGACGATAACAAATCATCTGTTCATTCCCGGCGCTAGAAATCACTGCAACGTAAGAGAATGGTTATTGAAAGGCAAAATGTAAAGGAGGTTCTCTTGACTTGTAAGTCATATAAATCGTTATTTGTTAGGTTAACCCAGCCGATAATTTTAGCATAGTCCAGAATGAGTAGAGGCTTTCGCTGTTAGACTTAATGACGAAAGGTTTTTAAAGGGGCTAGCTAAATTTGCAAAAGCCAGAATTAAGAATATTACACAAGCGATGCAGATGAGCGATGAGAAATCATGAAGAAGCCCCTACTAATATTAAACCCAATCGCAGGACCAACTAACCTGTAAGTCACGTGATCAAACTCATGCCAACAATGCACTTCTGACGGGTTGAAATTAAGAGTCACGGTTTTCTCTCTTCACGATTTTCATCATGTAGCAGCTCAAGTCTTACATACGGCTGGCCTTTTTTTCCCTTTACCACCGAAGTGATAGAACCCACTAAGATCCTTCAGCTGCTATGTAAAAGTGGCTGCTGAGTCAGCCGACAAACATTACTTCGCAACTATCACCAAGATGTATTACCATCAAAAGGAGTCTCGATAAAGAAGTTCCTACATACGAAGCAAGCCATTTTGATGAAAAGCTTAAACATTCAAACTAACAGTCGTCGCAATGAAAGCAATGAAGGTCCTCAGAACCGTTAGCATAAACAACTAATGAGAAGCTATATATCGCCAAATAAGAAATTTAGCTTCTCAGACTCTCTCTCTCTCTCTCTCTCTCTCTCTCTCTCTCTCTCTCTCTCTCTCTCTCTCTCTCTCTCTCTCTCTCTCTCTCTCTCTCTCTCTCTCTCTCTGTTCATGCTAACACCCAGAAAAATTTGCTGTCAATAGATTTAGGCAGCTGAGTAACATCGGCCACCAGTTGTTGGGGTCTGTGTAACTGTTAGGACTAAGCTCGGGCATTTCTAATCTTTCAATGATCTTAACCCTAGAAACGGTTAAATGGACGCTTTTAAGAAGTATACTAACTCATTTGCTGATTATAGTAGTATGCTATCTAACCCGAAGAGACTCTCCGAATATTACTATGGATCGTGTTTCCTTAGCAGCAAATGTAAAGGACCTAAAAATTAATATCGTTCTGTGAGGGCGTTTTACAAAGTGTGTTAATATTATTATGTATTCAATCTTTCCATACCAAGGTAGATGTTCAAGCGACATGGGACCTATTTACGTGTTGGCAATAACTTTGCAGTGGTAGTACTTGATACTACTACATACATTCAGAGTAAAATATGTATATGATCAAAAAAGAACTATTCAACGTAAAATGAATATTCTGGATTTTAATAGTTTGATGTTTTGCACTTAGAGGCTACTTGCCTACTTTAGTTTTGAGCTCAGTAAAACTTCACTGCCCAAATCGGATTGTAAGCGAATATTTCTTGCATTGTGCAGTCAGTAATCTTCGTTTTCTTCTGACCTCTTCTGTTGAGAATTAAGATTAGTAAAATAGCAAAATGTAGAATGCATCAGCTAGCTCCAGTATGCTCTCGGTGAATTATTTAATGCATTTACTTGAGTTCAGAGCATTGGCCTTGTTTTCCTTCCAGTCTGAACTGCAGATTTTATTCTTGCAACAGTAACGTCACCGAAGCTTTCATGCACTGCTGGAAGCATGGCTTTTTGCACGGCAGCGACCCATCTATTTTGAATATGATTAGACTATTGAAGCCGCCACTTCTCAGAGGCATTTAATTAAATATACATGCAATCGTGCAACACCATTACGATATCCAGCACATCACGTGGGTTGCAAGCTTTAAATTGCCAAAGAACGTGGCGTGCTTTTTGCATTGCAAGCATTCACCGAGTGAGTGCCAGTTCTTGCAGTAATACGATTTCAGGGTGACCCGTAAATATGCTCTGCATAGTAGGACATCTTGTGTCAACCTAAACTTTCAGTTGCTTGTCCTTTTGTTTGCAATTCAGCAACCGCTAAAAAATTTATTCAATACTGCTTCTAAGAAATTCTCGTCTTTCAGATTCAAATGCCTGTCACTTACTGGCTTTGCTAGGTGGTTGATTGGGAATCTTGGTTCTCTGCCTGTCGTTTTGTTCTTAAATTTTTTTGTGAAACCAAAAGGGAAACCTTAGGCGCTTCTGGAAAAACGGAAAGTATCTCAAGTCAGACGTAAAATTGAAATTTTAATAGAAGATGGCCATCCTATGAATTCGCTTTCATTATCATTAACGTCGTCTTCCCACCATACATTGGAGAGCCTTGGTTCTGTATCAGAAAATCATCATCAATCATGCGTTCCTAATAATGCATCCAAAAATAGCTCTTTTGCGACATTCAAACAAGATTCTTTGACGGAATCAAAGCGATAGATGGCTATGGTCGTCAATCGAGTTAGATCAGGCTCAGCTCTTCAGTCTTATTTCTCTCAGTTGTATGCTCCTGGTGTTTTTCAATACAACTCGTGGACATTAATTTTTCTAGCAAAATTATCGTTTACCTCCACATTAAAGAGTTTTATAAGGGCAATTTGATCATTGTCAGACAGTAACAGCAAACAATCCTAGTATTGTTCAGTATATTCTAGGCACTATCAGAGTTGGTGTCATTCGTTTCAGGTAACAAGAAGAATTACCTTAAAAGCACCAACAAGGCTCTATAGGATAAGTATGGTCCTGGTTTTCACTTGAATATAAGAGAGGTTGCGTACCTAATAATGAATTCTATAGTCTGCAAATTTGTATCTTTAAAAAAGATCTGCATGAATTACCGTTATCATCAAGTGGATGAGCCAGAAGAAAAATCCTGCTTTAACGTTCAGTATTAGCATGCTAGTAAAATGTGCAACATTGTTGCACTCCTAACTAAATCAAGAAGAAGCAATCTTCATGAGAGCTCTGCATTTTGAGACTGTACTTATTTATATTGTATAGGGAGGAGTCCACTTGGGGCTATAAACAAATTTATTTTAGCAATACCTGCATTCTTGGTTAATATTTTTCCGCGAATTCCTTTTCTGATAATATGTAATAATTCCGATAACTGGTGCACTGCTACTTAAAAAATCATAGGCTTACAAAAGAGCTTGGAAATAATAACTGATCGATATCTGGACTTTCTCATTAAAAAATAGTCCTTTTAGTCGATCAATATTCGGCGAGCTTTGCTATTTTTGATATAAATATAATGTATTTTAAAACAGAGTTTGTTTTCCAAAACTAATGGAATTGTCATTGTATCTTGATCTTGAATACATAAACAGAGAAAATATAATTCATCGAACTCAGCTATAAGGCATAAGTATTCTAATCTAGGTACATTGAATGATTCTCACGACCAATGGGTAATCCATAGCTAGAGAGTCACTTATAACTGTGCATGACTTTGATGGGATCAAATAAGTGTATCCTATGACATAACATTTGTATAATGAATAGCATTCTCCAAATGCATTTGACATCGTTTTGATCCCGAGTTCTATAGAAGACTGAGTACTGGCATGATTCTAACATTGTAAAAGATTCTTTATTTTAAAGTGATCTATGTCAAACTGGGGTGCACCTCATAATTGGAAAGTATGTTAACTCCATAAGTATTTTTGTAACCATAATCGTCATTCCTAAATCTACTTTAATTTTGTGCAGCTTGTGCAACTGACTTTTGTCTTGAACTGGCAATAACAATTATAGCTGATTATTTTTTCCTAGGCCAAAAGGATCACTAGCTCTCTTTCTAGAAACTTTTGTACGTCATTTAACAAGTAGCTCAGCTGCATTGTTTTGATAGCAAGTACAGTTTGAGCGTTCATGACTGATTAGAAGACTGCTTAAAACAAGCTGATTCTCATCTGATGAATTCATTCTGTTTCTGTTTGTCAATGTGTGAGTTTCGCCTCCTCTGAAAGCATCTTTATTTAGTTCCAGCTTGAGACTATAGCAGGTGTCACAATCTGAAATGGCTCTGTGCTTAAGGTTCCTTAGCCGGAAGGGTGAGTAATTTATCTGAGTTTCCTTTCTAACTCATCAGGATTCACGTCGGTTATTACTCAGCATCAGTTTAGTTTCACCTGATAATTCTTATATGTTATGATTGCTTAATAATAACAATAATAGGAATAAAATGTGCGCACAGGAGAAGTGACACAATCTCTTTATATGCACTTGCCACTAGCTTAATCTTGCAGGCATAGTAGTGACTACTTGGACTAAAGAAAATATAAATCTGTATCTCAATCAAAATTTTGTTTCCACATATGTAGAAGAGGCCAAGGATAACTTATACAAAATTTAGTTTTTTCTATCTAATTTGGCTTAAGGATTGAGTTTTCTTTGTAGTTAGTGCTAAACGGACCTTCAGTATACACAAGCTAAAGGCCTAGTCTCCCAAGCATTCGACGATAGTTTAAATTAAGGAGAAAACCTCAAATTCATTTTGTGGACAAATAGTTTTGATGTTACAGTGTTTTAATAAAAATTAAGTAATTACAGAGAGAATATTTAAACCTAGAAAATAACATTACCTTTTCAGTGGATCTAACTCAGGTTGGTTAGAAAAGGAATAATTTGGCAGTAGGTGTTGACTTTTTCAGTAAGATTAAGGATCTTTCAGCTCAAACAGCAACAAAAGAGTGCTGCAGAAGTAAGAAATTGAGGCCAAAAATGGTGGGATACACTCAATTCTAATTTTCTCAATTCTAAATTCTGGAACTTGTTTGCAATCTTGCAAAAAAGATATTCAACTTCAACAAGCACAAGATCGTTTTAGCTGACGTGCACTGGGTGATTAGGCAGGTGTGATTAGTGGTAGAACCCGAAGTGTCAATGTGCATCAATGAGCTCAACCAACACGACCTAAATGGATTCACTCGATGCTATGTTAATTAGATTTAATTGAGCTTTTTTCTTAAATCTGATCAAGTCAGTCGATGTTGTGATTCCAGTTAGAGGAATGTTCAGGCTTTGGGGGCATACTAACTTAGGTCAAGGTCTCCAAAAATTATAATCAAGTCAGTCGATGTTGTGATGCCAGTTGGAGGAATGTTCAGGCATTGGGGGCATACTAACTTAGGTCAAGGTCTCGAAATGATATGAGGTCCATTCGAGATGTTGGTATAGGATTAGATTCCGAAAAGCAGGGATACTATGGTCAGCATGGTGGGGAATAGATCCGGATGGTAGGCTCTAGCCTTGTTTCTGCTTCTATAATGTCAGCACCGTTTCTCGTGCGTGCTAACACTATTCCTGCTTATACATAACATATTTACATACTGCACCTGTACATGTCACATCCGGAGCTGTTAGGCATGATGGAATCGTGAATGTTACGACTAATCAATTAGTCATGCTATTTTTACAGCATTTATTAAATGTCAAGAAATATCATTAGTTTTCTCAGGGTGCTCTAAAAATATTCTTGTTATTAGTCCTACCCTAACACCTAAATAGGTAGGATGCACCGAATGGTGTGACTAAAAAGCTTCATTCTAACGTAAACTTATAGATAGCTGCATTTTAAATAATTTTTTAATTGGTGGCCCTATACTAATCACAGAGTGCGGGTCCTGCATGCACTGAACATATGTGATGTCAAACGTAAATTTGTTTGGGCTACACATCTTTTAGGCACTTATCATAAAAGTTGTTTCTCTCTTTTGAGCCTTCTCTCTGGATTACCACTCAATTCCAGAGCTTCGTGCTAGCACATCCGATCCTTTCTTATAACATCCGCTCTAAAATCAGCTTTTCGTCTTTATCGGATTCTGTCACTTGTAGCAATAGCTGTAGAATTGGCTCTCAACAGACTGCATACAGCCCAGGCGCTTACTTTTGATTCTCACATCGCTAAACTACTTCTGAGTGTTCATTAACCTAAGTTATATTAATACACATACGCCAAGCTAGCCCCATGCTTGCATTCACTACTGTGACCTCTTTTGACATGTCTATGTCTGCACCTGAGCATGATGATATGTAACGTTATTCTGCCCACGTATTATTACCCAAGTGTAAGGTGCTAGCTCTATTCGTACCAGGTCATGGGTTTGGGTCTTTTAGTGGAGATCGCTCACTACAAATTGCAAGCAGGCTGCTAGTGTGAGAACAGCAAATTCCTAGATAAAAAGGTTTTCATGTGCCAGTGCCCAAGATGTGTGACCCATAATTCGAGATATTGTTGAGCCGTGACGGCACAGTAGGTAAGGCACTCGCTTTCACTACCTCAGTCACGAGGTAGTGGGTTTGTTTCCTGCAGTGGTCGATTCTTTATCACCACTGCAAGCGGTGGTGATAGCTGTAAAGGCTCTTCTGTTGCTATAAAAAGAGGCTGTTTAATCAGCTAGGACTAGTTACTATAGATCCATTCAAGAGAGCATTTTCCCTTCGGACCCCATTATTATTCCAGCACTTCTAGTACTTCTCATGTAGTAGCAATCTGTTTTATCTCACTCCAGGTTTCTCTCTATGCTCTCTCTCTCTCTCTCTCTCTCTTTCTCTCTCTCCATTTAAATTGCATTATCTCCATGCCCAAAAGACATCGCTATAACGTCCTTAAAAATAAACACACTTCTTATTTAAAATAGCCTTGAATACTATTTTATCTTGCCATTGCCAAAATAAGTAAACATGTATTCTCAGTAAAGATTGAACAGATTAGATTAGACCTTTGTCCGTGGTATATCTTTAACTGTGCATCAAATAGAACTTGAACTGCTCCACTGCGATTACTCGGAACATCCGATTTTAGGAAATATATAACCACATCTGAAAAAACTTCATGTTTGCTTGAATTGTTATTACACTGTTAACTTATATTGAAAGCAATGGCAGCAAAGAAAGCTAGGTTTTATGAGTGGCTCGTAGATAGTTAGGAACTTGCCTTTGCTGGAATACAAAACCACATCAATATCGGTAGGTTTGTCTTTATTCCTGCATGCCAGCTCGTTTTAACAGTGGCTCAGCAGTAATAATTCAACAAGAAGAGGTTTTCGTACAACTTAAACATGTAGCTAGCTTACACTAACAAACAACCTTATTTTTAAGGATTTCTAGAGAAAACTTAAAATGGACAAAAGGATATATAGGCGTGCTTGAAATAGCATTTCGTAGAGAAGGACTAAAGTGAATGAGCAAAAATTGCATCTTAAAACTGTACCCTGCATGATTTCCCAAGCATGCATAAATCTCATTTTGATTTTTATTTCAATTAGCTTGATAATCTGGAATTTCTATTTCGAGGAAACTAGTTGTGGTATTAGGTCTCTAATTAGGAACTTTTTACTACTAGTGACTCCCTCACTAGTAATCAAGCACATTTCCATCCGGACTAGAAGTGTAATTTCGGATAGCCAGCAGCAGCAGCTGCAGCAATTTGCAGCTGGTTAGCTGGAAGCGAAAGACATCAGAAACCGACGATCGGAGGCAAATTATGCGACTGTGGGATGAGGGTATCACATAAGGAGTGCTGCAGTTGAGCCTTATCTACCCCACGACTTCCGACATGGTAGGAACCTAGTCTTGGTTTGTTGGTTTGATTAATTTATTCAAATAATATAGGTTATCTGTCAATCTCTCGAAAAGAAAGCCTCTGCAGAAACCCGTGCCGCCTGATGTGGCCAGTCTAGTCCAGCGAGAGATTTCTGAAACCGAATTGCTTTTTAAATTTTGCATTTGACTTTAAATCTACTGTTGCTTATTATTAATACCCCTATCCATTGTTTTCTTTCCATCTTGTTTAAATGACACTCAATAAAAATTTAGTTCACTTACGATGCTGTGTCCTCACTATAGGATCTAGGTGTGAGGAGGATTTATCTAGATTTCTACAGTACATCTTTTCACCGTACTATCGACATGTGATGGGATGGTTGGTCTGGAGTCCAGCAGCAGATTTTTCGCATTCCACTGTCCAGGTGTGGGCCGGGGTGGTCTGGAGTCTTGTAATGGACATTTTTTTTATTTCTCATTGCAAATAAAGCTGTAGCTGCTTAGGATGATCATCTGCAATGTAAATATGGAGGTTTAATCTGGTAAGCTGTAAATTCACTTTATTTTTTTTTTACTTATGCATTATCGTGCCATAATTTCGGCAGAAGGAAATATGATATACAGCCTAATTATTGAATGGGTGCCTCCATAGTAAAGCAAACTTGTTCTTACCTGCCATTGAAAGATTCTGATGAGCTTACTATTGGCTAGTATTATAGATCAGCCCATACACGTTTTGACTTCAGATTGAGACTTATTTAACTGTTTCTCTGGTATTCAAGCTTGAACGTTGGCATCCATAAGGAAGGGATAAACCTTTTGGGCTTTTTCACTCATTACTGTTGCAGCCGGTACCCACTAAAACACTTAATTGATATAAATTACCAGACCTATTTTCAGGACACCTACTTATTTTTCTGTTGTCTATCCATAAAACTAATCTATAAGTAGAGTTTCATCCCCATGGTACTACGTGCTACTCATACCCGAATGGTTAATTTTACCTCTTTAGAACTCCAAGTATTTCATGGACTGAATTAGTTCTTTACTCAACTAATTCTCTGATCTATCTACTACCATATGTATTGGCTTCTCATCCTTTGGTTGTCTCAAAAGAAAGTGTAGTTTAACAGCTTCTGATATCCTGGGAGTTTCGTTTAACTAAGCTGCTTCGCACGCTTGTTGGTATGGGCAGCACCAACCTAGCTGACATAATGAATGTTTGCCAACACTGGCGCAGCTCACCTTTAGACGACGCCCAGATGGACAATGGTTTACCACAGACATTAATAGAGGTATGTTCACCAAGCATATGTTTACAAAACACAATAAATGGCCTGACGGCCTATCGGCAGATACGAGAATTACTGTAGACATTAAAATTCGATCTTAGCAAGTACTTGAATTTGCTTCAACGAACGCAATGCTGAGTCACGTATTCTTAATCCCAAATTTTAATGCGACGATCTAAAAACGCTGATGTCGACAACCATCCGTCTGTTAACCTGCTGCGAAGTTGCCTCCATTCCATGTAATCTTTGTAAAGATTAAGCTATAATTTGTGTCTAGCTTTTTGTTCAATAGATAAAAAAGATCTGGGACTGTAACCCTTTAGTTTCAGGGTCACCTTTGGAATCCCTTAAATTAGTTCCGTCCAGCACCTCAATATCTATATCCAAGAATGCCAAGTGTGACCTCATCTCGAAGTTTGTATCCCAGTAGAGGGAAACTACTACTCTTCATGACCCTATTCCGACCATCCTACTCCTATGATGCACAGATCTGCTGCTGCCACCGTAAACATTTCATTAGCCTCAGATCACGTCCTAGTGTCTTCCAAAATTACTGATGGCAATCGACTTCTCAAGAAAGCAAGACCATGCATAGACAACGTCAGCAAATTCCTCATGCACTGCCTTCTACCATTCTTACCAATGAACATGTCGTGGCCGACCAGTTTAATTCACGCATTTTACCTTGACATCTAGCTAGCAAGCAGCAGTATAGTTTTTTAACCAAGGACTCTGCATAGTCAGCATTTTTGTGTTTCAGCCAATTTTCTTAGGAATGCAGACTTAGGCAGAGTATGTCTGTTTTGTTCGCACCATCCTTTGGTTGCTTGTGATTTTAATAATAATTGATTACTTATAGAGTGCCTCTTACCTCTTAAATGAAAATTATATACTAGCTGATTTAACGGCCTCTTTTTTGTATAGCGACAGAAGAGCCTTATGGATATCACCACAGCTTGGAGTGGTGATAAAGTATAGCCCACGGCAGGATTAGAACCAATGACATTAGGACCAAGGTCGTGAGAAGCAACTTCCTTGCTTAGTGGGCCATCACGACTCGCTGATATTCCAATGCCAAGGTTCAGGTCATATGTCGGTAAGGGACTCCAGAGTTATGATGCAAAAGGACGGGAATTATCCGATGAACCGTTTAAATGTGGGATACCTCAGATCTCGCTGCATATTGCCGTTCTTTTCGTATTCTCACCCTTCCCAGTGTGACTTCACGGTGGAATATAGGCTTTCACTTTCATGCAGATCACTCTCTTCTTTCTTGCGATCTCTCTCAGCCCTCAGGCGATTAAAATTTTCTCAATGCCTTTGCTGCTTGTATTAATGATGTCCACATATATATATCATCAAACATTTCAAATGATCGCAGTGATTAAACTAGTTTGCTAGTTACGGGCAAACCATGTGATTTTTGAGGATTAGAAAACCTGACACTGATATTGGCACTGACAAATATATTTCCTGTGGAATATATATGAAATATCAGTTTCCTATTCCAAAGTGACCTATCATTAAACGACAACATCAGCTCCACATTCAAGACTTTCTACTTTCAGCTACCTAAGGACACTAACATGTGGGCTTGCTTAGGCAGGATACGACTTCTTAATTGTCCAGGCATTTTTGTAATCTCGTCTTGACTTATGTAACTCAGTGCTTTCTGGTCTTATGACCTGTGCTGTTAGGCCCTTACACTTTGTGAAATATTGTGTAGCATTGACTGTTGGTAGTGAGATTCGGCTGAGGAGCTTCTAGAGTGCAAACCCCAAATGTGGCAACTGCAAATACCAGTGCACCGAACTCCACAGGTATTGCTTTTAACCAATATTCGTCTGAATTTTAATGGGCTGTGTAGAAGGTGCATGATTCTTTCAGACGATTATCCGCATAGATACACGTTTCTGACTGAGAAACTAGCGATTTTTAGAAACATTCTACTGTTGCTTCGCTAAAGAATGAATGCGCGAAGATGAATTCACACAATTTAGATGTGCATAAGCAGCTTGCCTTATTAACATTCTGGCTACTTAAAACCCTTTTTATAGATCAAGTATTTTCGCCCATGCTCTATTAATCTTGAATCTGACCGGGTATATCCTCCTCAGTCTTTCTCTTTTACCACTTGCCAGGCCTTCGATGTATCAAGTCTTCCTGGTATCGACTCACCCGATTGTGGATCAGCCTGCAACATTAAGGCTCATTTTTAGATTCCAGTTACGATACTTTTTGCCACAAATTGAAGAATGAGCAACTTGTGTACTGTCAGCCACTTGAACTTTTGATGGCTCTTGTATAAAACATAGCAGCACTAGCTTTCTCTTTTTGGCTCACCTGAGTTACTGGTGGAGGGGCATATACACAATAATGAGACTTGATCGTCACTATGTCAAAAGGCATTCTGAAAACACACATGTTGCACGGTATGGCAGTGCTCCTGAGCTTTCGGAAATATACGATGGTGGCTGGACTATTAAGTATACCTGCAATACCCAGAACAAAACTCAGTTTGTCCATGACTTGTGGCTAAGCAATCTTATTTGGACCGGCATGACTACTCCTTTGCAGCTTCCGCCACACGGTTGTTTACGTTACTCGAAGTTCCATCTCGTTTTACTTGATTTGATTTATTAAATTTGAACCACAGGATTTGAATTGGCTTTTTAAATTAGAATTTCGGTTAAACACAATACGTCGAGACACGGTGGCTGAGAAGCCTTTGAATGAGAGCTAGATGTGAAGCTGTGATTGTCTATAGAGCTAAAACGTGAACCTCACATAAAACATAGTTGTCTCAGATATTATTATATGATACTAAAGTAATTATCAGTGTATCTTACTCGATGATTATTAAAGGGTCACAGCCACTTTGATTGGAAGAAAAAATGTTGAAGCTAATATTTTTACTTATAGTAAAACCAAGAATTTGTTTTATAGAGCTGCCACTGCATTGTAGCTTACTTGATTCCGACGGAGCTGTCCTGCAATAAATGAGGTCAAGCTGTGGTTTTTGCGTTTTGTGATTTCAAAGTCTTAAATAACTGATGACGTGATTAGGCGAAAATCGTTTTTGTGTCAACCAAGCTTCAAATCACGACTCTGAATAAATGCCGAAAATCATGGAAACACCACTTCCAAAAATATATTTTGCTATCCTACATCTATTTACAGAGACTCATTGCTTGCCAGCTGATGGAAGTGTGAAATTTTGTTTGGAATAAGTGTTAACGTAAATGAGGTTTTAATGTTTGATTAAATTAAACTTCCAATCGATTAGTCTATTAATCTAGTTTTCAAATAAATCTTTCCTTGTTATTCACTGAACCTCCTTATGGTAGCTGTTATGTCATATATATATATATATATATATATATATATATACATACATATACCTTCTACCATACTGAGTCCTTTTAGAATCAGGATATTTATTAAGTTGCACATTCCTCGTATTGTACAAGCGAGTTGAGTTTGCTTCGATTCAGTGGTTCTTTCTTTCGCTCCAATAGTCTATCAACACTATGACTTTGTGTTATGCTTTTTTGTTTTATATATTAAGCAAGGCATGAAGACCTAATTCTTGCCTCCCGACACCAAGCACCGCTAGTGTTTTTTTTTCAATGCTCAATAAAGTACTTGCTTATAGCGAATGTAGTTCCCGACATTGCTAGCCTTGGCTTAGGGCATATTTGCTTTCCAACGGAGTAGCCGAGGAAATACTTGTTTCCCGTCATTTACTTAATAATCACTTCCGTCACTCATCTTATTCCCGTGCTCCTTGCCTCACTAGCTGCCCTACTGGCGAATGCTACTCCTTGCAATCAGCCTGCAGATTTGGATTCGCCGAAGCCTAGTTACATGCGTATTTGATATGTTAGCAAATGCCTATTATAGCTTCACAATCTTCACTGAAATGCTCTCGTTGATGTGATAACTGATGCCAGGATTGTTTAATAGGGTATTTCGCATACGAAACATTCACCATGCAAGAGCGACGATGGTGAAGGAAAGGAAACTTAGTATATCTAGGATTTTCTAAATTATGCTGCACTCTCTCCATCGTGAGCAGTCGTAAACCACTCTAGCTTAAATGACATTCCACCGATAATATCCTCTTTGGCTCATAGCAAATTTTGCTTTTCGAACGCTCAAAAATGTGCAATAAATCCAAACAATACAGCCAAACAAATCTACGTATCCTTAAAAATTTTCACAAATCTTAACCTTTGCCGATTTTTTTTAAACTGCTGCCAAAATATTAAAAAATCCCACCGTGTACGATTATGACGACGATGCAGTAAATATACGTGATGTACATGCTGCCACCTTGACTGGACTACAAGGTGCTGAAAACCACGGACCAATTAACTAGTTTGGCGGTTTCATGTTTTTGTGTATTCAGTTATGATTTTCAAAGGATGGTTTTTGGCCGCACAATCAGAAGACATGGGTGTAAAATATCTTAGGTGTGCCTATTATACCCCTCTAAAAAAATCACCTTATAAACTGTGTCCGGCAATAGCTTGAAGAATGTTCAAGGTTTGAGACTTCTTGTTTTCATCATGCTCCTATACAGGCGAGATCTGGTTTAGGAATATGCTAGAAATCGACAGTGCAATAACAGCAAGAAACCAGAGGAACTTGTTCCCTGGGGAAACAGTGAGCCATAGATCACTAAACCCTTGCTTCAATAGTCTAGGCAATAATAAGACATGCCAGAAATTCGTTTACCTACAGAGCTGATAACGCGTCTCTGAAATTTTGACATTGTAACTGAAAGAAAATCCTAGGACCTTATTTTAAAGAATTCTTTCATTTATTGTGCACCAGAAATGGCTGTTCCGAGTTGTTTGTCCGTTGTGGCACTGGATTTTGTCAATTCTTCCAGAAAAATCATACTATTAAATGTTAATGCTCAAATTGCAATACTTCAATTCTTCGGTGTTTCTCTAAAAGATGCCAAAATGTGTCGTATGATACATTTTTTCAAGTCGGATAACAGATGCGTCAACTATATCTTGCTTGCTTGCCAATGCTCCGACTGCATTAAAAAATATCTGCCGAGAATTGTAGTTATGTTGATAAATGGAAAGTTCTCATTATAAACGTAATCAAGGTCAATGCAGATACTGCTCACATGGTAAGATAACTGCATTTGTAGCTTGTCCGATTTGTTAAAATGTAGTGCTAACACGTACAATCATCGCTTCAGGGAAATTTGCATCCCACAGTTCGTGACTGACTTATCAGATACTATAAATCTTACCACAGGTTGACCAGATTAATGATTAGCACTTTCCTTAGGGGACTTGATTCTTTATGATGATCTTGATCGGCTCATTTCAGCGAAAATCTTAATAAAATCTATGAAGAGTCCGACCGAAGATTTTAATGCCACTCTGACAGGCAGTTTTTTTAAACACTAATAGATCTTTTCAAACGCTAGTGATCGCAACCTAGTGAGTGGTTGTCTCTATTTCAAGCAATCTGCTTTCCCCAGTAATCATTCCCTCAAATCCATAGTTTGTGTTTTTTCCTACAGTTATTTTTGAACGGCAGCCTCAAGTGACAGTTTCCAAGGCAGCATGTCTTCTTTGATTTCAGTGGTTTCCGACCTCCGTTTTGAGTCTGTATTTTAGAAATTCATCTTTCCTCAGTCTTAGAAATTTCGACATTTATTTCCACGAATAAACTCATATTAATAACCTCATTCCCAACACCATATACGTTGCACATAGGTGCAGAATGCTGAGCACGTTGACTGGGAGCATAATGACAAGCATATTTCAGTGTCTGGCTGTTTTGCTCAGGTTGCTCCTATTCATGACCTTTCTAGTAACAAGATCACTCATTCTCTTCAAAGAGGTGTATCTCTTCATATTGTATTTTTACCGAGTTATGCTTATGCGAGTGCATGAAGATACAGTCAAAGCTAAAAATCGCGAAACCTTAGGACCCTTGACAAGAGGCTGTCCATGGGAAAGTATCCTCTTCACATCCGTTGCTTAATTCTTTCCGTCCACCTGTCATTGGTTAGATGCAATCACAAACACTAGCTTTCATCTCTGACTAAACATATTGTCTGCCTGTGCTGTGAGGCCTACGGTTAGCCATGTATATTAAACTAGCTACGTTTACTAATCATAAGCTTGAGGAAGTACGAAAAGGATCTGGACTAACTGTCCATCGATAAGCATTCGAGAACTAAAGTATTTTTTCTGCCAATCTTACCTAACTATGGCTAAGTTTGCCTTCTGTAAATTTGGGTATATACACATTTTAACAATAAAAAATTCTCATGTCTACTATCAACCATCTCCTTAAACACTTCAATTTAGCTTCTTACCTAGTAGTCATGTTGGCGATCTTTTCGGTCGTTTTTCTAACTTCTCCGTCAGCTATATGGACGAGGTGAGAGAGTTTCTCATTAAAGTAGCAACAGCACCTATGGACCCATTTCCCTAACCATACCCTAGGACCTTAGACTCAAGGCTCTCAATTTCGTAAACACCTAGTACACATTAGGTCACTGAGTAGACAATTAGTGAGTTAACTCTAAAATTGATCTCCTAGTCAAATAAAAATATACCTCTCAAAACCCCGTTCCGAATGTCTTACATGTGTCTTAACTCTTATTCCATGCATAGATCATACAGTAGATAGTTGCTTAACCTAATTGTGTGCCCCTGTTCCTTTTAAAATGGCTGCATTTATTACAAGATTAATTATGGCAACAAAGAGCGAAGGAAAACTGAGCAAATTCCTTCCAGTGTCCCATTTACTATCAAAGAAACAGTAACGAGTAAGGGTTAATCTATTGAAATAAATAAATGAAACCAAACCATTTGGTTAGTTCCTGACTGTTTTTATAGATCACCAAGCTGCAGAATCAGTACTGCTTGATTACATTGAGGCCTTGTCAGAAAAACAGACTTCGAGTGCTCTCGTGTGGTTGTTTAATTTGTTATTTCCTCAGTATTTGGTAATATTTATCATGCAATTTCTTTTGTGTGCCTCTCGTCGTTCAAGGGCATTATTAGCACAGCACCACGATTGCTTCAGTCCAATCTTACTATGGATATCAATATAACAAGATTGTTTGATGAGATCATTAAAAATATGCTGAGTTTGAACTCTGTCATTGGTCTGCCTCTTGTCACCATGTATAATCTCTATCCTTCTGGCTGATGTTACCGTAAAGCACAATCCAGGCTGTAACGTTAATGATTATCAAACATATCTACACCTATACTTTAAACTGACCGGTGAAATAGCAGAGCCCTAAGTGTGTTGATAGAAGCTCATAACACGAACACATAATCCCAATTACAACTCTTAAAAATGCTGGTTTCCTATGAGTAGGATTCCAAGGGTTTCAGAATCATGACCAGCTGGTGTTGTTTCCTGCAGTCTCGTCTCCATGTTAAAGCTTGACCACGACAGCTCACAGCTTTTCCTAAACGTTTTTTTCAAGTCCCCTTTGCTCTTCAGGTTTTATGTTCCTCAGCAGTTCACTTGGCTAGACACATGGAGCAATATAGAAGAGTTAAATAATAATTATATTAATAAAAAATAGAGTACTATTACTGCCACCAACGTAAGGGTTAGTGAACTCTTCGTTTTAGCACTGTTCGAATATTAATTGGGACTCTGATTTATAAGGTTCATTATTGTCTCACAAAACCATACGTGTCTCCTAAGGTTTAGTCAGTCTAAGGTTGTGCGTGATGGGTAACATCAAGCAGATCCGATAGCCAATAATACCCTACAAGTAAGCTTCCACAACTTAGTGAATATTAGTAGATGTGGAGCTACATTTTTAATTGCAATGCTATCAATGTAAGAAGATTTAGCCCTCCTAGCACTGTCGTTTAGTAGATTTAGTAGATGGCAATAGGGCAACTTTTAACAGCAGTTTAATGCTACCGTCACACTCAAAAAGGACACATGAAATCTGTCTCGACACCATAGAGAACTACAAGCCCCACTGTTCCTAACTCAGGGATACAGTGCTTACTCTTCACAAAATAGTTCGTGCATATAAGCTCTGCAGTAAGCCAACTATTCCCCACTACAAGCAATGGCGAGTGCTGGTGAGAATAGCACGAGCAACTGCATCAGGGTGCTCGATCAGCTTACATTTACTCGCTTTAAAATAACCAATAGGTCCATTATTTTTAAAAAGTATGTAATCATCATATATCAACTGTCACTTATTTCTAATCTAGCATCATTTGAAATACTAGCATGGTTGTGCCAGCTAGTTAGAGATGAAGTGAAAGTGTGAATTCACAAATCAGCCTTATTGAAAATAAGCTGGTGTCTCAAAATAAACAAACTGTTTTCACTCAAATAGTGGCATTTGTATGGGCTATCTCTTTAGATGCAGATTAGCAGCTAGCCTAGTGATAAGAATAAATTTGCATTACTTGATATTTGTGAAGCATTTGCAGCGAGCGACGTATTATTCGGTGAACCTTGCGGTTCTCCGTAATGGTAGACACAAAGAGAAAAAATGATATTTTAAAGCTCTAGCCGTAGACCTAACTTAAAACTCTGTACATTTATTTTCAACCTGTTCACGTACCTTGGAATTTTCATTAAACTTGCTCTAGGATGTAGCAAAGAGAATTTGCCTCAAACGTACCAATATGAATCCAAAACAATGTTCATGAGATACAGCACTCATGCTCAGACTCTCGAGTGAGGCTGTGACGTTTTCTTTTGAAATCCGAATACGAGGCAGTCAGTCTCGTTGTAACAGCATTGGACTGTTAATAATTGAGGCAAAATAATGCGGCTTTTTAAATATGTGGAGTAAATTAGAAATCCGCACTTAGCAGTACATAGGTAAAAGAACTGGTGTGTCGCCTTTTGTTTGCTGTAGGTATAAACTTTCGTTTCTCAAATTTTAAGTCCATTCCAGCGG
The DNA here is from genome assembly GCA_009760855.2 of Cristatella mucedo. Classification (NCBI taxonomy): domain Eukaryota; kingdom Metazoa; phylum Bryozoa; class Phylactolaemata; family Cristatellidae; genus Cristatella; species Cristatella mucedo. The sequence goes on along the minus strand of WPIO01000003.1, from coordinate 4,807,197 downwards.
CATCACTTTTTTTAAACTGCTCCAGCTATAAAATCGCATGGTGAAACCATTTCTATTAAACAAATATTCTTCTTAGTGCGTAAGTAAGTCATCTGGCGTTAAGGGTTCCAAATGTCACTGTAAAAAAGTTCAAACGTGTCATACACGGCGTCTACAGAACATATCTCACGTATGTATTAGACCAGCTTACTTACTAGCCAAATACAAAGGCAATGACATGCCTGAGAGCTGAACTAATCCGAGACAGTGCCCAACCGTGACAGTCACACATCTCAAGCAAACGCTCATTCCCACCGAAACCTTCACACTCCCGTTAACCCAACAAGAGCAACATGGTCGAGACATATTTCCTCTCATTTGATTCAATATTATCGATAATAATAATCTACTTGTACAGAACTTTAGGATAATTAAATCTCTTTGTAGGCACTTTACAGATGCTCTATAGAAAGCACTACCAAATGACTTGCAGTAACATCCGCATGCAGCCGGAAAAGCCTAAGCAGGTATTTGTATTTGCAGGCGAATGACGAATTACAAAGACCGACCAAATGTTGTAAAGAATTGTTGCGTTTAAAGCTTCTTTTTAAATTTCGTCATGTCGGGGAACGTTGCACCATGCGTCGATAGTAAATTCCAGACTTTGGGAGCATAGGAACTAAAGGAAGGGTCTCCAATGATTTTGACGTCGGTACAAGGTATTAATAATAATAATAATACATTAGACAGGGGCCCTCAGAAAACTCAATCTATTTCTCAGCACTCTATATATGCTTCAAAGGAAGCATGATCAAATTATTAGTGGTAGAATGCCTAATGACATCTTAGCTAAACGTTATGGTCAGAGCAGAGGGTTAAACGATCCTGTGCACGGTGGTGGAGTAGTTTTCATGTGCAGCGATGCTGGTAGGTCTCATAATGTCTCACTTTATGGAGGTAAGACTGATCACGATACCTTATTTCGGCCACTTACTCCTGGAACTCTTCAGTATATCCGCGACGGCTCCAATAGACTTTAAGTTATCCTGTTTAAACATGTAAGCCAGATTACACCAAATCACACATGCTAAACCCAAGCTTGGCGTAATTTATTAGACGGCACAAGGGCTACTGTTGTCAGCATTTGTCAGCTAATGTCGAAATACCGAAAGGTTGTGAGACTCAAATGTGGCACATTTATCAGGATTCTCCATCATGCTACATTTACTTTTGAGTGGTAAGATACAGAAGCGAACATTGAAAAAAATGCTAATTCAACACAAATTCGAATTAATTTTTTCAAGTTTAAAAAAAATATATCGGTCCCAATTTTCTCAAAATTATGTAGTAATCAGTTATCAACTGAATACATATTAGGAATCTACCACTGTTTTAAATGCCCACGGTTTTGCCAGCTGGTTAGAGGTAAAGTGAAGGTATAAGCTCACAAATTAGCAATGTTTAAAATAAGCTGCTGTCTCAAAATATGGACTTAGTTCACACTACAATTTTCAATTTAATTTGCGATGCTTGAGGATGAAGATTAGCAGCGATACCAGTGACCAGATGCAAATTCTATAACTTGATTTCTCAAACGTTTGAAGCGATCAAAAAATCGTTCGGCGAATCTTGCTGTTCTCCGTAAAGGTAGACGTAAAGAGAAGGAATGATATGTTCAAGCTCCAGCCGTAGACATAATTCAGGGCTCTGTCAAGTTTTTTGCACCATATCCATGTACCTCGGAATATGCAATAAATATGTTATAGGGTGTAGCAGGGAATATCTGAATCGGTTATATCCACATGGATACGAATACGGTAAGTCAGGCATTAGTTTGGTGAGACATGCAAAGCTCAGATTGGGGGCTTTTCGGCTGACATGCATTCCTGATTTTATTTCTCTCTTGTAGTAACGGATCTCTATGGTTTTCGTATTGTACCGTACGTGCCTCCTGGTCCTCCCCCAACAGTGTACAAACCGCCACCGACGGAAGCTTCAGTGGAGGTAGTATACAACCACCCAGGTATGTGTTGCTGAATTCTCAAAAACAGTGCTTTTAATTGTCTTTCCAAACATCCTCACTGAACTAATTACCGTTTTTCTAAGCAATCGCATTTCCACTTGAGCCATGAAAATTATCATCAGCCCTCAGGTAGAGTTATCGAATCGATTTATTTCGAAATCTTTCATGCAGCCACATGGGAGCAACTTTTGAGAGAAATCATTTTGTTCGACTGTCCGTAAAAATAGGTAGTTATCTAGTTTAGGTAAGGTTTTATTAGTTGGCTCTCGCAGGTTCATGATTAGGTGATCGTTGAATATGTTGGTTGGTAGCATTTTTGATCGGTTCTTGCTTGTCGTGTATATCAAACGACGACGTGAACTGAATAATAAGCTTTTGGGCATATCTAGTTTCTGAGAGCTTTCTTATTTTCGCAGACTTGAATCGTTATATACGGCTTGACCATGCATAGAGCATAGGTGTCAAATTCATTTTTGCCACCTCTGCCTAGTCTCCGTGCATGCTCATGCTTTTCTGGGATAAAAACGTTGGTCACGGACGTAAGTTAATTACCAAATTAGCAAAGACACGTTCCCTGGTGTCACTTGGAGTTTTATTCTGCATTTGTTCCGTACTTATACAAGGAATTTTTAGTATTAGGTGCCAATTCGTTGTGCTTAATGTGACCCTTACTAATTGACCTAAAGTTGGTCAAGTTTTTTGTCCTATTGCAGCATAAAATGTGAGGAGGATATAAGGGTGTCAGAAAACAATAAATTGTGCAGAAGCAATCACTCGTTAAAATATCACATTTATCACTTTGGTCTGCTAAGTTGGACGAAATATGACCAAATTCTGAAAGTCAAAGCCCATTGAGTTTTTTCTTTCCGCTATCTCGCTTTATTTTGAAACCGATTTCGAGCTCATATTTCGTAATTTTTGCTCTCTTTGGTCGGCGGCTGTTATTGTGACAACTATGTCGTTTTCCAAAAAAGAAGATTATCCGTGAGTCACGATCTTGGAGAGAGGAAGGCAGAACAAATAATTCTCTTACCTTAGTTGCAGACATATGGACACTTGCCTTGTTAACTTTACTGCCGCTGTCTAGCCACAGGTCAGCACCTGCTGTAGATCGCAAATAACTAGGATTAAGGGTCTTCCATTTACCTCTGACAACTTAATAAATTGTTTACTCTGTATTATTCGGTTAGGTAAGAAATTAAATGCATTGTTCCCAACTAATTAATTATTACGTTTAATCAGAATTAAGTAGACGAATTCTATAGCCGGGACCCTCACATATAGAGTGATTGATTTTAAGAAATCAGGTCATATATACCTAGCGAGGTACCACCATTAGCTTATTAAATGGCAAGTATGTCAGAACTGCAAGAAATTCCGTGCCCGTTGTGGTCTTTCACTAAGATCCTAAGGTTTTGCAGCTCATGAAAGTAACTTACTCCTACCAATGCCCCTTCGTTCTCTTGCCTTCCTTTCTTAATCACGCCCTTTCGTTCTCTTGCTCCTACCAACTTACCTGAAATACTTCATAGTTAAGCTTCTCACGTCATTCCAAGCATCACCAGCTGCTCTGAGGCTGGTAGTTAACTGTGGCACTGAAAAACCTGGAATTCCTCGGAGACCATGCCTACATTTTCTGTGCTAACAAAGCCTGGTACACACAATCGATTGACATCAATATATATCGTCCCTCAACACTTGTAAAACAAAGTAAAAACTTACCTACTCCCAAAGCCTTGGCACCGTCAGGGTCAATTGTTCTATGGTGTTTGTATGAGCTGAAACTTTGCACGTTAGAACTAGCCAATAGAATGCTCTCTTTCCAGTCATTGTAAAAACCTACGAAGAGATGTCCTGCTCTTAGGTTACTATGTGAATGTCTTGTCACTATGCATTGCAATACCCCAGGCAACAACACTTGTGAACTTAAGAAATGCACTCTCAATATGCAACTAAGCCCTTATCATATTCGTAAGACTGACGTAGTCTGTACGGCTTTGTTGAGTTACGTATGGAGATATATTGCATTACTTTATCAGGAGAACCTAGGAGAATTCTTCCCAGTCTCATATCTACTGTTATAATTAAAGACGCAGCAACGAGTCGTTGCAGACCGGCTGAACTCACGTAATGAAACTGGTGTCGTGGCTAGTAAGTTCATATCAGGATTTAGAGCGTATTACCGCACAGAGTCGGCTTTTCTTCGTGTATGTAACGACAGTCTTAGGAATGCTGACTTATCATTTTCTCTCAGCTTGTTTTTCTCAATTTTTTCGAAGCTTTCAATACGATCGATCACCTTGTCTTTTTTTGAGCTTCTCTCACATTTCCTGGGCATCACTGGAGCTGTACTGTAATGGTTCAGGCCCTGTCTCAGCTCTAGACTATAGCCTATCAATGTGAATGGACGCATATCATTCAATGAATCTTTAAAGTATGGAGTGCCTCAGGGCTCAGTGCTTGGTGCTGCTCTTTTCATGGTATATACCTCTCTTTTTCTGATGGCATTACAAGGATCAATCTGTGCTTAGGCTTCCATACGAACTACCCTTAGCTGTACTTCTGCTTTAACCCTTCCCACCATTACTGCTATTCGAATTCACTCAACTTCCTTACTGCATGTTTAGATAACATTCGTACATGGATGGTGGCAAATAATTATTAAACTAGTCATGAAAATCCAACGAGTTATTCGGAATCCACGAGGACATTCAAACATTAGAAAACCAATAGCTCAAACTCAGCTCTATCAGCATATCTCCTGTTGAAACTGTTGGCAATCCAGGGTCGTTTTTAAAATAACCCTTCATTGGATAGTCACATCAGCTCAATAAATCAAGTATTTCCACTTTCAGCTACATTGCTGAAATTCGGTCTCTTTAAACATGGATACAACATTTAAATTGGTTCGTGCATTTGTGACATCTCGTCTCGACTTCTTTAACTCAGTACCTGATGGCCTACAGGCACGTGCAAACAGGGGGTTACTGTTGGCGAAAAACTCTGCAGCAAGGCTACTCTCTCATAAACATTGCAGCTGCCACGTCACACCTCTTCTCGCCGATCTGAGGTTGCTTCCAGACAAGCAAAGCATCGGCTGGAAGGTTTAAGGACTCTCTTTTTGGTGACCTTGATTATTTGGCTTCACCCCACCCATCAGATCTACACCTCCACTGGGCTATTTATCGTGCTCACGACTTTCTGAATCTCATTTTTTACTTGTAGTGTGTATCAACGTCAGATCCTTGTAATGTCTTTAGTTCGTGTAATTCATTTATATATAGCGCCCCAAAAGAACTTAATCTCTATTCAGGCGTTTCACATATGCCTCGGGGCTCGAGCCCACCTCAGTCAGACCTTAGTCGGGGCGAGCACCTTAACAGCTAGAGTCATAAAGACTTAAAGTCGATTCCGGCTGGATTCACTGCATCCCCTGCCTTAACCAAATTTTAGAATGCATTTCTGTTCTTGTAAATGATGCCACTGAGCATGCTGCCACTTACCATGCTTACATGCAGACCCTTTCATCGTCACTTCCAATCACATTAGGCTTGTTGACAGAGAGAAAGCTAACGTTTGCCGTTGTATCGTGTTTCCTGTGTAACCAAGGTAAATTTCCCAGAAAAAGATTAAGTTCACCGAGGGTGCTGTAAAATTATAAATGTTATCATGATCTTTATAAATGGTTAAGCGAGATTTGTTTGATTGTGCCTGTTCTATCATACATGGAGAAGATGTACTGAAAATGCATCAGAGAACAACCTAGACCGGGCCTAATAAAAACTCCTAAAGACCATCAGATGGTCAGCACTTCCATTCATTTTCCTGTGAAAGAATAGCACCTTGAAATGCATCCATTTTTAGAATAATACAAAAATCGAGCTGTTAATCACACGTTTGATGGTCGACTTTTGCATAGCATTTTCACACGGTAAAGTTTTGATTTACAGATCTTATTATAAAAGCTAGACTTGATCTAGGATAACTCTGTAGGGTCTACAGTTGTCACCGTGGGAAGGTCGACAGACAGGATTACTGACCTTTTTTGCTCCCCTAAACTTGCTTCCAGTAGGCGGAACTTGTTTTGCTTCATTGGTATACTAGACGTCGTCTTTGCAAGAGTAAACAGTGTGCTCAGTCAAAGTTACTTTGGGCGATAGTGTCTTTTCTAATGGAAAATTGATTAGAGGACACAAATTCAGCATTACTTCGATATATTTAGTACTTCTCTGGTTTAAAAAGCCTAATAAGTAACAAAAAATCACTCAAAAAAGAATGCTGCACACAGACGAGCTAGAGTATCAACTTATTTAAGTAAAAAAAATGCTGTGTTCTGAGTTGCTACCTTCGAGGTGCCCCACCTCGTACTCTTAGGCTCCAGCCTGCCAATCAGTCTTCTGCCCCATAAGGCTAAGCATCGTTTGCCAGCTTTTCGTATTATAATTTTTTACATATACCTCCTCGTACAAACCTTAAATTCTTTGGAGACAGTGCCTTTAGCTCCTATGCTATCGAAGCCTGGTACTTACATCGCCCTTGCCTAAAAACATCTGAATTGGCTGCATTTAAAAGAAAAGCAAAAGGGCACGTTTTGGTGACAGCATTTAGAGTGTCTCTATGATTCTACCTGTATGTGCTTATTTTTGCTTCCTCTAACTATACTTGCATGCTGACCTTGGGGAATGCACTCCTAACCGCGTAATTTTTGTATCTTTTAAGCATGCTCCCACTAACCATTCGGTCGTGCTTCATGTACAGAAGATTTTAAGTGCCAAGAAATAGATTAGGTTATCCGATGGCTCTACATCAGTAGTGTGATTATTCTGTTCATAATATATTCGAACTTCAGGTACTTTACACGAGAATAGTATAGCATATTAATATTTCATGTTTTTACCTCTCAGAAAATCTTATACCAAGTGATATTTTAATTTTCCACATTGAACTGGTTTTTATATGTCACTCGATGTGGTAGAAATAAGCACATGTTTGAGTTCCCTTTTGCTTCTGGCTTCATTAACCGTTTGTAAATCGATCGATTTAGTTTAACTGTGATCTAGCTGCTATAAAATCCACCACTTACCAGAAATTGACCAATGGATAATCAAGATACTTTCGTTAAACTATCTTACAATATATATTTAAATATAATTAATTTGTTCAGCACCCTAAAAGAACGTTATCTCTTTTCAGAAGCTTCACATATGCCAGCTGGCTCGAGCCCAAGACCTCGGCCAGTGCTTGGTCGGGACGAGTATCTAAACCTCTGGGCTAAACAGGCAGGCCTGGAATTTTTTGTCAGCTCCATCTTCATTCTCTTGGATTTTCTCAAAAACTAAAGATGCAGTTGATCGTGGCTTTCTCGATAGTTTCTGTCTCACTTGATATCGTCTGTGATTTTAAAACTTGTATTCGGTGATCTTGTATCGTTTTGATCAAAACCAAACATTAGAAACAGCGATTGTTTCCAAAAATAACCAAATGTTCAATTTATCGTGATCTTTGATATATAGAGTGAGAAAATATGATTCGTCAATCTTAGCCATAGTACACATGGATGCTTATCTTGGTAACTTTATTGATTCTCTCTAGCCATAAGTAATCACCAACTAAAGAGTCACTTATGACTGTGGTCGACTAAGCGAAAAGCCAATAAGTGCATCCTATAATATAAAATTTACATACTAACTTGCATTTTCCTAATACATCTAACCAATTTGTGATCTCGAGTTTTATAGATAACCGATTAATTGCAAGACTCTCATTCTGAGCGATTCTTGATTTGCAAAAGATCTAGGCCAAACTTGGGTGCACCTTGTTAATGGGCAAGTAGGTAGCTCCGTGAGTATTTCTGTAGCCATTATTGTCGTTTGTAAATCCCCTTTGATTTTGCCTCATAAGAAACTTTTGGCTTAACCTAGCAAGTATAGGCATAGCTAAATTTGTGTACTGTGCAACAAATAGAACTAGCTCTCTTTCTAGAAATTCATGTACTTCACATAACAAGAGTCTAGTTGGTCTCTACAAACTTGTGTAGGCTGTTCCCACATACATTTTAGGAAACATGTTCTTACGCAAATTAAAGTGTCGAAACGTACCAATAAATCATGCTCTATCATTTTTTCTTGAATATGTAATTCTCTATTGCTTATTGAGGACAGAATGAACTATGACACACTGCGACTAATACTTCAAAAGATCTTTCTGTTTCATGTCCCGAAACTATGAAGTGCAACCGATTGATAGCCAATACAGATCGCACTTAATATTAATTATGATAGCACTAATGAACTTGATTAAGCGCCCTCAGAGAACTTCATCTCTTTCTAGGGGCTGTAAATTGGCTGCAAAAGGAAACACGATTGAATGGTGAGTGAGATTATGCATGAAAAGCAACATGAATAACATGGTTAGGAGTAATATGCACAGAATCAGCATGCGAATGTCGTTTGTGGAAGCATGCACAGCGTCAGCACTCATAAGCCCTTAAACAACGAGTCACAGGGACCCACTAGATGCTGTCCTAAATAGGTGCCTTTTTTAATTCTTGTAATGCGGAAAACTCAGGGAATGTTGTGACACAATTCTGCAGTGACTTCCAGGCTTTGGGAGCATGCGAACTAAATGTACGGTTTCCAAAGGATTTGGAGTTTCAACAGGGTATCGTTAAACTGCTTCATTGCGGAAAGCAGCTGGCACGACGCTTGGCCTGGTGGGGGAGTAGACCTAAGTGATAGGTTAGAGCCAAAGAATGAAGAACACTAAAAGTGAGCGACTAAACCGTGAAGTCGATCCGTTGCTCGGCTAGTAGCCAACCCAGGCGGCGAAAAATAGTGTGTTGAGGCAAAGCGATATCCACGACAGACAAGCCTAGCTGCAACGTTTGGCATCAGCCGAAACTCCTTGATTTCATATGCTGGTAGGCCAGCAAGCAGTGAGTTAAGGAAGTCAAGACACGATGTCACAAATGCATGGACCAATGGGGACATGGTATTCCTTTCTAAACAAGCCCGAATTTTAGCAATACTATATAGCTGAAATTAGGCAGTCTTGACTGTGGATCCGATGTGGTCGTCTAATGAGTGGTAACTTTGGAACATGACACCTGAATTTCTAGTCGATTTAATAGGAGGCATGCTGGCAGAGCCATTTTTTAGGGTATTCCTTTCCAAAATCTGAATCACTGGTTTTTCCCATAACTAATTGGTTAGTTTTATCGTCATTTATTTAAAAAAAAACTTGCTGCCATGCATGTGTGAATGTCATTGATACCTGCAGCAAGGGACTTTAGAGAATTCGATGTGCTCAAGGGCTGGGAGGGATCAAAGCAAAGGTACAAGGGCGTGCATTCACTCAGAAGTGTATGCCTTACTGTGCTTGGCCATAATATCAGTAAGAAGGAGAGCATTATCCGTTTAAAGAGCCTGAACTAGCATTGAACCTCGAGGTACCCCATGTTTTGTGTTAACACTCTCTACCACTGATTATTATTAAGTGAGTGTCCAACTCAGGTACTTAGAATGTTGGTCCGATAGATGACTGAATCGATATCTTCGAATGACTTTACTACGGAAAGTCCGGCTTTCTGTTGTAGATATTGAGCTCACCATGCCGGATTGCCTTCCCAATACTGAGTCCTTCGGTTTCACATGCTCATTTGATTGGATGTCAAATCAAGATTTAAAGAACACTGAGATGCAGCTTATTTGGGCACAAGAAAATGGTAAAGTGGACAATTTCAATTGGTGGATCGCAGCATGTGGTATTGAAGATCCAACCATGTTCAAAGACAAATATCAGATGACCTTGCATTCTTGCAACAGCTACACCTCTACGAAAACCAGACGTCAACGACTGACTGTTCAGGCTGAAGCCACCTGGTCAAGTGATAATTCATTAGTAACGGACTTCATTAACTGTCTGATCAAAGGACAAAACAAAACTCACCAATTTTTAATGCTTTCAAAACCGATAAGAATTTCACTTTGCGGTATGGCAGCATACAATTTTTGTTTTTTTCATTTAAGTTCATTGCTCATTCTCCTTTTCGAAAGTTTCTGTTAAGTCTTGGCCTCGATGTAGTGAGATTACCTTTCAAGGTCCGTGACGTAAGTTTGCAGCCCTGCTGCAGGAAATTCTACCTCCCTAATGCAAGTAGGACTGGTATATACTAAAGCTGCTGGTCAGCTGATATAGGGATAAGACGGCAAAATTTGATGACGTTTCGTAAGATTTTTTGTTTTTAGCCATTGTAATTTCATACCAATTTCATGTGCAACTAATAGTGGCCATATTGAAATGAGGTCTTCGATGGAATTGTAGCTCACTTTTAAGAAAAGTGTATTAAAACCTACATTCTTTGTTCAGTGGTTCATGGATGTTTTGAATGAGTTCCATAGTTCGAAAGGTTTTCTACGATCTTTTAAGTTATTTCCCTCATTGCAAGCTCACTTTTATTTTCAACTAGTGAGTAGTATTTACTCTATTAGCTTTGCAAAGGTCGAGTCTCTTCTCCTCATAAGACTAATTAATCGCGATCGAATATGCACCTTAATAATGTTAGTAGTAATACTGTTTTTCAATATTACTTGCTCATTGATGTTGAACAAAGTGAGCCACTCGCAAGCTTAAAGCCAAATATACCGTTCCTATACATCCGAGATCATATTGTTGGCATTAAATTCATGCATGCAATCTATATTTTTAGTAATAGATAGCTTATATAGCGCCAGGGAAGAACTAATGCTCCGTCCATAGGCATTTAAATCAATGCCAGTGAATCAGCATCAACGACTGGATCTCATGCCCTATGTTAAGCCTAGACTGGCATTCGTTTGAAAACAGGTGCCATGAATAGGCCTCAGTGCTCAGGCACACGAGAAGCCCAGTGGTGGTACTGCTTACATTAGGAAGTCAGACTTATCGAAATTTAGTTAGATCATGCCGAGACTGCTACGCACGTTACACTCTAATAACGTTTGCTGTAAATAAGAAAAAGCTGTTAGTAATTTAGTAAAGGTGTTATACTGTAGCAGTCTCATTTACAGAGCCAGCCGGACAATTGTTTTGTGATGCCAGTTGGAGTGATGCAGCGATGCCAGTTGGAGTGATTTCCAGGTTTCGGGAGCCAAAAAATTATGGTCACGTCTTTAAATGATTATAAGTCAATGCGAGACGTAGGTATACGATTGGATTCAGAAAAGCATGCAGTACAATTGTCAGCAGTGTTGGAAATGGATCTAAAAGGTAGGCTCGAGCCTTATCAAAGTCGCAGCACTGCTGGACCGGGAGCCAGTATGTGTCGGCGAGACCCTATGAGATGTGGCAGCCGCCAAGCTCACAATTGACACGGCTAGCTGCAGATTTTTGCGATATCTGTAAGCATTTGATTGCACAATCCAGTAGACCAGCTAGCACTGATTAACGTCGAGGCCCAATATCACATATTTGTGGACAAGTTTAGATGTAGTGTCCTCGTCTAAGCAGCCCTGAGTTTTAGGAAGGCTATGTAGCTGAAAGTAGGCAAACGTGACTGTAAAGCTAGTTTGGTCGTCAACTGAGATTTTCCTTTGAAACAGGAAAGCTTAAATTGGTACATATTCAAGTGCACATGTGCATGCAGGGTCAATTGTGAGCGTCAGGCTTTGGCAATCTCTGAATACCACTGGGTTAGCCCAAACCTATTTCGTTATTTTTATTACTGTTCAACTTCAAAAAAATTGCAGCCATCATCATATGGATTTCATTAATACTTTATCATAATTCATTTAAAAAAATTGCTGTCACCTACGTACAGATGTGATTAATGCATGCAGCAAGTACAGTTGAGAGAATTTTTTTGATTTCTGGGAGGGATGAGAGCAATGGTTCAACTGAGTGTCCTCGGCACTGCAGTGAAAGCCTAGTATGGCCAGGCAATCGTATTGGAAAGAGAGAGTGCAAAGCAACAAAAAAACATCCGAACAAGGCACAGATCCCTGACGTACATATTTAATTTGACGTAAATTGCTTTACAATCGCTTTTATTCCTTTGGTCCTCCAGCATGTTGAATTCTATAAGCTCTATGGCTGCATGTGTGGATGACATCTGCACATGGAAGACAGCAAACGTACTTTAAATATATGACGATATCAATCAGCCGACTAGTCTGCTCTTGCATATCTCAGTTATGCACTCTAACGACTATTGCAGGCTCTTACTAGAATCAAATATTGATGAAAATGCATACTGATAGCCTAAGCTGCCTCTCCAAAATCAAACCAGCATCAATAGTGCCAGTTAAAACCCATTAAAACTGGTTACAACCACTTGGATCTAAATTTAAATATAGCTCTGCTTGTTATCAGCAGATCAAAAGATCAAAATCTTTCAAATTTTCAGTGCCAGTATTCCATTCCAAATATGAAATTATCTACTGTGTTGCCAAATTTTAATTTCTAATAATAATCATACTCTTGAGAAAGCGTCCTCAGAGAACTCATTCTCTTTCTAGGAGCTTTACATTTGCTGCAAAGGAAACACGATCAAAGATGAGTGGTATCATCCGTGATAAACAATATGAATTACAGTGTTAGTTGTGACATGCATGGGGTACGGACTTTCCCACCTGGACGCTTCCATCGCAATCCGCCGACATTCAGCCCCTGACATTTCACCCTTCGGGGAAAGACATTTACGCCCCCCCGTGTATGGCTTACAGTATAGGTTTTAGGGTTTAGTGTTTAGGGGTTCATGGTTTAGCGTCTATAGGGTTTATAGTTGAGAGTTGAGAATTTAGGGCTTCGGGTTTGAGGGTTCAATGTTGACGGTTTAAAGTTTACGGTTTTTGAGGTTTGTAGGGTTTAGCGTTTAGAGTTTTAGGGTTTAGGGTTTAGGGTTTGGAATTTAGGTTTACGGTATTCAGGTTTTAGGGTTATAGACATAGAACTTAGGATTAAGGGGATTTAGTGTTTAGGGTTTATGGCTTAAAGTTTAGTGAGGGCTGCGCCTCCGCTGCCTATATTTACCCTTGCTCATCTTCCCGGCTTCAATTTTCATGTTAGGGCGTAACTTGATCGCCAGAGCTCGAGGTATACACAGTAGACCATTGAGGCTTACCACAAGCGGCATGCCGTAGTGCCTCCCGCTTTGGTGGTACGAGCGAGTGCCTGGCGGAGTCGAGCGGGACCGAACTCCCGCAGGACCGAACTATATAGCTTGCAGCTACAACGGCCGCCACAGCTGCCGCAGCCGCTCGCCTGATTAGAAAACCAGCATTCCAATCCATTCCTTGTTCTAATGATACTGAGTTTATTTTGTTTTAATAGAACGTGAAATTCATTTGATAATGTATATATATATATATATATATATATATTTTTTTTTTTAATCGACTATGAATATGGCTGCAAGGCTAATTTTTAAGACCCACTGGTTTGAGAACGTCTATCCTTTGCTAAAAGAGCTAGGATGGATGCCAGTTGAGCAACGGATGCAGAGCAAAGTTTTTACGCTGACCCACAAGGCCCACCACGGCTTGACTATTTCATACCTAGCTGAATTGCTGCTTCAGTTTCAGTCACTTTGCACCATCAGGTTTTGTGTGGACAATAAATTAGCTGTTCCAGTCCTCTGCTTAAAGATCGTTATCGACATAAACTTTACCTCTGCAGGTCCTCGGCTGGAACTCGCTTCCACAATTCTTGCGCAACGACAACTACTCTCCTACTGCCGACAATGGCTCATTCTTTTCAGCGGTCCCGAACTGCTACATCCATGATACTCACTACCTCAACTGCTCTCCTTACTCTGCTATGCTTCCCACTTTTCCTTTGTTGGGTGAGACGAAGTCTGTTGGCTACCGAATGCGTACCAAAAGCCGCTTAGGCTGTGAGTGGGATTTACAAAGCTCTCCTTAATAACACCCACATGGTCTTTATGACTTAGTGAAGTTACTGATGGACACATTATATTACGTAACATTACATATCTGTATTCTTAGTTATATATTCATCAACATAGGGGGCCATATCCTACACCGGAGCGATGACCTAGGGTCCACCAGGTGGAAGGGAATGTCTGGGGGGGGGGATTTCCTACAACCACACGAGCAGGGTCAGCATGCTTGTGTGGTTAGTGGCAGCATGCACTGTGTCGGCACGCCTAAGCACAAAGAGGACGAATAAAAGGTACCCATTCAATGCTGTCTTTAAAAGGTGCGTTTTTATTTTCTTTTTAAACATGGTCAAGTCAAGGGATGTCATGACGGAAGTCGGTAATGAGTTCCAGGCTTTGGGAGCAAACGAACTGAATGCACAATTTTCCAAGGACGTGAGGTTTGTACGACGTACAGATAAACAGTTAGTTTCCGAAAAGCATGTGGAATAACGCTTAGCCTGATGGGGCAGTAGATCTAATAGTAGAGCTGATGCAGTCATCTAATTAAAGGTCGATTTGGAACACAACACCTAGATTTCGTGCGGATTCAAAAGAACATATGCTAGCAGAGCTGATTTTGAGCACTAGCCTTTCCAATTTCTCTTTCACACTTGTTTGCCCATAAGTGGTAAGCTAGTTTTGTTACCATTCTATTTAAAAAAAAGTGCCACCATCCGATTGTGTATGTCATTTCTACATTCTGCCAGTGAGTTGAGAGAATTCAATTTTTATTTGTTTCTGAGTAATTAGCACCATTTTTCTATCACTAATCCCCCAGACTTGGAAAACCGTTACACTAAGAAATAGAAAGTTTGCTTTCTGATCAATACAGGACAAATTTTACATCCATTGGTTCCCAAATGCACTTGTTTACATTCTAGGCCATTTTCGAATGTCTGTAACCTAAACAAATATTGAATTCGTGTAATAAATTTACATTTGTTTCATGCTTATACTCAGAAGGTACGTTTTAATACGAATATATTTTTGGTTAAGCATAACAGCGGTTTATTTTTAGATACATTGACCTTTGTTATTCATCACTCGACGAAGTGAAGGCACGGCATCAGTTGTTCAGTGGATTAATCTTATTTAATTAATCACACTCTTCAACTGGTACTTTCCAGTAATTTAAATAGTAAAATTGCCAGTCGTTTAAGCTCAATAGTTCAGTTTAGAGCCATCTGAGCATGACAAAACAGTTTAGTTCCACCTCGCCATGTTGATACTTGCATTTTTTTCTTGATATGCTGCAAAGGCTGCTATCATTGTCTCAATGCATTTTGCTATGCTCGCTACCAATCTACCACTAAATGTGTTGTAAGCTTGGAGGCTTCTCTAAATTGCCTGTTTTTTCCTTTTCTTCATTTTTTGCTCCATATATTTTGATGACTACAACAGCATCAAAATATTTGTGGAATCACAATTTTAGATATGATGGGTTCTAGCGAGAGCTCAAAGGAGACTTGAAGGAAGTGGTGTTACTACTAATGAATCATCATGCTAGTTTTACCATGTTCGTCTTACTATATCGGCCTGTTGAACTGGAGAGGCGTTTCGCTTTAATGGAACTACCTAAATTGGCCTCATTAGGCCGAGTTCTGTGGGGAGGCAACTATGTTCAATAGAATCCACTGGTGAACTCCTCCAAGTTCCTGATACAACCACTGCACGACAAATTTTGGTCCCAAAATTTTTTTCTTCTTTCATCTCGAAATAAGCAGCGGCAATTTTGGAGCGTGTTAAAAAACTAACACCAAGAGTTGCTTGCGTAACAGGTCGAGCTAGATGTATTTTCGGTGCCAATATAAGAAAGACACGAGCGTCCATCACTGCAGTAGTAATCGGGGCTTAATTTTTAGTGACTTAAAACGCAGAGCGACTTAATTTCACCGAGCAAAACTACTTCTCAGCTGTGGAAGTATATGTCCTTACTATCGATGCTCATCTTCATAGATATAGGGACAATGTGAGCCCTTAGTCAGAGGAGCAATGCAGTACTTTCAACCTCATAAATTTTACTTCAAGCGTAGCTGTCAACAGCAGTAAAATGACCGCATTTTGGGAGACATGGTGTGGCGGCTGGTTCTTAGATTGGAAGTAAATCTCGAAAACCTAAAAGCATCTAAATATTCTGAGACCGCTTGCTTACAGCTTCATTACAGCTTTGCTGTTACTTATCATCACGTTGGTAATGCAGTTTAGATTATTCACTTCTTGGTTGTCGCAGATAATCGCTTTGGCACGCATATGTCTTGATTTGAGGTTTACATATTGTGGTTAAGATTGGGGGCTATGCATTTAGTCGACTAATTACGATGTGCTAGGAGATACAACTTCACTAGATGCACAGCTGTACTCTGAATTTGTGGAAAATGTTCAGTAAAATCCCCAATTGTTGTGTGAGTATCTTGGCCCACTTCAAACCATCAACTCACGATATTTTCGTAGTGGAATGCAGGCATATATATATATATATATATGTGTGTGTGTGTGTGTGTGTGTGTGAGAGAGAGAGAGTGTGTGTGTTTGTGTGTGTGCTTGCGTGTGTGTGTGAGTGTGGGTGTGCGTGTATGTTTAAAGTAATTATCATATTTAGAATATCTGGATGATTCAGTTTGCCATAATATGAAATATTTGTAATTGGCAGTGTCCTTTACCCTGTTGAAACCATTGATTCTACGTCAGCCTTTGATATTGCTGATTTGTCTGTGAACAAATTACAAATATGACTCGGATTATTGTAAATATTATTTGTACACGACAGTTTTATTTTAAATGGATCTCCATAACTTTTGACGCCAACTTACTTCATATTTTCCAGATTCATTAAGCAGACCAGGTACAACCGTCTCCCTACACGTTAAATCCACAGGTGAGGTTTTTAATTTTGCATTCACCGTGCATTTTCCTTTCAATTTAAAAGTTAAAGTGGTAAGAATGCAATAACCCCTTCCGATATTTCAGGTTACTTTTCGCATAATGATATGAGAAGGACACATCAAACGTTTTGGATATTAGATATATTTCACTGTCAACTAAAGCTCAACTTGTTAGGTGGTAAAATTTTAATGAGCTCATTTACAACGAGGAAAGCAACTCCCAAATTAGGGGTGGCACTGCATGAAGGCACTAAGTTAAGCTACTTGCCTGTCTCGAAGAAGCTCAAATATCAAATGCGATTTTAAATACAAGGAAATACATTACTGTGGAGTAGATCACCTGTGGGGGTAAATTTGAGCATTCATGTAGAACAATATTGCTGAAACCATGATGATTATTTGCCTCTTCAAGTAGGTACTACCTCAAGGTACATGTATGATTTAAAGTGGTAGCAAATAGCTTCATTGGGGCTGCCGTTACACCGTGCTGGCTTGGTCCAGTGTTTGTGAAGACCAAGGTGCCAAATAGAAACAAAATAGCTTTCTCAAGACGCTATACAAATAAATGTTATTTTTTCGTTTTAATTTTATTATAATGATGTTTCTTTCTTGTTAATGTAATTAATCGATTAGCAAGCTAAAGAAAGAATGCATTAAATAACATTGAATAATATCACTTGCATGTACACACCTCTTACACGACACGAATGATATGCCTTATTTGCCTGACTACCACATACGATTGCCTTTCAACTACCCCTGAGTGAACGCAAATAGTTTAATCACCATCGTGACAGGATGAAGTAACCACGGAAATTTTGGTGTTTAAAGGACAAAAAAACTCGTTAAAAATTTCGGCGGCGGCACCAGCTTCTCTCTGTATCTCTATCTCCATCTCTAACTCTATCTCTGTCTCTGTCTCTGTGACTGTGTCTGTGTCTGTGGCTGTGTCTGTGTCTGTTCTGTGTCTGTTTTTGGTCTGTGTCTGTGCCTGTCCCTTTCACTGTCTCTGTCTCTATGTTTATCTCTATCGCTATCTTTCCCTCCATCTCTCTCTCTCTTTCTCTATGTCTATCTCTCTAGCTCTTTCTCTCTCTCTTTGTCTCTCTCTGTCTCTGTCTCACTCTCTCTGTCTCTCTGTCTTTCTGCCTCTCTTTCTCTCTCTCTCTCTCTCTCTCTCTCCTTCTTTCCCTCTCTCTCTCTCTCTCTCTCTCTCTTCTATCTCTCTCTCCTTTTCTCTCTTCTATCTCTATCTCTCTCTCTCTCTCTCTCTCTCTCTCTCTCTCTCTCTCTCTCTCTCTCTCTCTCTCTCTCTCTCTCTCTCTCTCTCTCTCTCTCTCTCTCTCTCTCTCTCTCTCTTGCAAGCTTCTGTTTGAGGTACTGACGACAAGGTTCAGTTTCACAAATGCTTTGTGCTTCAATCTTTTTCCGAGTCTCTCCAACCTGATATTGCTTGCTAGAATCCACCGTGTCTTGCTATTGGCTTCCTCATTTCTGCTTGTGCAGCACACCATCCAGCATACTCCGGCGTCTACTACACCCAACACTGCCGGCAGGCTGACTCAGCTAAGCCAAGCTGAAACTGGGCAGTTCCGGAAGTCCCATGACCACCCTTGTATAACTATTTGATAAAGCCGTTTAAGTGCAAACCCGTTAAATGGCTTCGACCTGCAATATTTCAACGTTTATTGTCAACTGTACGGTTGCATGATGCAGCAAACTATGGAAATTCGCAGATTTTTCTCTGACCCCTTAAACAGTTTTATTGTCTGCACCGAATTGGTGATGCACCAAATGCATTGCAAAGGACTCGTGTAAACATGACATGATTGTGCTGGAATAAAAAGAGAACTAAGTAAACCTAACTTGTCAAAGTATAAATATTAGAGGACTTAGCAGCCAGCATCCATCCTGCTGCATCCACTTGTCGTCTATCCTGGCATCCGGGCTCAGCTAAGACACACTCGCATGCATGTACCAGCCTACTCGCATGCTTGCACATACTTTGACACGTGCTTTCACAAATGCGTTAGGTCACACGTTCGTGCACACACACACACACACACACACACACACAATCAACAAATGCACAACAATGGAGCTCACACTTACAGACACGTGCAAGTACCTTGAGCTGTGCTCTGCCTGATTGTCTTTTGCAATTGCTTAGCTCCCCCTCTCTCATTCCTATCAGCCTCTTCAGACACTCGATTGTATGTACGAAAGTTTAGGTATGCTTTGACTCCAGCCAGCATAAGTTCTCGACTAATCCAAGCTCATACTGTTGATTTCTACTCATCCGCTTTCTCAGCTTTAAGGGGCATTGGCACCTACGTGGTTAAATGCTGATGAATTAACGGGCCTTATTGTCTGTTGGTTTTTGTGTTTATGAGAATCGCACCACTCACCAAAATAACGTCAAGTAAATTTCTGTTTTTATTAATGCTGACCAACGTAGCAAAAACTAGCACGAGTTTATCGAAACCTTTCAATGAAAATTGGCCAATATCTGATAGTTGCGTTCGACATCTCTGCACCAATTGATGCCACTGACAGGAAAGTTATGTTCCGGAGCCTGTCCGTTTGCTTAAGTCATGTTTAGTCATATTACCAATGCTAGAGCACTACATCGGCTTTGCGATATCTTCCTGTAAGATTTCAAAACGAAGACTACGACGTTTAATACTTAACTAAGCGAGTCTTTAAACATATTTGGTTACCGGGAAACTTTCTCCTGATCAATATTTATTTAACGTTCACATTATTATTTATAGCCGATGTAAATAAAAAGTAAACCTTTTTATTTGACCTCGTCACGCTCCTGATACGACTTGCGAGCTCACACTGCATTTTGTCTTTGAATTGCCATTTTCAACCGTTTCCAGGTGGCAACTGATTGAGCTGTATCCAGACAAGAGATTCGTAGCAGATCATTCTACTAACTATTGCTGCCTTATGACCACCTGGCATCATGGCTCTAGCTTTAAGATCTGTTATAGCTAGAATTGCAGCAGTCTGCAAGACCGTCGTCTGGTTTCTGTTTGCTCGGCAGGTGAAGCTGAGTCACGTTTTTGAATACAGCAGCCATTTCATTCCTAGTGATGACATTAAACCAGGGGTGTCCAACCTGTTTGCGTTGGGGGGCAACATTTCAAAAATTTAAAAGGTCGGGGGGGGGGAGCCACATGTAAATTGGCGTAGTTGACCGCATCATAAAATAAGATCGTAATTAAGTATGACTGTTACTATTATATTTAATCAATAAACCGCAATACAATAGTTTTTTAGCTTAATTACAAACAAAAATAATAAAAAAAATAATCATGTGTCCTGAAAAATAATTCAAGAGATATTATGGCCAATCTTTTACTTTAGGATTTTTATTTTAATAACATAAAGACAGAAGCTTATAAAACTTACAAAATTACATGACAAGGACTCACATAATATTAATGTCTTCGGATATTTTAAATGTCACAGGTATTCAATGTCTTCTGCACTGCAGGCATCAATGAGCTATTTGGCATTTTCTGTTTGCATAGACATTTGACATCTGCTGCAACAGTGGATGTGGCAATTCTAAGGATTCCTGATAAATGTTCATCTATGAGAAAGGATCGAGTCTTTGTTTTCACATTTTTCAGTCTGGAAAAAAGCTGTTCACAGCAATATGTGCTGCCAAAAAGTGCAATATACCTGCGAGCATGTTTGGCTAGGTTAGGAAAAGACTCTGATGAAACATACTGCTCGTAAAAGGTAACAAGGTCATGTTGATCAAAAGCAGTCTTTAAATTTCTGTCATTCTGAATATCGATTAGTTCGAGTTAAAATTCATCGGGTGGATCAGAGGGATCAATGTTAAATGGATTACTAATCATGTTCATGTCATCCTCATGTTGTTGGAAATCCTGAAACCTCTCTTCGATTTCATCAACAATTTTTCTAACAAGAGTGGAGTACTTCATATGAGCCAGCGGTTCAGGTGATCTTGTTGCTAGTGTTGTGAAATGTTACAGTTTCTTCTGATCTAAGTGTTTCCGGAAAAGTTTCAGCTTTGTCACAATGCGACAATACACTCATACATTTTATGTACAAGAGGATCCTTACCTTGGAGTTTGACATTAAGATCTGCAAGATGTTTGGTCAAGTCCACCAAAAAAGCCAAGTCATTCAACTACTGCTGGTCATCCAGGAAGCCAACATCTTTTCCATTTTCTGTCATAAATGTTTTTATGTCGTCCCGAAGTGACCAAAATCTGGAAAACGTGTTTGCCCTACTTAGCCAACGGACTTGGCAGAAATAAATAACATCACAATGATCTGATCCCAACTCTTCAAGGAAAGCCTGAAATTGTCTGTGGTTTAGCTGACGAGACCTTATCAAATTGACTGTTGAAACTATGCTGTTAATTACGTGTTGCATGCTCAAGACCTTTGCACATAGCTGTTCTTGGTGGATCATGCTGTGATTACTGACAATTATGTGACGTACTAATTTTACCATTAAAGATACAATTCCATCGTGTCCACCTGTCATTGAAGGGGCTCCGTCTGTGGTTAAACCAATCAGTTTAGTTTCAGGAAGATTAAATTTTGTGAGGACCCTCTTGACCTGATCCAAAATATCCCTACCCTTTGTAGAGCCTTTCATTGAACATATACCCAACAGTTCTTCGATAATGACAAATTTTCCTGTTACTCCGCGTAAAAAAACCGACAGTTGTGCCGTATCGCTATTGTCGGTGCTTTCGTCGAGCGCTAGAGAAAAAAATTCGCATTCAGCAAGTCTTGTAGTGAGACTTTTTTTTATGTTGGATGCGAGCTCGTCAACACTTCTTGCAACCGTTTGATGAGAAAGATTGACTTTCTCTACTTCTGACTTCTTTTCTGGACTGGCCACACCAGTATACAACCAGAGGCATTCCTTAACAAATTCACCATCGGCAAATGGTTTCCCCAGCTTATTTATAGCTTCAGCTAATAAAAAATTACTTTGGTTGAAGTCTCAGACTTTTTGCTGACCGCTGTAAGCCATGACTGCTCTCCGATGACGCTCTGTTTCAACAGAGTTCACTCTGTCAATTTGAAGTTGACCAGTCAGGCTGTTGTACCTGTCCCCATGCTTTGTTGAAAAATGTCGCTTAACATTGTACTCCTTTGCAACGGAAATTGTTTCTTGGCATATTCGGCACATTATCCTACCAAAGCGATTCGTCACAAAATAGTCTACAGTCCAAGATGCTTTAAAAAGTCTTCCTTCTGCGTCACTTTTCCGTTTCGCTGGTATTTCCATTCGCCGCCATTTTTCTCTGTGAAATAAAAAAACAGATTAGTTACGAATTGATTAGTTTACATTTTATCGCAGAAATATCTTTGTATTAGTAAATAAGTTGAGCATCACGCGTTTTTTTAAAAAGCCTACCTGACTGATTCCAGTTCGTGCAGCAGCAGCTAAGAAATGGCTCTCTTTTTCTATCCACAGTGTGAAACAGTTAATTCAGCTTGTGGAAGCGTTATAAATGTGATCTTAATGGCGACGCTGTAGCACAAACATATTACCTCTTCACGCCTAATGTTCACATGAAGGCTAGCAAAATAAATCGATTCTATTACCTTCACACGAAAATAGCCGTTCGGACACCTTAACGCTTCACGCGTGCGTGAAGTACATCACTGCGCCTTATATCGCTATTTGTGATGAACTAAAATGAACGAAAAAATGAAGTGACAAATAATTTTGGGATAACGTTGCGGGATGCATAGAAGACCTCGGCGGACCGGGTTGGGGCCCGCGGTCAACGTGTTGAACGTTTAGCATTAAGCTCTAATTCGATCATTCCCAAGTGTATGCTACGATACTTACTTTTTCTTGCCGAAGCAGTATAAAATATATTGCACTAGCTTGTGCAGCTATTTCAGCTCAATATATTAAAAACAAAACTTAGGCATAACTTTCAGCAAGGGACTACTTTCGAATCTCTTTTTATCTTGAATAGTCAGTCATAGAAAATACCCTCTATTAGGTGAGCTCAGGTCTCACTAGGTCTCAATAATTTTTATTCATTCTTTAGAGCTTTAGCACTGTTTACCCAAAGCCTTCAAAAATATCAACATTGAAGTTTTGTCCCTATTGCATCAACATTTTTTAAATGATATGCCGTGTTTGAATGCTCACTTTACGCTTGGTGAATCATAAGTAATGCAGTAGTATGAAAATATTAGAAGATTCGCAACAAGAGTTTCTATCGTCAGCATATAAGTAAGCTGAACTAATGGTTGGGTTTGCCTAACGATCGAATTTTTCTGAATGCCATGTGGCAAATCAGTAGCTTGCCAACTCGTGTCATGGAGATCACTGATCTTGCTCATCAGTGAGAAAGAGGTTTAATAGTAACTTCAAAAATATGAGCTTAATGATCTGACTTCAATGAAATTTTCAAAAGAGGAGAAAGAGGTGGTTTCCCAGTTCCTAACATTTTACCTGTTACCTGTAAATGACGAACACCTAAAGCATTTCCATAGTACACCAGCACTGCAGTAGCCACAGTTTTCAACCTTGCTAATATGGACCTTTTTCATTCTTGAGCTTCCCTAAACTTGAGTAACATTCGATAGAAACTCTAAGATGACCGTCCGAGATAGGTATTGATCAACTAAAGCTGTGCTGTAAATTGAAACGGTTATAGAAAGGCAATCGCTGAGTTGGTTACTTTGTACAACGATCTTTTGTAATAAAATACCATGAGCCGGGATACATAAGAATGTATTGTTGTCCACTGAGCTATCTTGCATTTAATACCGGATCAAAAGGTTTATCAATATGCAATCTACTTTTGTAGGCACTCGGAAAATACAAGCGATTGGAACGGTCAGAGATCCTAAGATCACAGGTCAGTCTAGATTATTCTACTAACGAGACTTCTCTTAAAATGTATGAGTACCGTATATTTTATTGATCGGCAAAAATTAAGATTGTGTAATCTAAACTAGATCGATTGTGATGCTAAAACTAGTGACTATACAATTGGCCGGCAAATACAAACTTCTGACTACTTGGTTTTGATATAAGTGACATACTCTTTCTCGAAAAACCTATCTTATTAAAACGTATTACCCGGGAAAGTTAATCTCTTTATTTAAAAGTATTACCGATGAGTTCCTCACTAAAATATTTGTGAGTGAAAGGCCGTTACAGGTTGTAGGAGACTTTAATATTCACGTTGACAACCCTAGCAACCGCCAGGTCAGCACATTTCTTGACTGTCTGGAGAATTTTGGTTTGGCCCAACCCGTAAGTCATAGCACCCACGTCGGTGGCCACATTCTAGATCTCGTGAACACTAAGGATGTCCTCCCCACTGACTTTGTGGTGTGCCCACTTACCCTCTCAGATCATTGTTCGGTCTCGTTTACTGTTCCTGCTCCCTCGTACGTGCAGGGCAATGTCGAATTTGCCAAACGATGTAACTTACAAAACATTAACATGACAAGTTTTTGAAATCTGTTTGTGATGCAGGCCTTCTTGATCTGCATTCAGACTCTACCGGCAGCCTCGATACCCTCACTGATGCGATGAACATGACACTCAGGAGCGCTCTTGACAAGCATGCACCCGTTCGCTCTATCGGTGTTCAACATCGTCGAGATTGCTTTCAATTTACAAAAAAACTCCTTAAGATGCACCGTGTTAGGAGCAGGCTAGAACGTCGTTTAAAGAAATCGGTGTCTGAGGCAGACCAAGTCAATTTTAAAGACTTCCTTTGAGTTTACACCCGAAAGCTTAAAAAAGCCAGGGCTTCTTCATTAGAAAACTGAATTCCTGCCGGTCGGACACTAAACAGATTTACAAGACAGTAAACCATTTACTGGCCAATGCTGTGAGGTCTGACTCCCCAGATATTAAGGGCTCAGCCGAAAAGTTTTCAGCCTTCTTTACTAAAAAAAATTGTGCACATTCGTGCCTCCATTAAGCCCCCTCCGATCAAAGCAATCGCCGTTCCTCAACCTGTGACCTTTCCTAAAAGGTTCTCCGATGTTTCTGCCTGTGATGTGGCTGCCTTAATAAGGTCTAGCAAAAAGAGCTCGTCTCTTGAAGACCTTAAACCTTCATCTCTGTGGTCTTTACTTGCAGACCAACTTAGCCCTGCCATAACCAAGATTTGTAATGCTTCTTTGGGAAAAGGGGTCGTCCCCAAGTCCTTCAAATCGGCAATCGTTAGACCTATTCTTAAAAAGCCTTGATTAGACACAGAGGTCCTAGCAAACTATCGTCCAGTTTCCCTTCTTCCGTTCTTATCAAAGATTCTTGAAAAAATTGTTGCTAAGCAGCTAGTTGAACATATTGAAAATAATGAAATGTCAGAAACATGTCAATCAGGTTTCAAGTGGCAGCATTCTACTGAAGCTGCTCTCCTCCGTGTTAACAATGACATTCTACGTGGCAACGACGACGGGAATTTCACTGCCCTAGCTCTGCTAGATCAGTCTGCTGCCTTCGACACCATTGATCACGAAGTTCTGCTTGAATGATTGAGAACAACGATCGGTCTGGCAGACGAAGCACTGGCATGGTTTAAATCATACTTGTCTGATCGTGTTCAATCCGTGTCGTGTGAGGGTCAGGTCTCAGACATGAGAAGGGTCACCTGTGGAGTCCCTCAAGGGTCTGTACTTGGTCCCTCGCTGTTCTCTATTTATAGGAAACCTGTGGAAAAAGTGTTTAAGGCCCATGGAATAGGATATCACTTCTATGCTGACGATGCTCATATGTATTTCTCATTTAAACCGTCAAAATCTGCTGCACCAACTGAGAAACTGAATGCTTGCCTTGCCGATATTCGATCCTGGATGTCGGAAAACTTCCTGAAATTAAATGATGATAAAACCAAACTGCTTCTCATAGGACACCCTGAGGGTGTGGCTGGATTAAAAGGCTTTGCTGTTCTAATAGGTGCGACCTTCACCATGTGCTCGTAATCTAGGTGTCGTGTTCGACAGCTGCCTCAATTTCAAAGGCTTCATTCAGAAGACTGCCTCTACAGCTAGCCATCACATCCGATCCCTATCCAAGATTAGAAGCTGTCTCCCACAGCGGCTTCTAAAAAAATTAACTAGCTCTTTAGTTCTGTCTCGGCTTGATTATTGTAATGCCCTTTTGGCTTGGCTACCAAAGAAAGCTATTATGCCACTACAGCAGACTATGAATATGGCTGCAAGGCTGGTCTTCAAGTCCCAGCGGTTTGAGCACGTGTCACCTTTGCTGAAAGAGCTAGGATGGTTGCCGGTTGAGCAAAGGATACAATGCAAAGTTCTCATGCTGACCCACAAGGCCTGCCATGGCTTAGCTCATTCGTACCTAGCTGAACTGCTGCATCAGTTTAGCCTGTTCGCGCCCTCAGGTCCTGTGTGGACAATTAATTAGCTGTCCTATTCCTCAGCTTGAAGACAGTCGGCGACAGAAGCTTTAGCTCTGCAGGTCCTAGACTGTGGAACTCGCTTCCACAATTCTTATGCAACGACATCTACTCTCCAACTGCCGACTATGGCACATCTTTTTCAGTGGTCCTGAACTGCTACTTCTATGCTACTCACTACCTCATCTGCTCTCCTAACTCTGCTATGCTTCCCACTTTCTCTTTATTGCGTGAGACAAAGTCTGTTGGCTACCGAATGCGTACCGAAAGCCGCTTAGGCTGTGAGTGTGCTATACAAAACTCTCCTGCGTAACACCCACACGGTCATTTTGACTTTGTGGAGTTACTGACGGAGATACATTATATTAGTTGGGAAAATTTTGTGGTCAGCTCATGGTCTCTCACTAAGTCACCATGATTAAATTGTGAGGATGGTTTTGGAGCTGGAGCATAAAATGGATCATAAATATCATAAATCTTACCATTAGTTGAACTGTAATCTATACCGTTCCTTAAGGAGGTGGCTGCCCAGCTTTCTCTGCCTCCAGCCCAAGCTATGCTAGGCCTACCCACTGACATCCAGGCTCCAACACTACTAGCTGATCCCAAGCCAGCCCTGGCACAGGCTACAACGGTGCAGGCTGATTCCACGTCAGCCCCGGCTCCAGCACTCCGTGTGCGATCGGGTCGAGGCGACCTGACCGGCTCGTTGGGAGACCTGGTGTCTTTTGGCTGTAGGCTAGGGAGCTAGTCATCGATGCCATTGAGAGTGGCTCCGTCTGTCCTCTTGTTTCTCTCTTTCCTGATACCACTGCCAAACTATGCTACGTTACTACGACCTAGCAGCTTGCAGCTCCTACTAGGATACGAAGTCGCTGGCCTGACCTGTTGACGATGACCATCTGCAGGCTCTACTTTCCTGGACCATCCCTTCCCACCCGGCTCAGCTATAAAACCTTATGTCTCGGCTGTTGTATGACGACGTCACCGCCCACCTTCCCAGAGCCCACAACACATCTCCAGGGGAAAAGGTCTAGAATATCGCCACTTAACCTTGTCGACCCGGGTTGAACTCACATTGCTTGCATCCTGAATAGCTGCCTTCACTTCGGAGGGGTTTCCTCCTGGAGGAAAACGGGCTTGCTATCCTAATCTACCAGAAGGGCTACCCAACTATGCCTGGTAACTTCTGTCCCATCATGCTGTAGCCCGACTCTTGACATGATGCTCTCATGCCTCATTGCCAGGAGGCTGTGCAAGCTGTATAGTGGCCACGAGCTGCTGTCATCACAGCAAAAGGGCTTTGTTCCAGGTGTGGGGGCTTCCTAGAGCAGTCCCTGCTTTGGAGATAATAATATAATAAGAATATTGCACTTGATAAAGCGCCCTCAGAGAACTTAATCTATTTCTAGGCGCTTTACATTTGCTGCAAAGTGATATGCCATTGAATAGAAAGTAAAATCATGCTTGAAAAACAAACAAAATGAATAATATGATTAGGGGTGACATGCACAGGGTAAGCATGCAAGTGTGGTTAGTGGCAGCATGCACAGTGTCAGCACACATAAGCACATCAGGGACGAATCACAGGGACCCACTAAATCCTGTCCTAAATAGGTGTGTTTTTAAGTTTCTTTTAAATGTGGTCAGGTCGGGGGATGTTCTGACGCAGGTCGGGAGGGAGTTCCAGACTTTGGGAGCATACGAGCTGAATGCACGGTCTCCAAAGGATTTAGGGTTTGTACGAGGTATTTCCAGACTGCTGGTTTCCTAAAAGCAGGTGGTACGATGCTTGGCCTGATGGGGTAGTATATCTGAAACATACGCTGGAGCCATAGAATGAAGAGACCTAAAAGTGAGAGACAAAACCTTGAAGTCAATCCGTTGCCTCACTGGTAGCCAGTGTAGGCCGGCAAGAAGTGGAGTAATGTGGCAAATGCGAAGCTCACGACAGACAAGCCTCGCTGCAAAGTTTTGCACCAGCTGCAATCGCCTGATCGCACATGCATGTAGGCCAGTAAGCAGTGAGTTGCAGAAGTCGTGACGGGATGTCACGAATGCATGGACCAACTCGGACGTGGTATCCTTATCTAAACAAGCCCGAATTTTAGCAATGTTATGAAGCTGAAAATAGGCAGATTTGACTGTGGAGCTGATGTGGTTGTCTAACGAGAGGTCACTTTGGAATATGACACCTATATTTCGAGCTGATTCAGCTGGAGATATGTTGGCAGAGCCAATTTTAAGAGAGTCAGCCTTTCCAATCTCTGAATCAAACTGGGTTTTCCCATAACCAGTAAGTTAGTTTTATCATCGTTTAGTTTTAGAAAATTTGCTACCATCCATGTGCGGATGTCATCAATGCATGCAGTAAGTGAGTTTAGAGAATTTGAGGTGCTCGAAGGCTGGCAGGGATCAAAGCAAAGGTACAACTGAGTGTCATTCGAATAGAAGTGAAAGCCTAGATTGTGCTTGGTAATCACATCAGCAAGAGGGAGAGTGTAAACCGTGAAAAAAACGGACCTATTACGGAGCCCTGAGGTATTTCATATTTTTGAGGAACTTGAGATGATCTTTGTCAATTCACGTCAATACTCTGGAGTCTCTCACTGAGATAGGACGTGAACCATTGCAGAGCAGTGCCAGTGATGCCCAGGCGAGATCAGAGGCGCTCTAGAAGTACTTTGTGATCGATGGTATCAAAAGCTGCCGAAAGATCGAGCAAAACAAGAAGAGACATTCTACACATGTCTGCATTCCTAAGTAGGTTGTTGTATACCCGAAGCAATGCTGACTCTGTGGAGTGATTAGCTCTAAAGCCAGACTGGAACTTACTAGCAAGGTGTGAGGTTTCGATATATGAAATCAGCTGGTCTGCCACGACCCGTTCCAGTGTCTTTAATAGGAATGGTAGAAGGGAGACTGTGTGGTAGCAGCTTAAGTTCTCTTGGTCTAGTGTAGCTTTCTTGAGAAGTGGCCTGACTACAGCTTTTTTGTAAGGTGCTGGGACCTGACCTGAGGCTAATGACACATTAATGATGTTGTTTATGCATGGCAGCAGCAGATCGATGCAACGTAGGAGCAGGACAGTGGGAATAGGGTCCAGTGGACTTGTTGTCTCCTTTGATTGAGATACGAGCTTTTGGACTACATCACTAGTGACCTGTTTAAATGCAGACATTGAGGCGCAGCCAGGAACCGAGGAACAGCATTCTAGTGGGAAGGTTGTCATCGCAGGGATGGACTCCCTGATCTTGTCTATCTTCTGCACAAAGAATCGAGAGAAGCGATTGGCTAAATCATCACAATGATCATCAGGTAAGGAGCTAACCTGGGAACGGTTGAGGAGATGGTTTATTGTCGACATCAGCATTTTTGGATTGTGCATCTGTGATTCAACAATGTTTCTCTAGAAGCTAGACTTTTCCTTTGCTAGGATCGATTAGTACGACCTACAGTAGTCTTCATATGCCTGTCGATGGACAGTTAGTCGGGATCTATTGTATGCCTTTTCAAGCTTTCGTTTAGTAGACTTGGCTAGTTTAATGTCTGTGGTAAACCATAGGCCGTCTGGGCGGGGGCGCACAGTGCGCTTTGTCAGAGGTGCAAACTCGTCGAGCGTGTCAGCTGGTGTCGTGTTGTAGCAATCTACCAGTGATGACAGATCGGAGGGAGGACTGAGCAGCAAAGGTGAAGCAGATATTCTCGCACGGACAGCATCGATGTCAAGAATCTTGAGGTTTCACGATTCACAGGTTATTTTAGAGGAGGATGTGGGCACACACTGTAGATTAAATGACATCTGCATGTGGTCAGATAAGCAGGATTTGGTGATAATTGGTGATGACAAACTGCAGTTATATCAGGAAATTTGGTCAAGTGTGTGACCCTTGATGTGGGTAGGGCCATACACATGAGCCACAAGAGATAATGAGTCAGTCAATGCACGAAATTTGGTGCTGAAAGCTTCAGATAAGTTATCAAAGTGAACCTTGAAATCGCCCATAACGAGGAAGGATCGATTTCTTGCACACACAATCGAAACGAGATCGGATAAATCTGAGATAAAGGAGGATTTGGTACCTGGTGGTCGATAGACTACTGCCACTATCGATAGCTTGTTTTCGGGTGAGACCAGGACAATTGATTCAAAAGACTGCTTCTAGGGTATTGCAAATGGATTGAAGTTGAATTTTGAGTGCACGATAATAGCAACTCCACCTCCAGTTTTGATTGATCAAAGGGTGTGTAAGAACGAGAAACCAGATGGAGCAGCATCTTTAATTGTCGGGCAGTTTATCGATTTCAGCCAAGTTTCAGTTAGGGCGAGCAGGTCGATACCATTTTCAGAAATAAGGTTGTTTATTACTAGAGGTTTATTGCACATTGAGAGAGGATTCCAAAGGCAAGCGATAAGTCTGGCCGATTGGGTTACACCAGGCCTGACGACCACTAAGTTAGAGAAATTTGCAGTGAGGCATGCGGGGGAGCGTGCTGAGCGGTTCGATACATTGCTAGGAATACCAAACGAGCAGCATCTGAGCTGGCGGTTCCGGCCACTGAGGCGGCTAAGGGGTGCTTTCCTTTTGTTAATGCATAGTTCATGAATCTTAGCAACAACATTAAAATCTAGGAATGCATTTGATATACGACGACGAAGCGATAGCAGCTGCTGACGATCATAACTAACAAGTAGGTTACTAGCAGCCGTCGTAGCTAAGGCAGTGGCTGGCGTGGGAGACTCAGCAGCCCGAAGCGATATGTGTTTATATGTCCATAGGCACGTAGTTTCTTATTCGCTACGGTCAAATAACAATCAGAATAACTTTAAACAGGTCTTAGCTGTATCGTTTCCGTATACGATGTTCGCAAGAACTTCGGTTTTCGGAAGAACTCTGCAACGAACACGAATGCACGTTAGAGGGCTCTATGTCAGGAGGCAAGAATGAGAGTCCATTTGATAAGGCCATTGATCGAAGGAGCACTGACGTTGGGTACTCGGCGTTTCTTGACCTATAGAATTCCTGTGGCAGCATTCCACACGTCTCACTTTTCAGTGTGTTTCGGCATGCTTGAGTAGAGGAGAGATTATGGAGTTTTTGAAACACCTACATAATGGCTTGCTCCAAGAGCTTTGATTGCCTGACGAGGCATTGGTGGCATTTCCTATGACTGCCGCCATCAGGCAGAGAAATGCTTTATCACCAATCCTATTTGCTTTGGCGATGGAACCCGTTGTCAGACTCGCTGCTAACATACACGAATCCTGTTTCCAGCTTCCCGAAACCTCCCTGTTGGTCTGTGCCTTGGCAGATGACCTCTCAGGGTTATCAGGCAGACTTCTGGTCTTCAGTGTCACGTGTTTTCTGTTGAGCTGGCTGGATCAATGCTGGACATGTAGTTTCGGCAGGGAAATTGCTTCTTCGGCACCTGAACGGGTGCAAATTCTGTGTCCACCACAATCCCTCTACAAGACAGGCAAGTTCCCAAGCTTCAGGAGACCGAGTACGTGGCTAACCTAGGAGCTCCACACGGTCTCGGGCAGCCTGGGGCTGAAGTAAAGCAGGTCTGCTCCTCCATTGCAAAGTACATTAATCTGCTTCCGGCCAGCCTGCTCGCCCCATGGCAAAAGCTTGAGGCCTTGCGGACTTTCCTTCTACCACGGCTGGACTAACTTTTTCCGTGCGGCTTTTGCCTAAAGTGACTGTGTAACTGCCGAAAACGCTCCGGAGGAGCTGTTTGGCTTCTTGTGCTGTCTCCCCATGCATTTTCACGATTGCAACCTCGCTCTTTAGCTGGTTTTGCTTGATCTGCTTCGAGACGAACACTGCAATTCTACGAGCCTCCTATCTTATGCTGTGCTAGCCCGATGTGTGCAGCCGTGAAGTCGCTCATCACAGAATCGAACGGGCAGTCGCCAGCCTGAATGGTACTTTATCGTCTGATGAGGACTGTTCGCAATACCTGAGTCCAGCAGCCTCCGGCCCTGGCAACAGGGCTGGCCCGATTTCACTATGGTCTGATGGGCATAAGTGCCTCAAGCGGCTTTCCTGTCACCTCTCTCTCTGACCGGCCTAAAAGGGTGGCTGTGTCAACTAATCATGACAGAATCAAGCACTGGGTCGTTCCACGAGTTGTTATCACGAAGCTGCGAGAGTTCACCATGCTCGTGTAAAGCCTAGCTTGGACGGCCCAGCCTGCTCAAGGCAGGGTAAGCTCTTGCCTGGGCCCGGACAGATTCGCCACTCACAGTCACTTCTTGACCTCGTATCTTGAATGGTCGTTACTGGCTTGGCGGTTTGTGCTCCGAGTTTGCCTGGATGTGCTACCAGTGGCTGCTTACTGGAGTCGGGGATACCCTGGGACGGTTACCAGCTGCCTCGTATGCCACACTCAAGCACAGACAGCTTGCCAGGGCTGAGCCACGGCCGGCCGATGCTGCAGGCTATTACGGCCCGACAGAACCTTGTTCTGAGCAGCCTAGTCGTAGCTCTTTCGGCCATCAATCTTAAATAAATGTCGGCAGGCCACATACGCTGGCTTGCGGTGGTCTGGCTCTTAAGCTGGAACTGATCTTTGACAACTCCACTCATTTAGCATTTGTGTATGTTATGGTGCCATTCAGCAGCATCTAAGATGCTCTGACTGTGTTTGCCGCAACAATGCCGATAAATATGCAGCCATTGAATGATCTTTCCTGATGACTGTCTACTGGTCGTCAGTGTTAAGACTCTTCCCGGTCTGGGCTCTCGCCATCTGCTGGCCAGACAATAATGCCTGGCTAGCCAAACTGGGCATCCCACACTCGGTGAAGATGGCTTAGAGACTAAACTGAGACTCCAAGGCCATTAACGGCTCCGAAGTCCTGTGATCCCTGTTTTTGAACAGAGAGGTCCAGGTAGCAAACTCAACCCTGGCGGGACATGGCACCTCAGGCTAATGTATATATACTTGCTAAAATATTGTTAATGGATAATATATATATATATATATATATATATATATATACATATATATATATATATATATATATATATATATATATCTCAAGTGTAGCAGATGGAACAACAACTCCCACTTCAGTGTGGTGAAGGTTGGTTTGTTAATGGTAGATTTGTATTTACAAGTGTAGGCCTATTCTTCTTGCTGAAGCTCTGAATGTTAGTGATGAAGAAACAACAATCCAAAACACGGTTATTTGTTCTGCTGCTATCTTTGGTACTCCGAGCTGCATGCATTAGCCAAGTGTTTATTTTGAACTGGTTTACACTAGCATTGCATTGTAAATCATAAATACTCGTTGATTTAAACAACTACACTAACCAAAAATTAGCTAATCTTTCTACAAAAACATCCTTGACACGCAAAAATCTACCAAACCTGGCGTGCCAGAGCCAACTACTACAAACCTTCATTTGTGATGCATATTTAGAAATTAATAACGAATGCCCGATAAGTGATATTGTTTAGACCAGTGTATTCCATCTCCGTATGTTTTGATGAGGTTATCAAGCAAAACACTACAATCATTACATGACTAATTTTTTGGCGTAATTGTCATTGCTAAATCGCTATTTTTTGGTAAATCATCACAAACCAAGTAGGAGTTTTGGATTGTTAAAAATTCTAGCCTTTGATTGATGAGCTTAAGATGCTCCCTTGTTATATCTGACGTTATGGGGTCACTCTATTCGCCAAATTTAAAACAAGTGGCTAGATTCATCGCCATTCGGGAGTTGTGCAATCGAAACATACAACTATTATGTAGCGGTCAGTTCTTGTCGTGTTTGAGGATCATTGTTTGACCAGTAAGAGTTTTATCGGCAATATGGAGCCTGCACTCTTCGACCCAGGCAGTCAGTGTGAGTCCTGCAGCAAGCAACCAGGGTGCATACAGCTAGCTCTCGTCTGCTGCTAAATTAATGAGCCAGGTGAATCAGCTGTTTTACATATTTCTTGATAAGAAATTGCAGAAGTGTCCTAATTGCTTGCTTACCTGATGCAGCTGCACCATTTAATCCTCATTTCAAATGACTCAAGTCGAAATCTGAATTATCCCCTCATAAACAAGACACATCATAAGTGTAAGTGACTGTAATTCCAAAAAGCCACAAAGACTAGATGGGTGTTATGCAGGAGAGTTTCGTATAGCACAAACACAGCCTAGGCGTCTTTCGGCAAGAACTCAGTAGCGAACACACCTCATCCAACACAACAAAGGGAAACCAAGAAGTATTGCTGAGTCTGGAGAGAATTTAACATGGGCGTCAAGCAAACACATCGGGAGCAGTGAGCTGCAATATAATTATGCTAATCAGAAGAACGTGTTTGCACCACACCTTTACACAACTTAATCTCTTTCTAGCAACTGTATATAAGCTGTAATAAATGCCTAATCAATGTTTTAGAATCAGTTAGTTCATAATGATAATATGGCCTCTGGTAGTGGCCCAGTGTCAACACACAGTTTATAATACAGGTAGTGGCATTCACTGACTAGGTCTCGTAGATATTGTAACCTTGATATTGCATCTTCAAACATTGTCTAAAATGGTGGGCAAATGATCATCACTATTTTTTATTTGACCAAACATGGCCTATACGTTAGAAGCTTATCGATCTAAGAGGTACCAATCGTCATGAATAAAGGCACAGACAATGTTTGTGTAGTAGCACTTGCTGATTTCTTTTGGTTCAATTAGGTGTCACGTGTGTGCCTAATGAGATTCGGTTCCCGTCTATGCTCAATGAGCAGGCAGCCACGAAACGAGCGTTTCTGGCGATGACCTACTCAGCTTTACAAAAGGGGGTCGGGAGTTCCGGCATGAATTGGAAACCGGCCACACAAATTGGAAATTGTACTCACCTTAATGGACAAGTGCACAAGTTCACTGTGCGTCTAGCTCAGTTTTATCTCCAGACTTTTTGAATACTCTCAACAACACAAGCAATCTTGCAGAGGGAATACGTCCCAGCACTTTGGCTACCTAAGTCTTTTGAGGCGAACGACCCAAATGAGTCGAGGAGCCCGAATCAGTGACAAGAACATGAATGGAGAACTAGGGCTCTGCTTCAACTTAACTGCAGGAATACCATACCCACTACACCAAGCACTCTTGCGGAGGAAACACGTCTCCACACATAGGCTACCTTCGTCTCTAGGGGGAACGGTCCAAATAGACATAAGAGCCCGAACCATCTGAATATCTGATAAACACACTAATCCCATCAAGCCGGACCAGCAATTCCTGTACCGAGACAACGTGCGAGCTCACACACAAAACTGAAAAGAAACACAAAATGCTAGCTCTTGTGAGATACGACCATATTCGGTTTAGTCGGCCGAATCCTCCTAGCTCTGTTTCATCAATCGCAGTTAAAAAGCCTACCATTCTCCCTAGCTTTCTGAGAAATGAGTCCGACGGCATCAAAGCAGAGCCGAAGAGAGGAGCCAAACAAAGGAATAAGAGCAAGCTTCGCTCGACTCTTAAATACCTAGCTGAGACAAGAGCTTTGTGGTATTAGGCGCTACAACATGGCCCATAACCGTAAGGAAATAATATCATCACTAGGCCAATGGAATGGCACCTCTGCCTAGCTTGAATGCCGAATAGGTTCCAGGGAAATCTTTTCGGGCAGAGTTATGGCTGTGGTTGGCAGGCCATCCAACGTCAATCAGCACCTCCAGTAGGTATCAGATCAATTATAAAGGATGAATACTGCTGCTGGTCCCAGAGCTTCCTGGCTTGCTATTAAGCTCTGGCTCTATAACCACACTGGCGCTCAGCTTTGGCTCACTGCTCTTGGCCAAAGGAGTCATTGGTGACGTTTTTAAGATGTATACTAGCTCGTTGCGGATTATGGTATTCTATACTAAGACTGTCTGAGACTCTGTTCTTTTCAATGTTGATACTGTGCATGCTGCCACTAACCACATTTGCATGCTGACCCGGTGCATGTCACACATAACCATGTTATTCAATTTGTTTGTTTGACGTGCACGATATTACTCACCATTTAATTGCATATCCCCTTGCAGCAAAGGTAAAACACCTACAAAGAGATTTATTTCTCTGAGGGTGCTTTATCAAGTTAGTCATTATTCTTATTATTATTATCGTCACATTTAGTGGGTACCTGTGATTCATCCTCTAGGAGCTGATGCAGCCAATAGCTTGCCTTGCCACTAAATGTACTTGCATAGACACTCAGTTCATGTCACCTTTGACCAGGCTATTTTTGTGGTTTATTGAGCATGCTATCAGTAATCCATCCGATCGTGCTTAATTTGCGTCAAATATAGAGTCCCAAGACACTGATCAGTTATCTTGGGGTGCTACATACAATGTATTATTAATAATAGTGAAGAATAAGGTCCTAACAGGCTGACGGCATTTCAAGGTTGATAATTCTGCTTTAAATTGTATCTTGAATACAAAACAATTACCATTGAAAGGGATGCACATTTTAAGATTGCAAACACCCTCTTAGTATATGAAGTCACTTAAGCAGCTCGTAATACTTCAATCGAAAGGTGCAATTTAGAAATGTTGGTTGGTAACTTGAATTGTAAGAACAAAGGCATTACCCTCGAGGATTAGGAACTGCTACACAATTAGGGCTTCTTAAGAGGTGCACATTTTATGCAAGTTACTTTCAAGGTATATTAAAACTCAATTTATTGTAACCGATGTGTTCTGCTTGCTTCAAGTCCCAGCTCGTGTAGTCAAGAATGGCAAATTTGTCACGGTCATTTCATAGGTCGTATTCGTGTTCAAACTTGCTGCTAACTTATCCACATCGTGTAATTGGACAGGATGAGCACCCGTACAAGGTGATTTTTCTTGGTGCCTTGAGTGGGGACGTTCGCATGAGAGTCGTCTGTGTTAAACTGTACAGGCCCTGAAAGCTTATATCACTGCTGAATTTAAACATGTATCATTCAATTTATAAAATGCATTTTGTCAAGACTCAATACAAAATCTACTTTAACGAGAGAAATACTGCTGTGCTATTTTAATCAGACTTATTGTACTGTCGTGAAGCATAGGCTTGACTTGCACTTCTTCGTATGCCTTAAGCCGACCTGAAGAAGAGCCATCGGGCAGAAAGCAGTTGGAGCACAATGACATAAAAGCCTCTCCACGACGGACAGCCAGGGAGCACCAGTTGCTTGTGACATAAGGTCAACGTCGTCTGCTAAGGCACTTTGTCTGCATAACAATATGAGCAAGCAAGTTACTCCTTCTACCCTGAACCCACTGATGTAGTAAGAAGCAAGACGCCAAGACCGCAACTGAGCGAGCCAGCCTGACTGCAAGATGTGAATGCCTCACTGGGGCGGTGGCCAAGGGGTCGTTCATATTCCCATCCAGCTAAAAGCAAATATACACATTTGGAGCAAAAATGATCCTCATTAGTCGCCCTCACAGAATCTGCAAATGAGCAGGCTGTTATAGGTCTAATGTGGATCGAATACGTCTTGGTCGTCTGCAAGCCCCTGGCCATAAATGCTGAGGTGTGACTTGACCGTGACCGAAATCTCACGAAAAAGATATTTCCTTCCGTTACTCGATCTAAGACCAGATGAAATCGCCAGAATTATGCTTTGCTTCAACGTCAGATTGTGTCCTGTTTGCACTTGAGGTGGAATCTATCAACTAAGGCAATCAGTGTACGAACTCAGGTTCTATCTTACCCGGCTAGTCTTTGGACGTGGTCAACTCAACTAAAGACAGCAGTAACTCGAGTAAAAAAGACATTGACTTCTCGATGTCTTAGTTAGAAGCACCCGATCTCAACAAATGTTGAGATCAATTATGAAAAATAAGGATCACTAAAAAAGTGTCACTTTGACATGTGGCAATCAGATATTCAATATAAACTTACGCAAAGTATTAAGGTCCTAATGAGTCTGCGTCATCATACATCTTTCAGAATCTTTCTCTGAGTTTTCTTTCTCCTTGACGTAGTGTCGTGATCCGTAAGTGGTGCAGTACTCTTCATTTCTATGGAGCACAGCAATTTCGCTGCGGGATAGGTGGCACTACCAAAATTCCGCTGAGCTTTCTACCAAAATTAGACCTGCTCAAACTCGGCGTTTGGAAGAAGCGAGCCGATTTTGCCAAAACTATAGAGCCAACCAGACATGTCATTTAAGAGAGACTGCCTCTATGTTATTCGCCTGTCGGGAGAGTGTGTGGAAGCTACGCAGGATAGATTCAGAGACAATGTTGTTGTTTATTTCGTAGGTCGCAAACACTGCACAGCGAGTCATAGTATTCCAGAAATAAGATGAGTTCAGATATGGGCTTAAGATCGTAACCTGCTATCAAGATGGTGCCGTCATATCTGTGCAGTGCTAGTTCAACACGTGTTTTTGACAAGAATATGTCGACATGGGCATCTGCTCCACTCGGAAGCTTAAACCTACCCATCATGTTGAACTGTTTCAGCATAAGTTTGCGAAGCCAAAGAAGAACTTCCGTGATAATCGACCGGAAAATTACTATATTCTGCATTATTCCTTCAACGACACTAGCTGCAAGCTAGAGGTTATCTCCAGGCACTCGTTATCGAGAAGTAGGTCGGTGGCGTACCTTAGCACGATAACGTCGATGAAGAATCATAGTCGATGGATCAATCCGACTGAATGAGGCTGCAGTTTTTCTGCAACATGAGTTGACCAATAATCTCAAATAGATGGGTGCGACCAGGCATATGGTTTCGAACCACATGGGTGTCGTATTTGCTGTTTAACTTTAACGAACTTCTTTGGAAGGACTCAATGACGGGAATACATGAACTTGTCGTTACTCTTTTTGAGAAGGAAGCTGCCCATCGTGTTTTGAATGTTGGGTGCCGGCCACGTCAAATTGACGTGGTCATATGGAAAGGCTTCGTCGATATCAATGATGGCTAATTTGCTAAACAGATCAACTCATTTATTACTCACATTCGTTGCCAAGAGAACGATTATGGAGATGCCCTCTACAATTTCTAAGCTCTCAAATCGTTAGCTTCACCTGGGCAAAAATTTGTCCGGGCTGCTACAACACTAGATTCGACTTTTCCAGCTTTTTCATTAGAAACCATTCGATGGTGCACCGGACATAGAGTGCTGAATTACGGCTTCACTTGTTCAAGCTATGTGCATGGTTGTTTTTGTTGCATTCATCAAGTGGCAGTCGCGGTACATCATCATCGCCAGGCAAAGTTCAAGGATCGATAAACTGATTTCCCATTCATCTTTTTTTAGCGCAATTAACAGGACGGGCAAAGATCATGAAGCAAACGCAATCGGAG
This sequence comes from Cristatella mucedo, assembly GCA_009760855.2. Lineage (NCBI taxonomy): Eukaryota > Metazoa > Bryozoa > Phylactolaemata > Cristatellidae > Cristatella > Cristatella mucedo. Next base: position 4,767,678 of record WPIO01000003.1, on the reverse strand, counting down.
TTTGATGATTAATTCTAATTTTTTACTCAGTTCAATGATCTATTGACGACCATTGGATATTCTTCTGTGAACAATTCAATGAGCTCTCAATAACGATAGCCGTCGTGCAGTTGTTACTAAGCTTGGCACGTATATGGTGAGAGTGGTTGAAGAAATCCTATAAGTTCAAACGAAATGCAGCAGCTCTAATCATGCCGTAGGTTCTGAGGAACGTCCGACGATGTCTGCTGAGCTGCTTGGACCTTGTTCATGTGAATTTACTTCTTTTGTCCTTGATCCTCGCCATGATGGCCCAGAAGCATTTTTTACTGCACCTGTGATTAGGCTATTGAGCAGGGGCATAGCCATCTTGTAACTAACGATGCCATCAAGGCTTCTGTTGCCAGACACGATCAGTTGACGGATTTCAGTACAGAATGAGATGAAGATGAATGTCTTGCCTGATTCTTCAAACAAGCACCTGCATTCAGTTCCACTATCTGTTGGCATCTATTTTTTCTAAAACTACTTTGTTTGAGTTGCACTTCTCTGTGCTCAAGAGGATAATTGAAGACCATTATACCAATCTGAAATCATTAGCTTTGGAGTGCATCTTTCAGACGAAGCTGTTTGATTGCCTGTCACTGCTTAAGAGCTTAAATGCTTTGACGCCATTTACGCGAGTTACTGATTTACTCCAGGCTCAAAAATGAGTCATGTTACTCATCTGATACTCTGTCTTTTGTGATGCCGAATGCAAGGGTCGGCGTCCAACCGAAAATAGGTTAATTTCGTTAAATTCGGTGAATTCCGAATTTAAGCAGCTATGATCAATATTAATTTAGATGTCTAGCTATTGACTCTCTATGTTTACTGCTGACTCTTGTAGCGACTGAAGAAGCACAAATCTAATGTAATACCGGCTCCCAAGCTTTAGGTAAATATCAAAGGCTCGCCAAGAAATTGCTTAACACGACTGAATGATCCAGCTAACAGCTTAACCTTGACCCGTGCTCAAACCAACCAGTTTGCACTTGCCACTCGTCCCGTAAATGGTCATTTGGGACACTGAGCATGATTAAAAGGAGACAGTAGAGCAGCATGCCTAATTATGGATATTGCACATTACCTCCATCGGCAGCAGGTACAACTCTGTCATGTGGGGTATGGTGTGAGCGTCAGAGTTTTTACATGGCTAATACATGCAGTTTGTTGTGGGCTGCGGCTAGGTTTGAATGGATAGTATTCGGTTTTTAATATGAAGCTTCTTACTATATCACAAAAACTGTAACATTCAATGAGTAGCCATCGAAAATTTGTACAGCCCATTTACTTCACAGTTTGTAATAGAGGCTTTGTAAATTGTTACTGCTTGCTGACTGCAACCGTCCATACGTTCAGTGTAAAACGCATTGTGAACAGACTTTCCAAAATGGTTAATGTGCTTACAGAGCAAAACAGTGAGGACGATATAGCTACGACCATTGTATCTGAAGAAGAATCAGCTGAAAGAGGTATGTTGTTTTTAAAACACTGAATAACTAGAAACTTTGCCTATCACATACAAACACGTAATGTCAGAGATGTAGGAGATGATGTGTTTAAACTGTCTCCAGTTAGATTTTGTTAGCTCAAAGTTAATAAATTGAAGAGAATTTTAATTAAAGTAAATTTATATAGAAGCATAAGTAATTTCCAAAACGTATGTCTGATGCAGATAATCATTCAACAATATAAGTGGCCTGGCGTCAGCAATAAGACAAGCATTGTTGTCATACGGGACGCCAAGTCCATCCAAAACTATTGCGGTTTTCGTGTGCAGAGAGTCAATTCGTCTGATTGGAAAACAATAATTAGCCCTGTGTCTTGTTACTGTACAAATCAAGGGTTAAAGGTTTGCGGAGTATTGAAACCAAAAAAAGTTTCTTAATCTGCCATGCCAGAATAAAGTCAGGGTAACTGCTAACACTCATAGTGGCCAGGAACCGAACTAACCTAAGCCAGCCGCCGTGACCTTTTGACAGCCATGACCAAAGCAACTGTAGTAGCAAGCCCGGTCAAGCAAGTTCAGGTTACAGTCTAATGTTGGGTCAAGCAAAATCCTCACATGAGCCAACAGAAATGCATCTATTCGTTCAAGGCGAGTAAACATACTGCAACGTGATAAAATGCTAATTGGAGGACAATTTTAAAATAAACTTCTTTAATATCATAAGCCATATCTATTGTTATTTTTAATTGAAGTCACCGGAAGATTTTAGCTTAGGAAAAAAATCATAGAACCTTTCGTCGTTAGGGTGTTTGAAACTAAATTTTACAGGAGTTAGCTGAGCTTTCAAAAGCCAGATAGACTACGAGTCAAGCGATGCAGACTAGCGAATAGAGTTCGTTAAGAAAAACCTAAGAATCGAAAACACAAATAACCGTTCCAACATACATGCGAGTATAGCCATCATACTATTACAAAAATGACCTTCCAAAAGGTAATGGGCAGAGGTCATGGTGTTCTTTCTTTCTCTCAAACCGTTGTGGCAAGGTAAGCACAGAAGCTCCTTAAAACCGTTAGCAAAAAAAAACGTATGAAAAGCATGTCTACCACCAAATAAGAAACTAAGTTTCTCAGGCTTTCTCTGTCCATTTCTAATAACCAGCAAAAGTTAAAGTTCGTAGATGTAAGCAGCCAAGTAACAATGGCCAGGATTTTTTTGGGTCAGTGTAAACTTTAGAGATAGGTTCAGATAGTTATAGTCGTTCCGATGATCGTAACCCTAGCAACGGTTGAATGACGTTTTTATGAATGGGTAAACTCGTTTGTGGACTATGGTAGTTTATGCTAAAACCAACTGAGCATGTCCAAATACAATGAATTATCGTGTTTCCTACGCAGCAAATTTAAAACACTCACACACAGATTGAGTTCTCTGAGGGCACTATATCAAGCGTCTTATTTCTACTAATTTTTAATAATATGTATTCAATCTTTCCTGACCCAAGAATGTGTTTACGGGACGTGGGAAATTCTTACGTGTGGACAATAACTTTGGAGTTGTAGATGTTGACCCAAATAGATATATTCCAATTAAAACATCCATGTACGATATAAAATAATTAGTTAGACAGACAATTGATAGGCTGAAATTTACTAGTTTGTGTTTTGCACTTAGCGGCCATTTGCTTACAGTTTTTCCACTATGTAGAACTTGATTGCCTAAATCAGAGCGTAGGAGAGGCTTTCTTACATTCTGAGCTCTCAGTATTCTTTATTAATGTACTACCTCTTCTGTTTAGAATTAAGGATATTAAAGTCGTAAAGTGCATAAATTATGTCGCTAGTTTCAGTAGGCTCTGAGTGAATTCTTGTATGCAATCGCTTCAAGTTAGACCCTTGGCTTTGTTATCCTTCTAGTCTGCACTGCCGATCTATTTTCTGTCGCAATGATGTCACCGAAGCTTACAGGTGCAGCTCGAAGCATCGCTTTTAGAATGAAAGCGACTAATCCAGCTTAAAAAGTTACTTGACTTATGGTTATGCTTGGCCTATTGAAGCCGCCAGTACTCAGAGACAATAACTGCACCATGCTAGCTATTGTGCAATAAAATCGCAGTCTCTGGTACAGCACGTGGACTGCATGTCATCCTGCTTCAAATTGACAAAGACCGTGGCAAGCTGTTTGCATTACTATTATTCACCGAGTGAGTGTTGTTTCTTGCTGTAATAAAATTTCATATATGAATTGTAAATTGGCTCTGCATTGTACGATACTGTAAGCCAAAGTAAACTCGCAGATGCCTGTCTTTATGTTTGCGCTTCAGTGATTGCTTCAAAAATTATTCAATACATTTCCTTAAAAATTCGAATCTTGCAGGTTCATACAATCGTCAATTATTAGCTCAGCTCGTTGCTGGATTGGGAATCTCGGGATTCTCCCTGACGCTCTGTGGTTATATTTTCTGTAAAACCAAAAAGAAAACTGTAGATGCTTCTGGAAGAGTGGAAAGCATCACTAGCCTCCAGCGACACAGTGGAAGGTTGAGAGAAGGTGGCAGTTCTATGATTTCGCAATCGGCATCGATAATTTCATCTTCCCATCAAACATTGGAGAGCCGTGGCTCTGTGTCAGGAAATCATCATCGAGAATTCATTCCGACCAGCGCATCCATAAATAGCTCATCGGCTACATTCAATCATGATTCTTTAAAGGGATCAAACTGATCGACCACTATGGTCGTCAAACGGATTATATCAGGCACCGTTCCTCAGGTCAATATTTCTCAGTTGCATGCTCCTGGTGTTTTCCAATACAACTTGCGAACACTACATTTTAGAGCGAACTTTCCGTTTACTTCTACATTAAAGTTTTTTGAAAAGTAGTCCGATCATCTTTAGAAAGTAACAGCCAAAAATCCTACAAGTTTTCAGGGTATTATTGGCACTATCACAGCTGTTGTCATTAGTTTCCTACAACAAAAAGAATAAACCAAGAAACACCAACTAGTCTTTATAGGACAGTATGGGCCCGGTTGTTACTTGAAGTCGAGATATCATGCATACTAAATGAGAATATTCGTATCCTGCAAGTTTTCTGTCTTTAAAAGAAAAGAAAAGAAATCCTAGCTGATTAAACAGCCTCTTTTTTATAGCGACAGAAGAGCCTTTTGGGGCTATCATCACCTCTGGCAGTGGCGATAAAGAATCGCCCACTGCAGGAATCGAACTCACGACCTTGCGACCTCGGTTGTGAAAGCAACCGCCTTACCTAGTGTGCCATCACGTCTTTAAAAAGGGGCACAACAATTACTGTAATCCTAAGGATGGAAGACCCATAAGAAAACTGCTGTCACTTTCCATAGTTGTTGCTAGTCGAATGTGCAATGCTCTTCCACGTTTAACTAAATCAAACAATCTGGAATCAATCTTGATGAGAGCAGTTTTTAAGCATTTGACGAATATCAGGATTGATATTGTTGTGTGAGTATCTTAAGTTGAGCTAAATTTTTTTTGTTTTTTAACAAAGTACCTGTTTTCTTTTGCAGCAATCTTTTCTGAGATGTCTCTCCAAGAAGTCATGTGATAACCCTGGTAACTGCTGCACTGCTAATTAGAAGAACGATAGATTTCAGAATGATGACGGAAATAGCACTTAATAGACATGTATCCTCTATCAGAAAAAATTCAGTCTCTTGTGTCGAACACTTCGTTTTGCCGGAAGATGTTTGGCCAGGTGATGCACTGAAGGTCAAAAGTCCTCTTTCAGCAAAATTAAGGCATCTAATCGCTACCTCTTTCGAACATGACCACTCAAAAAATATTTGACAGCCTTTGAGTGCTAACCAGTAACATTCAGTTTATAAAGTATTCAAAAGAGTTAGTCTATTCTATTGCTTGTACCGGAAGATCTGTACACTAGGGCGGTCCCAGAAAAGAGATGGCACGTTCGTAAGAAGAAGCCGAGTGAGTTTTTATTTTTAAGTAATGCAGCACCACAATTGTATCTATCCGCAAGCAAGCAGTTTAAATATACTATTAATTTTATAATATGATCGATAGAAATCCGTGCCAAGAGATTTATGGACCTGCCAGTGGTTACGATCATTTCACCCTCAATGGAAGCAGGACTTGTATCCTCGTTTCGGGCATTAACTACGGAAGTCGTTACGCAATTGTCTCCTATTCCATAATATCCTGGCGACTGATTCGTCGTGGACGTGGACTGTGTGATAAGATAGGGAGAGGCTAGTGATAGCTTAGCATAGTCCCAGGGCTGCTTTGCTTATCACTAAAGCTTGTTATTGCAAAGTTTCGCTCTCGCTTTCACAAAAATGATCTGCAAAGTTCATAGAGCGTACCAAAAAATTAACACCACCTAAGTACTCTCAAAATCACTTACTCTGCAACACCATCCAATAAAATCCTCTGTGAAGACAGGACTGATAAGCTCTCGAAGCTCCGGATTAGATTAGATGTGAATATTTACTATCCATCATGAGCACTCAGACATTGTAATACCATGAGAGGGAGCTTTCTAATAATTTACTCTATAGATTGCATTGGCCCAGCTAACGATAGCATTCCCAGTATTTGCCATATGTGCATTCCCAGTATAATCTGGGACAAAATAAAAAGTTTCAATTTTAAAATCTCAATGGCGTCAAAAACGTTAACTGTGAGTGTGTGTCTATGATACTTATAAAATATTACAAAAAATACGTGTGGGCTTCAATGCAATCTAGTACCATTGGCTGAAATGACTTGCAAAACAAGTAAATACATAATCCCCAACAAAAGCAAAAATACGTGCTCCGAATCTCCTATCCTTGCTGCATGTTAATGCTGGGTTCAGTGAAACTCTGCTTCAATTCAAGTCATTGAGCATGCCCTGTCTATGGCAACACTGTGCCCACGTTTGAAATGTCTTAGACAAATACACTAATCCTATCTATTCCAGCACACCTTTGATGGATTATATGGGGTTAGTGTAACAGCTTGGTAAATTAGGAAAATGGTCTAGGAGTATGAATATAAATTTATATTTCATAATAAAGTGTGACTTCAACATTAATTTTTGTAACTTATCTGACGCCTTCAGCACTTAATTGCGTGCACTTACTGACTCATTGTCTCTTGTTGCTCATTTGCATGGTCCTTCTCTCATCAAGGTTATCACTGTTGACCAAACGTTCTTATGCACCTGCACTTTCTTCCAACCACTATAGCTGATTTTTGTTAACTGACTGCAGATCTCATCCAGCTAACAATGTAGGTATTCCTCCTCATCTCAAATTACCTGTGGATCGCGAAACCTCGAAACCCATGATAAAAGATGCAGTCCTTGCGACAATTATTGCTAGGCCTCTGCTGCTCAATTCTTATTTCATATTATTGTCATCACTAGATTGCTACGACACGACACTAGCTGACATGTTCGACGAGTTTGCACCTCTGACTAAGAATACTGCATGCTCTCGCCCAGACAGCCTCTGTTGACCTCAGATAAAAAACTAGGTAAGTCTACTAAGGGCAAGATTGGAAAAAGACTGTAAAGCTTACTATAATCAAGACTTTCCAACCACTGGCATACGAGAAATACTGTAAATTGTACTTGTCAATGGTAGCAAAAGAAAATCTAGCTTCAATAAAATATTGTTGAATCGCAACTGCATTGTCCAAAAATGCAGACTTCTATGATTAACCATCTAATACCCTGCTCTCGTGCCAGCTCCTTACCTGGCGATCACAGTGATGATCTAGCCAATCGTTTCCCTGGCTTCATGTTCTTCAAGTTCTTCTAGAGCACCTCTCATCTCGTCTGGGCATTACTGGCACTGCTCTGCAGTGGTTTTGGTCATATCTCAGTGGGAGACTCCAGAGTATAGACGTGAATCGATGAAGATCATCCGAGGTACATCTGAAATATAGGGGACTTCCGGGCTTCGTGCTAGGTCCAGTTCTTTTTTACGGTTTTTACCCTCCCTCTTGCAAATGTGATTGGAAGCACAATGTAGGCTTTCGCTGCTATGCCGATTACGGTCGTATCTTTCCTTTGATCTCTCCTAGCACCTCGAATTCTCTCAACTCACTTGCTGCAATTATTGATGACACCTACAAATGGCTGACAGCAAAGTTTCTAAAATTAAATCACGATAAAACTAATTTACTATGTATGGCAAACCCACTGTGATGCAGATATTAAAGTGGCCCATGCTAGAAATTGGCTCCACCAGCATATCTCCTGTTGAATCAACTTGAAATCTAAGTGTCGTGTTCCAAAGCGACCTCTCGTTAGACGACAACATCAGCTCAACAGTCAAGTCTTCTTAATTTCGGCTATATAACATTGCTATAATTCCTGCTTTCTTAGATAACGATACCACGTCCAATTAGGTCCATGCATTTGTGACATCCCGTCTTGACTTGGGTATTTTACAGCTTGCTGGCCTACAAGCATGTGCAATGACGCATTTACAGCTGGTGCAAAACTCAGCAGCTAGGCTTGCTTGTCCTAAGCATCTCAGTTACAACATCAGGCCACTTGTCGCCGACCTTCGCTGGCTATCCGTCATGTAACGTTCGACTTTAAGGTTTTGTCTCTCACTTTTAGGTCACTTCATAATTTAGCCTAAGCGTACAAACATCGTACAAACCTCACATTGTTTGGAGGCCATGTATCGAGTTCGTATGCTCCCTAAGTCCGAAACTCACTCCAGACTTGCGTCATAACATCCACTGACTTCACCACATTTAAAAATAACTCAAAAGTTCGCCTATTTAGGACTGCATTAAGCGAGTCGTGTGATTCATTTACCGTGTGATTATGCATGCTGATACTGTGAATGCTGCCTCTTACTACACTTGCATGCTCACCCTGTGCATGTCACCCCAACCATGTCATTCATGTTGTTTATCAAGCATGATTGTGCTCACCATTCAATGGCATTTGCCCTTGCAGCAAATTTAAACCGCCTAGACAGAGATCGAGTTCTCTGATGGTGGCTTATTAAGTTGCATTAATATTAGTATTGGAGGCCTTCACCACCCTAGGAGTTGCCCGAGGCTGATCTATAGCAATGTGGGGAATTTTCCATAACATTACATTACATGAGTTTCCGACTTTGACAACCCATAAACTAAAGGGATAGCTTTTTCAGTATTTTTGGATATTAAGGATAATATTAGTATTAACTTATCATGTATCTTGAGAAATTAATTTAAAGTTAATAAATCTGAGAGAAATTAATTTATTTTTAAGCTCGAGACAAATGCTTTAGAAGTAGTGTGATAAATTCGTTGGTATCACCATCCAAATTACAAGATGAAGAAGGTATTTAGAGATGGCATGCTCACTTACAATACGTAAACATTGTTAGTGTATGCATGTATAATGTCAGCACCCAGAATAACGTATAAGACAACTGACAATAACTGAGACAATTTCCGTGAAAATCAGAACTGAGGTCGAGGCTTTTAGAGCACGAAATTTAGGAGCGAAAACCACAAATTATCATAAGTTCATCCGATGTAATGCTAGAAGATTTAAGTCAGAGAGAAAAGCAGATCTTGCAAAGCTAGCTTGTTGAAGAATAGTTGTGATAGGTAGGCGGGAGTCTAAGAACGAAGGGACCTAAAAGTGAGTAACAAAATTAACACAGCTGTATTTGTCATTAGAACTGTTGGAATTTGTGGCAAACAGTGTTAATCTGAATGCTTAACATGCCGACGTTCGATTCTGGACGTCGGAAAATGTCTTGTTACTAGTTGACGATAAAACTGAACTGCTGCACACAGGATGCCCTAAGCTTATAGCTGGATATAAAGGCTTTCCTTTTCTAATAGGTGATGCTATTGTGCAACCATCTCCGCGTGCTCAAAATTTAGGTTCTGTTATTGACAGCTACCTGCATTCTAAAGGCTTCATTTAGATGACTGCTTCTACAGCTAGCCATCACATATCATAATAATTATCTAAGACTTGGAGCTGTCTTTCACACTGACTATCACCAATTTTTTATAACATCTTGGTTTTCTCTCGGCTTGATTATTGTAATTCCCTTTTTTCGACTACCAACGAAAGAAGTTGGGCCGTTGCAAACGGCTGTGAATATGGCTGCAAGGGTAGTTTTCAAGTCCCGAAGGTTTGACCACGTGTCTCTTTAGATGGAAACATTTGATGGCTGTCGTGACATCTCGTCTCGACTTCTGAAACTCACTGCTTACTGGCCTACCAGCATGTGCGATCAGGCGATTGCAGCTGGTGCAAAACTCTGCAGCTAGGCTTGTCAGTCGTGAGCGTCGCAGTTGCCACGTTACTCCACTTCTCGCCGACCTGCACTGGTTACCAGTCAAGCAACGGATTGACTTCAAGGTTTTGTCGCTCACTTTTAGGTCTCTTCATTCTATGGCTCCAGCCTATCTTTTAGATATACTACCCCATCAGGCAAAGCATCGTACCACTCGCTTTTCGGAATCCAACAGTCTAGAAATACCTCGTACAAACCTTAAATCCTTTGGACACCGTGCATTTTGCTCGTATGCTACCACAGCCTGGAACTCCCTCCCGACCTGCATCAGAACATCCCCTGACCTGACCACATTTAAAAGAAACTTAAAAACATACCTATTTAGGACAGCATTTAGTGGGTCCTTGTGATTCGTCCTCGATGTGCTTATGCGTGCTGACACTGTTCATGCTGCCACTAACCACATTTGCATGCTGATCCAGTGCATGTAACCCCTAACCATGTTATTCATTTTGTTTGTTTTTCAAGCATGATTTTACTTACTATTCTATTGCTTATCACTTTGCAGCAAATGTAAAGCGCCTAGAAAGAGATTAAGTTCTCTGAGGGCGCTTTATCAAGTGCAATATTATTATTATTATTATGGCTGCCGGTTGATCAGCAGATACCGAGTGAAGTTCTAGCTCTGACCCACAAGGCTTGGCCATGGCTTGGCTTCTCCATACCTAGCTGAACTGCTTTTAGCAGTGTCAGCCTCCTCGTGCCCAGAGTTCTTGTACAGACGATAAGTTAACTGTTCGTTATTCAGCTTAAAGAGATTTGGCGACAGAAGCTTTAGCTGTGCATTATCATTATTATTATTTAGCTCAGAGGGTCCCGGACTGTAGAACTCAGTTCCTCAATACCTATGCATCGACTAATACTCTCCTGTTAAGGACTACGATACAATATTTCCAGCGTTTCTGAGCTGCTACTTCCATGCTACTTTCTGTCTCAACAACTATCCTAACTCTGCTATGCTTATCACTTTCTCTTTGTTGTGGAAGATGGAGTCTGTTGGCTACCAAATGCGTACCGAAAGCTGCTTTGGCTGTGAGTGGGCTGTACTAAACTTTCCTGTGTGACACCCGATTAGTCTCAGTGCTTTGAGGAGTAACCGAAGGGGATACATATTCTTAAAATTATTACTTAGAAATAATCAATTATGTTATGACATTTGAAATCAGCAAAAAGATCAAAATACTCGTAACGGCATTTCTCCGTCGCTATGGGAAGGCTATCGTCGGCAATGTGAGTTTGCAAGCTGATAGTATGCACGTTCAGTAAAACTGACTAATATAATCTCTTTCGCGATCTTAATTGGATCATCAACTTGTACTTGATTCGTTTATGGAGCATGCAACTATTTTACATTGACGTTGGAAATATAGTGTTTTTGTTAATAAAGACTGCAAGAGTGAACGGATATTATTGGTCAAGTTAGGGTATTGTACTGCTATAAGTCAATAGCTAAATGAATTCTATGGTGAAATTTCACCCTTGCTTTCAAAGAGTGTATTTTCTGCAGCCCTAAAGTATGAGCAGCGGAATCAATTTAAATTTCAAAGTAATTAAAAGAAATCCTTTGAATCGGAGTGTATAATAATTTAAAAAAACTACCAGTTTCCCACTTTCAAAAAATATCCGACGAATTATCTGCTTCCACATTTTGGCGATATTATCACTCCTTTCAATACAGTATTAGTTTTGACTGTCGGCTCTGTGATAGAGCAAGTATAATAATAAAATAATAATAATAATGCACTTGATAAAGCGCCGTCAGAGAACTCAATCTTTCTCTCTAGCGCTTTACATTTGCTGCAAGGGAAAGGCAATTGAATGGTTAGTAATATCATGCTAGATAAACAAACAAAATAAATAACATTTCTGGGGGTGACATGCACTGGATCAGCATGCAAATGTATTCAGTGGCAACATGCACAGTGTCAGCACGAATAGGCACATAAAAGACGAATCACAATGATCTACTAAATGCTTTCCTAAATTATTGTGTCTTTAAGTTCTTTTTAAATGTGGTCAGGTCAGGGGATGTTCTGACGCAAGTCGGGAATGAGTTTTAGGCTTTGGGAGCATACGAACTAAATGCCCGGTCTCCAATGGATTTGAGGTTTGTATGAGGTATTGGAATACTGTTGGAATCCGAAAAGCAGGTGGTACGATACTTGGCCTGATGGGGAGTATATCTGAGAGATAGGTTGGAGCCAAACGATGAAATGACCTAAAAGTGAGCGACCAAACCGTGAAGTCAATCCGTTGCTTGACTGGTAGCTAGTGCAGGTCGGCGAGAAGAGGAATAATGTGGCAACTGCAACACTCACGACAGACAACCCTAGCTGCAGAATTTTGCACCAGCTGGAATCGATTGATCGCACATGCTGGTAGGCCAATCAGCAGTGAGTTGCAGAAGTCAAGACGGGATGTCATTAATGCATGGACCGACTTGGATGTGGTATCCTTATCTAAATAAGCCCGAATTTCGGCAATCTTGTGAAGCTAAAGATAGGCAAATTTTACTGTGGAGTAGATATGGTCATCTAACGAAAGGTCGCTTTGCAATATGACACCTAGATTTCGAGCTGACTCACCTGGAGATATGCTGGTAGAGCCAGATTTTAGCTTCAGCCTTTGCAATCTGTGAATCACACTGGGTTGGCCAAAACCTAGTAAGTTGGTTTTATCACTTAGTTTTACAAATTTTCCTGCCATCCATGTGCGGATGTCATCAATACATGCAGCAAGTGAGTTGAGAGCATTTCAGGCACTCAAATTCTGGGAGGGATCAAGGCAAAGGTATAACTGAATATCATCGGCATAGCATTAAAAGCCTAGATTGTGCTTGGCAATCACATTAGCAAGAGGAAGAGTATCAACCGTGAAAAGAATCGCGCCTAGCATTTAGCCCTGAGGTACCCCATATTTCAGAGGTACCTCAGATGGTCTTTCTCCATTCACGTCAATACACTGAAGTCTCCCACTGAGATAGGATGTGAATCACTGCAGTGCAGTGCCAGTGAGGCTCAGGTGAGATAAGAGGCGCTCTAAAAGAACTTTGCGATCAATGGCACCAAAAGCTGCCAAAATATCGAGAAAAACAAGCAGAGGCACTCTACCCATGCCTGTTTTCATAAGTAGATCGTTGCATACCCTTAGCAATGCTGACTTTGCGGAGTGATTAGCTCTAAAGCCAGACTGGAACTTACTAGCAAGGTGTTAGGTTTCAATATATGAGTTTAGCTGGTACCCCACGACACGTTCCAGTGTCTTTGATATGAATTTAAGAACGGAGACTTGGTGGTAGTTGCTTAAGTTCTCTTGGACTAGTGTCAATTTCTGTAGAAGTGGCCTGACTACCACATTTTGAAAGGTGCTGGGACATGACCTGACGCTAATGACATATTAATGATGTTGGTTATGCATTGCTGCAGCAGATCAATGCAACGTATGAGCAGGAGAGAGGGTAAAGGGTCTAGCGGACTTGTTGTCTTCTACGATTGAGATACGAACTTCAAGACTAGATCACTAATGATCCGCTTAAATGTAGACATTTAGGTGCAGCCAGGAGTCGGGGCACAGTATGCTAGTGGAGATATTGTCATCGCAGGGACGGATTCCCGGATGTTGTCTATCGTCTACACACAGAATCGAGAGAAACGATCGGCAAGATAGTCACAAGGATCATCAGGTCAGGTGCTAATATTGGAGAGTTTGAGAAGATGGTTGATCGTCGACATCAGCATTTTCGGATTGTGCATCGCTGATTCAACACTGTTTCTATAAAAGCTAGACTTTGCCTTTGCTAGGATTGATTGGTACGACCTACAGTAGTCTTCATATGCCTGTCGATGGACAGTCAGTCCATATCTTGCGTTTGGTTTTTCTATCTTTCGAGTAGTAGACCTGACTAGTTTAATGTCTATGGTAAACCACATGCCGTCTGGGCGGGGGCTCACAGTGGGCTTAGTCAGAGGTGCAAACTCGTCGAGCGTGTCAGCTAGTGTAGTGGTGTAGCTATCTACCAATGATGAGGGATCGGAATGAGGACTGAGCATCAGAGGTGAAGCTGATATTCTCGGACGGACAGCATCGATGTCAAGGGTCATGAGGTTCAGCGATTCACAGGTTATTTTAGAGGAGGAGGTGTGGAAACACTGTAGATTGTTTGAGATCTGCATGTGGTCAGATGAGTAGGATTTGGTGATAATTGGTGATGACAAAGTGCAGTTACATGAGAAAATCTGGTTGAGTGTGTTACCCTTGATGTGAGTCGGGTCATGCAGGTGATGCACAAGGCTAAATGAGTAAGTCAATGCACGAAATTCAGAGCTGGAAGCGTCAAAAAAGTTATTAAAGTGAACGTTAAAATCACCAATACCGAGGAACGATTGATTTCTTGCACACAGAATCAAAATGAGATCGGAGAAATCCAAGACAAAAGAAGATTTGGTACCTGGTTGGCAATAGACTACTGTCACTATCGGTAGCTTCTTTGCGGATGAGACCAAGACAATTGATTTAAAAGACTGCTTCGAGGGCACTGCAAATGGCTTGAAGTTGAATTTCGAGCGCACGATAAAAGCAACTCCACCTCCAGTTTTTTCCATCTTGGGCTGTAAAAGACAAGAAACCAGATGGAGTAGGGTCTTTTATTTCCGGTCAGTTTATTGATTTTAGCCAAGTTTCATTAAGGGTGAGCAGGTCGATACATTTTTCAGAAATAAGGTCACTAATTACCAGACACTTATTGCACATTGAGCGACGATTCCAAAAGCAAGCGTAAAGTCAGGCCGATCGAGTTACAACAGGCCTGATGACCATTAAGTTAGAGATTTTTACGGTGAGGCAGGTGGGGGAGGGTGCTGAGTGGTTCGAAACAATGCTATGAATACCAAACGAGCGGGTACTCAGCTCCCAGATCCTGCCCAACGAGCAGCATCTGAACTGGCGGTTCTGGCCACCAGGGTAGTTACTGGGTGCTTTTCCTTTGTTAATGCATTGTTCCTGAATCTTAGCAACAATGCTAATATCTAGGAATCATCTGATCCACGATGACGAAGCAATAACAGCTGCTGACGATCATAACTACAATGTAGGTTAATAGGTACAGGTGTAGCTAACACATCAACCAGTCTGGGATTCCCAGCAGCCCGAAGCCATAAGCATTTAGATATCCAGAGTCGCATAATTTCTTCAGCCCTACGGTTAAATAACAATCAGAATAACTTTAAACAGGTCTTAGCTGTATATTTTCCGTCTACGATGTTAGCAAGAACTTCGGTTTTCGGAAGAATCCTGCAACGACCACGAATGCTTTTTGGACGGCTTTACGTCAGGAGGCGAGAATGCTTACTATTGTTTTATAGGCTGCTACCTTTCTACTTTTAGCCGGAAAAATATACTATCAGTGCTCACATACCAGTCGAGTCCCTTCAGTTCCACCTATTTTTGAAGCAAGATGCTAGCTATCTTTGAAAGAAGTTAATTTCCCAGTACTATCGTAAAAATAATACGTGAAATAGGTAGCTACCGAGCTTGTGAGTAGGTTTATTAGTTTGCTCTTAATGGATCGCGATAAGGAAAGTATTGAATGGGTTTACTGGGAGAAATTCCAGCCTGGGTCTCTGCATGTAGCCCACTCCTGCCTATCTGCTAATTACATTTATTGGATTTTGATGAGCTCCGTTCCTTTTCTTGTCGCTTAGACTGCTCTTAGTTTTACAAGTAACCTGTTGGGGTAAAAATATTGCTATGCTATGCTCTAATTTACTGCTTGCTTTATTATATGAAGTCCATGAGGCCCTGGCAATCGAGCAAAAAATTAGTCAGCTGTTTTTTTAATCGCGTTATCTCCCCATTGATTGCCCTGTAGTATTGAGTGCTGAGGGATTTCAGATATTTAAACTTTTGCTGTGAAAATTGTTCGATGGCCCAATCTTTGGTCACTTTGCTTTACTAATTTTGAAGAAATAAGTATTTATGACTAAATTTATAAAGCTCGAAGCTGATCAACTTTCTCCTTGGCTGTGCTATCACTTTATTTTGTCTGCTAGTTTGAGCTCGTTTTTGATGGGCTTGGCTCGTTGTGATGAACATATGTTATTGACAGAGATATTTTTAATAGCACCCTGTATCTGATTGAATCATTATCTTGGTGAAAAAGCTGGAAAAAAGTAATGCACCTGTCTTAGTGGGAGTCAGATCTTTGCTTGAAGCCTTAACTTGACAAGCGCTGTCTAGTCATATGTTAGCACCATATAAAAAATTCCTTACAACTTTGATTGATTAAACTTCAGTTCAACTTTGATGACTTCGTAAAAAAGCGCATCGTATATATTAGATTTAGCTATTAATGTATACTTTTATTCATATTAAACTTTTTGTGCTGTACCAAAATTCTTTAGAAGGCCTATTATTAGCATCACTCTTTTACCGAAAATGATTTTTAAGTTTCAAGTTATTTTGACCTAGCAGAGGAGGGCCTCTAGCTCATCGCTTCGCACACTTAATTTAGCATAAGCTAGTCACGATAGTTGTGGATTGCTGCTTCGAGCCGAGATGTCACTGTAGATTGCCATGCATTGCCCCAGATTACGCGAGTGAAATTGCTTACAATGATGTGGTTAAATTTAACCAGTGTGCTTTGTAAGATGAATTTAAAATTAAAGCATTGCGAAACCGATTTCAGAACATGTTGCATCAGATTGCTGTAAATGGAGGTATTGTCCCTGGCCATTGCACTCAATTGCAGTGTATTGCTGCCGAACAATCGAGGTGATTGTATTGAAATTGTAGGATTACACAATAACCAAAAATTAGAGCAACGTGCCATCACTATTAGAACTTAAAGTGTACGTATTATGGTCGTTTTTCGGCTGGTTGCAATACATTGACGAACAGGCCCGGGCAGTTGCAGTCGATTGCAGTGCATTGCTGCTGAATGGCCAAGGCAATTACAGTGAATTTACGAAAGTAAACTGTAACCGAAGAATAGAGCAGAGTGCAATCATATTTGGAGCTTGTAGTGTATGCTTTCCGGTCTCTGTGTAGCTGATTGCAGCCGATTTTGGTGGATTGAGGTGGATTGTGGTATTGCACTGGGTCGTTGCAGTCGATTGCAATTCATTGCATGAGAAAGCGTGTACAGAACGGAGTGATGTTTTGTGGATGCACTTTGAACTGAGTCTAGTCCTATATGCAATGTCAATTAGAGCTTGGTGATGGCGATTTGAGGATGATTGGTAGTGGAATAGTGTGGATTGTTGAGTTTTGAAGATATTTTCAGCCGATTGCCGCCCATTGCCACAGTGTGAGGTTGCACAATTTTTTTTACGTGGTTGTCCACTCAGCACGGTGCACTTAAATGTGCAGCACAAACGGGAGCTCCTCGTAATGTATTTTGATTTCTTATTCGGTAGATTATGTGGATCGAAGTGGATTGTGGTATTAGCCCTTGATACAGCAGTCAATATCCGGGCATTGGAAGAGAACGGTCGTGCCAATACACGCGAAATTTTGTTTGTGCAATTATCATAGAGTGTTCTCTTATATGCAATAAAAAAGGAGCTTTTCGATTGGGATTTCTTTCGTTGCATGGTGGAACTTAGTGGATTGCCGTGAATTGCTGTAGATTGTGGTATTGGCCTGGACCAATGCATTCTTATTTCAGGGGACTTTATGAAACACGTGAGCGGAATCACACAAAATTTTCTGGGTACATTTCGCTTGTAGTTTAGTTTGATAATTCAGACTTTTTGCAGATATTCGCAGGAAGTTTGGGGTAAATTTGACGAGAACTAGAATGAATTGCCGTTGATTGAGAAGGATTGCCGTGGATCGTAATTGAGGTGTCCAGTGCCAAACCTCATTCACATAAGTGTGCTTAAGTGCAGCAATATGAAAAAATGTGGAAAGATAAATTCAAATGTGTACTACAATATCAGCCAAATATTTGAGCTCGGCAACGTTCAAGTCTGGTCGTCGCTACCCTAACTAGAGTGGATTGTGGTGGATTGCAATAGATAGGTGGATTGCAGTAATTCGTCGAACCCTGCACTGGTAACAGTTTAACGGTTACCAGAGTGAGTATTCCAAGTTCAGCATTCGTAGGTGGTACTGATTTATTTGGAAAACGTAGCGGTACTAGCTAATTTTAGTCGAGAGCTAGGCATAGTACGATCATTTGGCATTGGTCGAGGAAAGCCAGATTACATTTGCAACGAGAGAAATCTCTAAAGTTTATAATGGAAAACGGGAATTCAGACGTGTCGCCGGAAAAAAAGAGTTAGGCCAGATAAAGAAACATTACTGTTATTATGAATTAGCCGAAACCAATAATCGCATGCTAGATGCACGGCTGTCGAGACTTGTTAGCAGCCTACCAGCGTTTTAATGGATTAGCTTTCATAGCCAGCCCCTCTCCACCAACCTGTTAAGAATCGCACAAAACTGCTCGGAAGAAAAAAGGTAATGCTTCTACGCACATGCGAAAGCCTTCGAGCATTAGGCAAGTCCTTAAGTTTTTGGGTCAGCTCGGTTCACAGTTTCTGGATTGAGAAACAAGCTGTCCTGGGATTCGCTGTATACTTGATACATGACATATAGGCCACTGCCTTTTTGCAAGCTTTGCATATGATTTTCTACAGTGCTCTGGAATGAATGATAAATTATTATGCTCTGAAATGGGCGGAAAATTTCAAAGAGCATCTGCATTTTATAATGTTGGAAGCGATTAAATATCACAAATCGCTGGCTATGCCAGTTAAGCACTTGTCGAATGCCTTGGTGGGAAGATGCAATCACTGCATAGCACAGCTTGCTCCTGCGTATTGACATATACCTTGCAAGAGATTATTCCTCAACAGTAGATATAATGGTTAATATTCCTCACAGGCTGGGGGTTACTCTTCAGCGGCCATAGTAGTGATATCGGTGCAATTCTCCAATTTCTTTGAAATATTGCGAACTTGACATTTAATACGTTTCAATTAGATTCTGTCTTGAAAAGGCCAAGGAACCTGAATAACCATGTAACTAAGCCGGACGCTCAGTGGAGGAGGCCTACCCTGCCGGTTGCCCAGTGGCACAGCTAACTGCCAAAATCAATTCGATGTGGGTCTAGGATGAATAAGCAGGTCACCCCAGCTGGAGCACTTCTTGCTCAATATTGTTTACCGTTACAAAGCGATCATGAGTTTGTAGCTTGAACTTGACCTAGGTGCTCGCACAAAAAAAGGGAATTTTACCAAACGCTTTTCGCAAGCCCACCATACGGCTTCTCATCTAGTTACGTTTTTTCACAAGCTTCTCGTGAGGTGTCGCCTATGTGCATAGCCATCAATCTTTACCGTAGGCTTTAAACCTCAAACCAAGGCATAGACACGCCAAAGCGATGATCTGCTAAAGAAACGTCAATAATCTAAACTCGCCCCCACGTAATAATACGTATCAACGACATTTGTAATGAAGCTATGCGAAAACGGCCTCAGCATATTTACATGAGTTTAGGTTTTCGAGATTTACTACCAGTCCAAGAACCAGCCGCCACATTGTGTGCCCCAAATGGAAGTCATTTTACTACCATCAACAGCTTCGTTTGAAGTAAAAAAAGACCCGTTGAAAGTGCTGGCATTGCTCCTCTGTGTAAGTGTTCAAACTGTCACTCCATCTATCAAGATGAGAATTGAGAATAAGGACATTCATTTAAGCCTGCTGAGAAGTAGTTCTGCATGGTGATATAAACGGCTCAAAGTTTCCAGTGACCAAACAGGAAGCTGTGAATTACTGCAGCAATGATGGAAGCTTTTGTTTTAATTATCTTTGCCCCGAAAAGACGCCAGGCTTGACCGATGCCTTAAGTATCCTTTAGGAGTCAAGTTTTATCATATTTTTCAAAACTGCCCCAGCTTATTTCGAGACGTGAAAATGAATACTTTTTTTCACCGGAATTGGTTGTGCAGTGGTTGTATCATCAATTTGCATGCCTTCACTATTGGATTCCGCTTGACAGAATTGCCTCGCCAGAAAACTCAATCTGTTGTGGCCAATCTAGGTAGCAGCAGCGATGAGGATTTTCTCTTACGTCCGACAGGCAGATGTAGTAAGGGAAACGTGTCACAACTAGCATAGAGATTTATAAGGAGAGCAGTGGTAGTAGCCGATAGCAAAATCCGTGGAAAGCTGACAAGATTGGCCGCAAAAAACTGGAACTCTCAGTCCACGTAACCTGTACCTGTTGGGCGCATAATTTACACCTCTGGGATGCATTCAATTGACGGTAACCTACGGAAATCGAGGGCAATGGCCAGTGGGAAACGCCAATTCATAACGGACAGTTACAAGTGCACCAACGGTTGCTGAGAGAAGCTCCAAAGTTCTTGCCTATTGCACTGCACTGCATTAAAAGTGCAGCCGCATCCGTTAACACAATCGACAAAGGCACATTCGAGTGCAATGCACGGCAATCGACGGCAATAGCCCGGTCTCTGCAGCAATCTGGTTTACATTTTCTGGAAATTGGCTTTGTGAATTTGTAATTATCCTACTACATAACCCTTAATGTGGGTGTGCATGCTGTTTTTTTTCGCGTTCAACCTTGGGTAATCCATAGCAATCGACGGCCAATTCCCGAGAGAATACAGCAATCAATGGTCGTCTGTTACAATTACAAACAAAGCAGGTGGGAGAAGATCGCATTTTTCTTGTGTAACAGTGTGTTGCATTAAAAGTGAAACCCGTCCTATCAACCAATCTTAAAGGTATATGTGAGGGCTATGCTCGGCAATCAACGGCAATGGCATCGGAAAATACGGAAACCTATTAACTGTCAATAGACACACTCAACTCAAGTCTGGAGACGTAGGGGTATGGGTCAAGCGACCGTTCCGGTGAGAGAGTCAATGCTTTTAGCTCGTATGTTTGCAATACCTGGAACTCGCGTCCTACTTGCTCGACTTCATCTTCTGACTTGACCATATTAAAAATAAACTAAAACGGATCTATTGCTAAAAACATGTAGTGGGTCCGTAATATTTCACCTTTGTGTGCTCGTGAGTGCTAATAATAGCAATACTTGCATGCTGACTTTGTGCACTGCCCTCGTAACCATGTTATTCTTGTTGTTTGTTAAGCATGCTACCACTAACCAGTCAATCGTGCTTCCTTTACTTCAGATTCAAAATGTTAGGAAAGAGATTGAGTTCTCTGAGGGCTCTACATCAAAAGTGTGACTAATATATTAGTATAGTGTTAGTTTTATTTCACGTACATTTACAAGAAACTATTATAACATATGGGCATTTTATAATTGCAGATCTCGAAAAATCGTATACCAAGGTGCCATTCTCTGTGTTACACTAGTGGCTAGCTCTCACTAGATGTGGCAGCAATATGCATACGTGTGAGTTCCTTTTCAGTGCTTGTTCATTTGCTGAGTTAATTATATATCGGTTCATTAAGGTAAAAAGTGATCAAGCTGCTTTTTCATTGCATCACTTTACAGAAATATGGGCTAATCTATCTATACTCCTGTGACGTCTTCTCAGAATCCGATCAGTGCGTTTATCACTTAAATTTAAATTTAAGGAGCATGTTTCTTTAACCGGTAAGGGAGCCTAATTGCATCGGACGACCATTGCCTTGACTAAACATTTGGTTGCATAATCCTTTAATTAAATGAAAATGCTTTGGTCTAGACCTGTATCAAGAAATCGAGAGACAGTATTCCGTTTTCCGCATATGCAGATCGTCAAAATATAATTAGCGACTATGCCCACTCAAGTGTGGAGAGAAATAAAAGGGTTGCGTTTTGCTGGACTAAAGCATGCAATTATTCGACTGTAAATGGTCACGCAGCGAAAGCACATTGCCCTAAGGCGAAGCTAACGGAATCTCGGCGAGGCATCATGCAGCCTGTTTTAAAATACAGAAGTCGCTGAAATGCTTAGTCTGATTGAATTATCCAAGATTTTTTTTTTATTTCCGAATATGAAGAAGCAAAAATAACAACGTTAGTCAGATTTTGAACTCAGATTTCAATTTTCAAGTTTACGGCTGACGACAAAGACTTGATCTTTAAACTTCGATCCTCGAAGATTGAAGTGGGAAAAGCCAATTCCAAGATAAAAGGGTTTTTAGCTTCCAGTGCCCCTGATGTCTAACCCATAATTTGAGATATTGTATCTATGCCAAAAAACATTGCTATATTGTCCTTAAAAATAAAGACATGTCTTACTTAAAAGATCCGTGAATACTATTTTATCTAGTCATTGCTAAAATAAGCAAACGTGTATTCTGAGGGAAGATTGGATCTGGATTTAACTTTTCTAAGCAGTATATCTGTAAGTGTGCATCTAATAGAACTTGACCTCCACTGTGATTATTTAGAACATTTGGTTGTCGGAGTGATACCACAACTTCTATACAATTTCCTGCATGCTAGAATTGTTATAAAACTGTTACCTTCCATTGGAAGCAATGGAAGCAGAGAAAGCAAGGTTCTATGTGTGGCTTTTAGATAGTTAGGAACCTGCCTTGGCTGGGATACAAAACGGCATCAATATTGGAAGGTAGGTTTTTATTCTTGCATGCAGCACGTTTTTACAGTGGCTCCGCTGTAATAATTCAACATGAAGTGATTTTCGTACAACTTAAATATGTCGCCAGCATACAATAAATATCAAACAATTTAATTTTCAAGAATTTTCACAGCAAGCTTAGAATGACTTGACAAAAGGATATATGTGGGGGTTGAAATAGTATTTCGTAGAGAAGGACTAAAGTTTATGAGCAAACATTGCATCTAAAACCTGTACCCTGCATACATAAATCTCATTTTGATTTTTTAATTAGCTTGATAATCTGGAATTTCTATTTTGAGGAAAATAGTTGTGGTATTAGTTCTCAAATGAGGTACTTTGTATTACTATTGACTCTCTCACGAGTAATCACGCACTTTTCAATCCGGACTAGAGATGCAATTTCGGATATCCAGCAGCAGCAGCTGCTGCATTTTGCAGCTGGTTATGCTGGAAGCGAAAGACCTCAGAAACCGACGATCGGAGGCAAAAATGTGACTGTGCGAAGAGGGTATCGGATAAGGAGTGCTACAGTTGAGCCGTTGCTACAACACGACATTCAACGTAGAAGGAGCCTAGTCTTGGTTTGTTGGTTGCTCAATTTATTCGAGCAGTATAGATTATCTGTCAAGCTCATGAAAGGAAAGCCTCTGCAGAAGCCAGTGACGCTTGATGGGGCCAGTCCAGATAGTGATTTCCGAAACCAAATCGATATTTTGAATTTTGCATCCAGTTTTCAATCTGCTGTTGTTTATCATAACTAGCTCTATCCATTCTTCTCCTTCCATCATGATTAAATGACACTCGAGATAAATTCAGTTCACTTAGGATGCTGTGTTCTTACTATAGAATCTAGGTGTGAGGAGGATCGATCCGGAGTTCTGCAGTATATCTATACCACTTTACGATCCATATGTGGTGGGATGGTTGGTCTGGAGTCCAGTAGCAGGTAGTTTGGCACTTAACTGTCCAGGTGTAGGCCGGGTTGGTCTGGAGTCCTGTAATTATCAATTAATTTTTTATTCCTCACGGCAAAGCAAGCTGTAACTGCTTAGGATATTCTTCTGCCACGTAATTAATGAGGTTTAATCTGATAAGCTATACATTTCCTTTACTTTCCCTTTACTAATGCATTATCGTGCCATAACTTCAGCAGAAGGAAATATGATATACAGCTTAATAATTGGATGGGTGCCGCCATAGTAAAGCATACTTCTTTATTACCTGCCATTGAAAGATTACGATGGGCTTACTATTGGCTGCTATAATAGATCAGCCCTTACACGTACAAGGAAGGGAGAAATCTGTGGGGCGTCTTTTACCTATTCATGTTCCAGCCGGTGCCAACTAAAGCACTTAATTGATGTCAATTACGAGACCTATTTTCAGAACACCTAGTTTTTTAAGGCCTGTCCGTTGAAAAAATCTATAGGTATAGTTTGTCCATCTCCTACCAAGTGCTACTTACAACAGAATGGTTTATTTTACCTCTTTGCAACTCCAAGTATTTCATGGACTGACTGAGTGTTTACTCAACTAATTTTCTAATATATTTACTACCATATGTCTCCGCCTCCCACCCCTTGGTTGTGTCAAAAGAAAGTGTAATTTAACAGCTTCTGAAATCCCGGGAGTTTCGTCGAACTGAGCTGCTTCTTAAGCTTCTTGATATAGGCAACACCATACTAGCTGACACAATCGACGGTTTTCAACACTGGCCAAGCAAGTTGTCAGCCATCGCCCAGATGGACCATATTTTACAAAAGATATTAACCGAACTAGGTCGACCAAGCTGATGCTTACAAAACATAGAGTCAAAGGACCGACTGCCTATCGGCAGGCATACGAAGATTACTGTAGATTGTATCATTTGATCTGAACAAATACTGGTGTTAGCTTCAACGAACACAACGTTTAGTCCCATATTCGTAATCCCAAATGCTAATGCCGTGATCTAAAGGACCTGATGTCAACGATCAACAGTCACCTAAACTGCTGCGAGTTCAGTTCCTTATCATGTCATCCTGTAACGGATAAGCTTGTTTTTTGTTTAGCTTCATTAACAAAAGGTAGAAATACATGTGAGTGTAACCCTATAGTGGCAGTGTTCCCTATGGAATCCTGTAGAAAATTTCCGTGCAGCACCTCAATGTCTGGATCCAAGGAAGCCAAGAGTGACCTCATCCAGAAGTTCCCATCCCGATAAAAGAAAACTACTCCTTTAGACTCTACTCCCACCGTCCTACTCCTACGATGCTCAGATCTATCACTGCCACCTTAACGATCTTTATACAAATGGCATTATCCTCAGATCACGTCACAGCATCTTTCAAAATGACGGTTTTCAGGTGACCACTCAAGAAAGCAAGAGTACTTCTGGAGAACCTCAGCTAATTCCTCGCAGACTCCCTTCTATCATTCCTACGAATGAACGTATCATGGCAGACCTGTTGAACTCATGTATTTCAACTTGACACATAGCTAGTAAGTCGCGGTCTATTTTTAGAACCAATCATTCTATATAGTCAGCATTTCTGGGTTTAAACCGATTTTGTTAGGAATGCATACTTAAATAGAGGATTTCTGTTTTCTTTGCACTACCTTTTGGCTGCTTGTGATATTATAGATCATCGATTCCTTTTTGAGTGCTTCTTACCTCTTCTCGGATTCACTGATATTCCACTGCCACGGTTCAGCTCCTGTGTCA
Organism: Cristatella mucedo; assembly: GCA_009760855.2. Lineage (NCBI taxonomy): Eukaryota > Metazoa > Bryozoa > Phylactolaemata > Cristatellidae > Cristatella > Cristatella mucedo. The sequence goes on along the minus strand of WPIO01000003.1, from coordinate 4,742,628 downwards.
ATGAGAGACTCCAGAGTTATGATGCAAAAGGGTGAACATTATCCAATGAGCAATTGAAATTTAGCATACCTCAGGTCTTGCTGTGTTTTTCAGTTCTTTTCAATGTTCATATTTGCATGCTTTCCGGTGTCACTTCGAAAGCCATACTAGGCTTTAACTTTTATGGTGATCACTCTCTCCTTTACCATAATCTCTCTCAGGCCTCTAGAGATTTAATTTATTCAGTGCCTTTGCTGCATGTAATAAAGATATCCAGATATGGATATCATCGAACATTCAACAGTTCATGTCGACTAACTCAGCCTACTAGTTACGGGAAACAACGCATTACTCCAGACATACAAGACCTTGCACTAGCATTGGTCCTTACAACAATATTTCCTCTTGAATTTAGATGAAACATAATTTTCGCATTACAAAAGGGACATTTTATTAAACGATGACATCAGCTCCTCTGTTAAGTTTGCCTACTTTCAGCTACCTAACGATGCTAAGCATTAGGCTGGCCTTGAGGGGATACAACATCTCAATTGTCCACGCACTTTTGAAATCCCTCCTTGACTTTTGTAACTCAGTGCTTTCTTGTCTAATGACCAGTCCTCTTCGGCCCTTATACTTTGTGAAATATTGCGTAGCATGGACTCTTGGTTGTGAGATACGGCTGAGTAGCTTCTGGAGTGCTAACCCCAAATGTGGCAACTGCAAGTACCAGTGCAACGACCAATATAGTTATTGCATGTGATCCATATTCGTGTGCATTGTAATGGTCTGTGTAGACTGTGCGAAATTATTTCAGACGATTGTCCAGTTTGAAGAACTTTTCTGACTGAGGAACTAGTGATTTGTAGAACTATACTACAGTTGCATTGCTAACCAAACACACTTATGAATGTTCGAAGATCACTTCGCATACTTAGTTTTGCACAACAGCTTGCCCTTTTCAACAATCTGTAGGCTTGAAGGGCTTTTTTGGATCAAGTGTTTTAGTTCATGCTCTATTAATCTTGCATTTGACAGGGTATATCCTACTCAGCCATTTCTTTTTGCCACTGGCCAGGCCTTCAAATTATCAAGTCTTCCTGGTCTCGATTCACCCAATTAATGAGTAGCCTGCAACGAAGGGGCTAATTTTTAGATTCCAGTTGGGATACTTTTAACCACATATTGAGGAATTAGTCACTTTTTAACACTCAGCCGCTTAAACTTTTGATGGCTCTTGTCAAAAACATAGTAGCACTAGCTTTCTGTTTATGAATCAGCTAAGTTACAGGTTGGGATACATGTACACATGTACAAGACTGGATCGTCACTCTGTCAAAAAGCATGCTGAAACGCACATTTTGCAAATTATTATAGTGCTCCTGAGTTTTTGCAACGATACGATGGTGTCTGGACGATGGAGTGCCTACAACTAAACTCAGGTCATCCATGACTGTGGCTGCGGTTTCTGCTTTGGGCCTGCGTAAATACTCTTTCGCAGCCTCTGCCACACTATTTTTCACGTCACTTTTAATTCCATCTCGTTTTACTTGATTTTATTTATTAAATTTCAATTACAGCATTTGAATTAGTTATTTAAGTTACACCTTCGGCTCAGCACCGTACTTCTTGCAAATAGGGAATGTATTTGCCGAGATTGCTAGCATTGGTTTAGAGCTTGTTTGTTTTCTAACATAGCAGCAATGGAATTAGGTGTATGCCGACATCTAATAACTAATTGTTTTCGTCAGTTATCTAGTTTCCATGCTCCCTGGACTCACTTGCTACCCGACAGGCAAATGCTAGTCATCGCAAGCAGCCTGCAGATTTAGCTCCACCGAACCGTGGTGACATCCATTATTATTACATTAGCACGTGCCTATTAAAGTTTTACAATCTTCATTTAAATGCACTCGTCGATGTGTTTTATGCTGCCAGAGTTGGTTAATAAGCATTTCACATACCAAAGCTACACAATGCAAGAGTGACGATGGTGAATGAAAGGCACTTAGTGTGTCCCAGATTTTCTAAATTCTCTCTGCACTCTCTTCATCTTGAGCCGCTGTAAGCCACTATTACTTAAATGACACTAGGCCTACAAAAACATCTTAGGCTCATTGCAAATTTTGCTTTTCACGCGCTCACAAATTTTCAATAAATCCAAAAAATACAGACAAACAAACCTACAATTCCTTGAAATTATCACAAATCTTAAGCTTTGCAGATTTAAAAACCATTGGTGCCAAACATAACACAAATGTGAAGGGTTATTAAAGTCTGGCTAAATTCGTGGGCTCGAGCCCTGGGGAACTTATGAAGCGCCTGAATAGAGATTTAGTTCTATTGGCGTGCTATAAAAATGAATTATATTTATATTTAAGATGCTGTAAACACACCTGATGTACATGGTGCCACCTCAACTGGAATACTAGGTGCTGAAAACTAAGGACCTATTTACTTTTTGTGGTCTCGTGTGGTTCCGGATTCAGTTAGAATTTTCAAAAAATAGTTTTTGGCTGCACAATCAGAAGACATTGATATAAGATTTGATGGGTGTGACATATATACCCCTTTATATAAATCTCCTTAAAATCTGTCTAACAATAATTTGGGCAATGCTCAAGGTTTGAGACCTATCATTTTCAGCATGCTAATAAACAGGTGAGATATAGTAAAATAATATACCAGAAATTGACAGCCCAATTACAGCAAGAAACCAGATAACTTGTCTCCCCGATGAAACAAAGAGCTTTGGAGCAATACAAGATTGCTTTAGAAGTCTGGGAAAGCATGTAAAATGCCAAAATGTCATTTACCTGCTGAGTTTATAAAGTATCACTGAATTTTTAGGACGGTAGTTCCATTTATTGTATGCATTTAGCCAACTCAAACGGAATTCAAGGACCCAATTTTAAAGAATTCTTTATTGTCTTTTTTATTAAAAAATGATTTTCTGAGTTGTGTAATCCATTTTGGCACTGCATTTGTCCATGCTTCGAACGCTATCAAACAATTCACTGTGAATACTCAACATAACATCCTTTAAACCTTGGCCGTTTGAGAAAAGGATGCCAAACATGTTTTATAAGGTACATTCTATCGAGTAAGATACCGGATGTATCGACTAAATCTTGCCTGCCAATTCTTCGACCTGAGTGACAAATATCTGCCGAGGAAAGTGGATGTATTGATGGATGGAGAGGACTCCATTTAAAATATAATCAGAGTGCTTGCACGTATTGTTCAAAAGGTAAGATACCTATGTTGGTAGCTTGTCCGATTTGTTCAAAGATAGTGCTTACACATAAAGTCATAGCTCTGGTAAAATTTAGCTGCCCCAAAGTTCGTAAAGAAACTGAATTATCAGACATTATAGATCTGACTACAATCTGAATTGGATTTTTGGTTACCACTGTCTGAACGTGACACGAGTCTTTATGATGATCTTGATCTGTCGTTTGTGACCAAATCTTGAGGAAACCTTTGAATAGCCCGAAGATAAAGAAAGACGATCCTAATTGCATAGCTTCCTTAAAAATTAAACGATCTATTGAAAGTAGTGAAATCCCAACCATAGTGAGTGGTTGAATCAATTCTAGACGATCCTCTTTAACCTGCAAGCTTTCCTTCAAATCGCTAATTTGTATTCCTGCCTAATGCTATTTTTTAACGGTAACCATAGGTGACAGCTCCCAGGGCAGCCCGTCTTCTTTAAACTCAGCTGTTTCCAATCTCCGTTTGAGTTTGCATACCAATAAAACATCTTTCCTCAGTCTCAGAGATTTCAAAATTTATTTCCACGAGTACACTTATTCCTTAAAACTTGTACATTGCATATAGGTGTCAAATATTGAGCACCATCACTGCTAGAACATTGACTATCATATTCAGCATAGTGACCGGCTGTTTAGCTGTAGTTGCTCCTATTCACGACCCTTCTCATAACAAGTTCACATGCTCGATCAAACACTCTCTTAAAGTAATTTCATCTCTTCATCCTGTATTACCACCGGGTTATGCTAACGTGACTGCATAAAGATACACACAAATCTAAAAATCGCAAAACCTTAGGACCCATGAAAAGAGGCTGGCAATGCGAAAGTTTCTTCTTCACCCCAGTTGCTTAATCCTTGTCCGACCATTTGTCATTGGTTAGATGCAATCCCACACACAATCTTTCTTCTCTGACAAGGAATTTCGTGCACCTGCTCTTGAAGGGCCTATGGTTGGCGTATATTTTAAAATAGATATGTTTAAAAGCACATGCTTGAGAAAGTAGGAATAGGATCTTTACTAACTGTCCATCGATAAGCATACGAAGACTACTGTGTATTATGCCTACCTACCCTAGTTCTGGCTAGGTTAACCTCCCACAAAATGTTGTATATTCAAATTTGTGCGATGCAAAATTCCTATGAAGACCATCTACCATCTCCTAAACTTCATTAGTTTAGCTTCTTACCTAGTGATTGTGTTGGTGATCTATTCTTTTTTTTTACAAATTCTTTGTCAGAAATAGAGACGAGGTCAGAGAGTTCATAATTAAGTAGCTGCGGTACCTCTGGACCTGTATACCTAACTGTACACCATAGGACTCACATCTCTCAATTCCGTGAATGCCAAGAAGACATGAGGTCACCGAGGACACCATTAGTGAGGTCATTGTAGAATCATTCTCCTGGTCTAATAAACTTACTACCTCTCAAAACTGTATTCCTAAAGTCGTATATGTATCATACCTGTTATCGCATGCTTATTTCATTTAATTGATAGGTTTTTTGCATCAGTTTGTGTCACTACAGGTTTCAAAAAAGGCTGCATATATTCCACCATTAAATATAGCAACGACAGGTAAAGGAAATTGAGCAAATTCCTCTAGGTCTCCACTTTACTGGTAAAGAAACAAAAATGAGTTAGGGTCGATCAATCGAAATAAATAAATGAAATAAAACCAAATGGTAAGTTACAGTCTGTTTTTACAGATAACCTCTACAGAATCAGTATTGCCTCATGGCATAGAGGCCTTCTCTGGAAAATAGACAACGTTCTCTCATGTAATTGCGTGGCTCGTTCTTACCTCAGCATTTGATAATAGTTATCGTGCAATTCTTCTGGGGTGCCTCTCATCTTTCCAAGGTAATGTTGGCACATCAATACGATCGCTTTAGTCCGATCTTACAATGGATGTCAACGGGCAAGTTTATTTTAGGAGCCCTTTAAGTATGAGCTAAATCCTAACTCTGTGCTTGGTCAACTTCGTTTCTCGTTTTACGCTCATTTCTCACAGACGTCAGGACAGGACCTAGGTTAAGGACATTTATTAAGAAGCCAACAACAGGCTTTTTACTTGCACCTTTCGGTAGGTTCTTGGGATTCGTCCTTTTTTTGATACCCTGGCCTCACACTGTGCAGCTTATCACTAATCTCATTTACTTGTCAACACTGTAAATGTCTAGTTTAACTACATTGTTTATTCTGAAATCGGGATGGTATCGACAGCAATCTAGTCTTAATTTATTTGCAGCACATGCAAAGTGCTTGCAAATTAAATGTGTTCTAAAATGATGCATAGTTATGATTAATATATTTCTTAAATCCTGAGCTAGCTGTGTCTTTTGTTCGCGGGCAGCCAAAGCAGGAAACTCACTTAATACAGAGTTCAAAATTTCTTCCTTATTTCATGACATTTAAAATATGCTTAAAACCAACTTGCTCCTATTGGCATTAGTCACTTCCTTATTAATGGTTATGTGTGTTTTTGCATGCCATTATTGTGCAAGTTATTACTAACCAGTTGATATGAACGTTTCCTGATTATAAGAAAGTCCTTTGACGTATATTTGGTCATTGTATAGAGCACGCAATTGCATTACAGTTGACCTAACGACTATTGGTCCAGGTTGTATAGGGTAGCAGAGTACATGAATATATTTCGTAAAGCTTTAAGTATTGAACCATTGTCATTCAATCCCTAAACAAATGCCATGATGAAAACGTGCAGGTACATTCACAGTGAATATCTTCTCGAGGTTCTTCCATTTACCTTTATCACCCTGCCATAATGGAAGTCAAAGTTTTTTAACGTCATTTGTATGGCGTTATCTTTTGGCAATTCGGAAATTTTTCACTTTCGCTTAAACTGGAAGTTTCAAGGAAAGTTGATTGCTATATAGCAGCACTAAGTAAAAATTATCTATCGAAATTGAAATATGACCACGTTATACGAACTTAACCAAACTTAATGGGTGCATCTAAGCAGACAATCGTGCTTGCAAGCTTTTAATAAGTTCGCTATAACAAATACAAGAACGGGAAAGATAGTTTTAGTTATGTGTCAAAGGCTACAGAGCTTCAATAAGCGTTCTGAAATCTGCGTTGCTCATCAGCGAGCCAACTTGGATGAATCCACTCTGGGGTTGCCAATAGTATGTTTAAATGAGATAAAAACGTATGAAAACTGGTTCCCATTCTTAGCACACATCTTTCAAGGCACTCCTTATCAGTAATCGTTAAATGGTGAAATATGCAAGCAATAGTGGTAGACAAGTGAAATAACGTGACCACATGTCTTCAGATACAAGTCCACAACACGAAAACATATTCCCAATACCACTTCAAAACATGCTGGTTTCCCATGAGGAGGATTCCAAGGTTTTTTCAGAATCGTTAATCGCTGGTGCGGTTTCTGGCAGGCTCGTCTCCTTCTTTATGCTTGACAATCACAACAGCTCACAGCTTATCGTCAACGTTTCTTCAAACCGTCTTGGCTTTTTAGGTTTTAGGTTCTTTAGCAGTTTGATTGGCTAGACCTCTCAAGCAACATAGAATTATAAGATATTAATGACAATCTAAAAATATAGCACTATTACTGCCAGCAACCTAAGGGGTAGCTCACTCTTAGTCTTAGCAGCATTAGATCACTAATTGTGACTCCGATTTATACGGTTCATTATTGTCTCACAAACTCGTACGTGCCTCCTAAGGTTTAGTCAGTATGAGGTTGTGCATGATGGGTAACATCCAGCATATCTATTAGCTAAGAAAACCTCATAAATACAATTCCACAACTCGGTGAACGCAACTAGATTCGGAGCTACATTTTTTATTACAATGGTATTGATGTAAGAAGATTTAGCCAACTTAGCACTGTCGTTCAGTGGATTTAATAGATGGCAATAGGGCTATTCTACACAGCAGTTTTAAGCTTCTGTCACACTCAAAGATGACACATGAAATTGGTCTCAAACCCAAACACAACTACAAACAACATTGGTTCTCAGCACGGGGATACGGTGCTTACTCTTCAGAAAAATATTTCGTGCATACGAGTTCTGTAGAATGTGAACTAGTTTCTAGTACAAGCAGTGTCGAGTGGTGGTGAGACTAGCATGGGCGTCTGCATCAGGCTACTTAAGCAGCCTACATTCACACGTTTTAAAATAAACAATGGGCCTAATTTTTCCGAAATATCTAACCATCAGTTACCAACTGTGCATATATTGGAATTATACCACCGTTTTAAGTATCACCAGGGTTTTGCCAGCTGGTTACAGATAAAGTGATAGTCTGAAATCACAAAATAACAATACTAAAAAAGCTGTTGTCTGAAAATATGCTAACTTCCTTCATTCTAACAGTGCTACTTTTATAGGCAATCTCTGAGAATGCAGATTTGCAGCAAGCCTAGCGATCAGAATACATTTCCATAACTGGATTTATGTTAAGCATTTAAAAGCGACCAACGTATCGTTCGGTGAATCATGCTGTTCTCTGTAAAGGTACACCCAAAAAGAAGGAATTACGCGTTGAAAATGTAGCCTTAGACTTCATTTAGCTCTTTTTTTGTGTGCACCCTACTCATATACTATGGAATCTTCAACAAATTTACTTTATGACGTCACGATGAATATTTGGATCAATTTTACCTCTTTGAATCCGAAAAATGGTTCATGAGATACAGCTTTCGCTCGCCGGCTCTCGATTGAGTTTGCTGCACTCTCAAAGAATTCCGATTAATATTTAGGCAGCTTCTTTGTAACAGCATAGGACTGTTAATACTTGTGCCAAGATAAGACAGCTATTTTAGAGTGGAGTAAATTAAAAATTCGTGCTAGGGAGTACACATGTAAAAGAACTGGTGTGTTGCCTTTTGTTTTCTATAGGTATAAACTTTGGTTTCTCTATCATGAAGCCCAATCTATAGTCAGGAATATTTTGAAACTGCTTGAGCATTAAAATCGCAGGTTGACATCATTTTTTATTAAAAAAAAGCTTGTTTTTCGTGCATAAGAAACGTCATTTGGCGTTGCTGTCCCAAATGTCACTATAAAAACAGGCTCAAACGTATCGTACTCGTTTAAGGAATGGGGTTCGCCTGTTTATGAAACCTGCATGGTTAATGTAGAAGTACAAAGGCAAATGAACTGCCTGAGAGCTTTACTAATTCCGAAACAGTGACCCACGGCTACAGCCAGTCTAAAAACGCAAAGGCCATCATGGTGGTACACCTGCACACAAACACTTGACCAAGGAAGAGCAATATGGTCGAGATATCTTTTGCTCTCATTTTCTTCAATACTATAGTTAATAATAATATGCTTTCATTGAATCCTCGGAAAATTAAATCTCTTTGTCTTTATTTACAGATGATCTATAGAAAGCATTACCAAATGACTGGCTGTAACATCTGCATGCAGCATGCACAGCCTAAGCAGGTATTTGCATGCGAATGACGAATCGCAAAGACCAACGAAATGCTGTAATACGTGGTTGCGTTTTAAGATTCTCTTTAAACGTCATCATGTCAGAGAACTTTGCAACATGCTTCAATAGTGAGTTCCGGACTTTGGGAGCGTAGGAACTGAAGGCAGGGTCTCCAATGGTTCAGATGTTGGAACGAGGTAATAATAACGATAATAATCATAGATATGGTGCCCTCAGAGAACTTAATGTCTTTCTAAGCAATTTAATTTAGCAGCAAATGAAGCATGATGAAAACAATAGTGGTAGAATGTTCAATGACAACATAGCTATGCAATTCAAATCGCAACAGCAGATTATAAGATCCTTTGCTTGATCGGGAAGTAGTTTTAATAGCCACTGAGGCTGGTAGGTCTCATAATGTTTCACTTTATGGAGGTCATGACACTTTTTCTGGGCCGCTCACTTCTGGAACTTATAAGTATATCCGCCACGGCTGCAATAGCATTTCAGATATCCTTTTTAAATATTCAAGCCCGATTACACCCAAACACACATGGACACCGTGGCTTGACGTAATTAAGCAGGCGGCAACAGGGTTACTCTTGACTGCAGATCTAAGCTTCAGTGACTCAAAAATAACGCTTGAAATCGATCTCGACCCCAAAGACAACCACGAGCGGCCTCGGTTCTTAACTCTGGGATGAGGTGCTTACTCTTTATAAAATAGTTCGTGAATTTGAGTTCCGCAGTCAGCAATCTATCCCCACTACACGCAGTGTTGAAAGCTGGTGAGACTCAAATGTGGCACATTTATCAAGCTGCTAGATTAGCCTACCTGTATTATTTCGTGGTAAGATCCAGAAGCAACAAGAAATATGCTAATTACACATTCTTTTAAACAATATTGTATAAAAAATGTAATGAACTAACTGGTTCAGATGTTTCCAAAATCCTGTAATCATGAGTTCTGAATTGTCTAAATATTAGGAGTCTACCACCGTTTGCAATACCCCCATGGTTAGTGCCAGCTGGCTTGAGATAAAACAAAAGTTTGAATTCAAAGATTAGCAAGATAAAAAAGCTGGTCTCTTAAAATATGCAAAATTTCTTCATTCTCATAGTGCCAATTTCATTGGCTTTCTCTGAGGATGCAGATTAGCAGCGAGTCTAGCTATCAGAATACATTTCTAAACATTTATATTCGAAAATCATTTGAAGCGACCAACGTATTGTTCGGCGAATCTTGCTGTTCTCCGTAAAGGTAGACGCAAAGAAAAAAATGACATATTCAAGCTCTAGCCGTAGACCTAACTTAGGGCTCTGTAGAGTTATTTGCGCTATATCCATGTACCTCGGAATTTGCAATGAATATGCTTTAGGATGCAACAAAGATTTTCTTACTAATTTACACCGATCTCTATAGGAAAACCGTAAGTCATGAGTGTTTGGCGTTCCATTAAGCGCGATAATTTGGTGCTTTTCTGAGCGGCATTCCTGCTTTTTTTTTTACTGTTTTAGCAATGAATTATTTTCATTTGCGTCCGCGGCTATACTTGTCTCGTCCAGCTCCCCCAACAACACCACCGACTGAAGTTCCCTTATCGTTAGTATACAACCACCCAGGTAGGTATCGATGATTTTTCTCAGATTTATTTCTCTAATTATTTATTATTTATATCTCTCATTTGTATGTCTTATTTATTATCACATACAAACATCCTCACTGAACTAATTACCGTTTTTCTAAGCTGTCGCATTTCTTCTTGAGCCACGAAAATTATATCATCAGCATTCGGGTATCGAACCAGCTTCATTTCGAACTCTTTTATTCAGCCACATAGTAGCACCTTTGGAGAGAATTGAATTTATACAACTCTCCTTACAAAATAGGTATTTATTGAGTTTATGTACGATGTTATTAGTTGGCTGTGAAAGGTTCATGATTAGGTTATCGTTGAATCGGTTGGTCAGTAGCATATTCTAGTGGTTGTTGCTTGTCGTCTATTTCAAATGACGATATCATGTGAATAATTAGCTTTTGGGCCTATCTAACTTCTGAGAGCTCTCTTGTTTTTGCGGACTTGAATAGTTGTATAAGACTTGACCATTCAGAGAGCGTAGGTGGCAAATATATATTTGTCACCTACGCCTAGTGGTCGTTCATGCTCATGCTTTTTTTGTTTGAGTATATTTATCACCAAAATACATTTCTTAATAAATTAGCCAATATATGTTCCCTTGCGACACTTGGAATTTTATTCTGTATTGGTTCCGTACTTTTTCAAGAAAGCTTAGGTATTAGAGGCCAATACTTGATGTTCGGTGTTAACGCGCGATATTTGCTTGCATTTTCCGGCTTTTTAAGTTACCATGTTTATGACTTAGTATTGTATACCAAAATACACCTCAGAAAACCTGGTTTTGACGTCATCATACTTATCGCCAACTTGAAAGTGGTTGCAAAATCTCACTTAATGAGGTATCAATACGGATATGTTACATTTCTTTTCGCTGCTTGTGTAAGTAATGTCTTTTGGGTGACGAATAGTTAGGTTATAATTTGCCCGAGTGTTTTTTGTCATATTTCACACATTTTCCCATATAAGAAAAGTAAAGGACATAATGATGTCAGACAGTCCTCAATTTTTCAGATACAGTCACTCGTTAAAATATCTTCGGTCACTTGGGCTTGCTAAGTTGGACGAAAGATGACCTAGTTTATAAAAGTCAAAGCCCATTGGCTTTCTAATGTGCCGTTCTCTCGCTTTATTTTGAAAGTGATTTTGAGCTCATATTTGGCAAGTTTTGTTCTCTTTGGTGGGCGTTTTTTATTGTGACTGATATATAGTTTTCCAAAAACAAACAAGATTATCCGCAAGTCACGATCTGGAAGAGAAAACGGGAGAATAGATAATACTCTTACCTTAGTCGCAAACATATGGACACTTATCTTGTTGGCATAACTGGAGCTGTCTAGCCACAGGCCAGAACCTGCTTTAGAATTGTATAATACTTCGATTAGGTCGTCATTCGTGTAGCTATGATAACGTATTTAATTGCTTATTCTCTATTACTAAGTCAGATAAGAAATTGTATGCATTATTCTTTACGTATAAATTATTAGGTTTAACCAGAATTAAGTAGAATAATTCTTCAGCTAGGACGCTCATGTAGAGAGTGATTGATTTTAAAGAATCAGGTCATGTAGGCCTAGCACGGTGCCATCTTCAGCTCATTAAGTGGCAAGTATGTCGGAACTGCAAAGGTTTCAGTGCCAGTTTTGGTCTTTCACGAATATCATATGGTTTTCCGCTCATGAAAGTAATTTTTTCTTAAGCTAGCAATAATATTAATACCACAATATTGTTTAAACAATATAATTCGCTTTTCATCTAGAACGTTACGTAAACTAAATAAGGAACAGTGAAACTGCATAGTGAAGATAGCATGCACAGTTCCAGCAAGCCTATGCGTATGGACAACCATTCTCAACGAACTAGAGCGAATGCTAGGATAAACGAGGATTTAGTTTGGCTGTTGTTATGGCAAAATTGGCATTCGATGAACAGGAGCTAAGCGCTCAATTTGTTATAGCTTGAAAGTGGTTTTAAAATGCAGATAAAATATAAGTGTCAACAGGTGAATGAATGGCCTTAAGGTTAACACATGAATGGGAAAATGGATGCATTTTAGCGATATTGGTGTGTCCTTGAATAGACTATTCATTTTAATCACAGCCACACTTTTTCGGTCATCGTAAGACAATTTGACTAAGCAAAGCTCTCAATTAGAAATTCTAACTTTCGAGTATTTCATTATGGTATGCATCATTCTGTGCAGCTAGAAAGAAAGGAGTGAAATAAGGAAGGAGCTGCATATGCATCGACAAATTGACTTATACTGTTTTAAATTAAATTTTCGTTCATTCGTCATTTATTAGTATTCATTTTATTCTAAATTCCGACATTAATTATCCTTATTGTAAATAAATTTCCATATTTTACTCCACTATGCAGGTAACCGTTAGTGGGGTCGTCTGTAGAGACCTAACTTGATCTTTGTACAAGACGTAGTTTATGAACATGGAGAAGTGATCCTGAACCCTGGCTGTAATTAATGCCCTTTCCGAGCCCTTTGTTAATGCATTGGATTGCTCACTTCGAAGTAAAGATGATTTTAATAAGTCAGTCAAAACATTATTTTTTTAATTGATTTACGAGTATTTTCTGAAGAATTAAAAGAAATTAACACAACAGGAGCTTGAAAAGAGATAATAGTTTGTAGAGATGATGGGTGAAATTATGAATGCACATTAAGTAATTTTTTTATCCAGATATGAACTTTCAATTACAAACAGCGACTAAGCATATGCATTCGAGGAGGTCACGGATGACCTCATTCTGGCATTCATATCCAAGTCAAAGCAGATCAACTCTTTTACACCACATTCCGACTGCTCTGCTTCTTCATGGTACGCATCAAGCTGCTTATCAACGCACAATTAATATCAGTTATGCATAACTAACATAAATCCATAACTAACGTCACAAAAATTTTATCAACCGCATTTGATGTCGCAGCACCATTTAAAAAAGTTTGCTACCGTGCCAAAACTCCGAAAAGCTCTACCAAGAGAAAATTGGCAACTTCTTCTCAGTCTCCATAATACCGTTCCAATTAAAGACAATGCAACGAGTTCTGGCAGATCGGCTGAACTCGTTTATGAAAACTTCCGTGCTTGCTAAGAATTTCATATCTGGATTTAGAGCTTATATTCACACAGAGTCAGAATTTCTTCGATAGTGTAAAAAATCTCGTGGGAATGCAGACTTGGCATGTTCTCTCTGCTTGCTTTGTTCAATCATTCGACTGCTTTCGATACATCGGTCACCTAGTCCTTTTTCGAGCTTTTCTCATATTTTCTATGCATCAATGGTGCTGCATTGGAATGGTACCGGTCCTATCTCAGCAGGAGACACCAGGGTAATGATGTTAATAGACACAGATCAGTATACAGTGCCTCAGGGGTCTCTGCTTGGTCCTGCTCTTTTCACGGTATACACCTCTAGCTTAGTGACCCCATTGCCCGGATCAATAAATGCTTTCACTTCTATGTGGATTACACTTAGTTGTAGATCTGCTTTAATCCTTCCAAGCTTTACTGCAAATTCAATGCACTCAACTCCCTTACTGTGTGTTTATATTATTCGTACACGGCTGGCGGTAACGTATCTTTAAGTGAATGATGAAATCCTGCTAGGCATGGAGAAAACCCATTGACTTTAAAAAATTTGAAAACCTAATGCTCAAACTCATTTCTGTCGCCATATATCCAGTTGAATCTGCCGGCACTTCGAGGTCGTGTTCAAAGTGACCTGTGATTGGATGACCACATCAGCTAACAAAACCTAGAATGTCTTCTGTCGGCTATGTCACTGAAATTCGGTCTCTTTAAAAATAGATGCCTCGATTTAGTTGATCCCTGCATTCCTGGCATTATGTCTTGACTATTTTAACTCAGTGATTGATGGTCAACCGGCACATACAAACAGGCCCTTACAGTTGGCGAAAAAACTCTGCAGCAAGGCTATTCTGCCATAAGCATTGACATTGCCATATCACACGTCTTCTCACCGACCTGAGCTTGATACCCGTCAGGCAGAGGATAGGCTTGAGGGTTTTAATGCTCACTTTCAGGTCGCTTGATTATGGAGCTGAAAGTAGGCTGTTTTAACTGTGGAGCTGATGTGGTCGTCTAACGAGAGGTCACTTTGGAACATGACACCTAGGTTTCGAATAAATATATTACCATCCGCATGTCATGTCTCTGCACCTTTTAAAGGTTGTAGCCAGAACTAAAGAATACACTACCAAGATAAACTGGGCAACCTGACTGCTATCTATTGCTCTAATTAAAGAAACTCTAACGAGTCGTGGCTGATCGGATTAACTCACGACTTGAACCTTTGAACGATGCTGCTAAGTTTTTGTCTGGATCTAGAGCTTATCACATCACAAAGTCAGCATTGCATGTAGAAAGAAAAGGCCATCGTAGCAATGCCGACTTAGCATTTTCTCTCTGCTTGCTTTGCTCAATCTTTCGACTGCTTTCAATGCTATTAGTCACCGAGTCCTTGTAGAGCTTTTCTTATCTGTCCTGAGCATACCTGGTGCAGCACCGGAATGGTGCAATCCCTATCTCAGCAGGAGACTCCAGTGTAGTAATGTGCATGGAAGCCGATCGTTGAATGAATGTTTAAAGTATGGAGGGCCTCAGGGCTTTGGGCTCTGTCCGGCTCTTTTTCACGGTATATACCTTTCTCTTGCTGAACACGTTGCCAGGATCGATCTATGTTTTCAGTTCCATATGGATTTAACTCAGTTGTACCTCTGGTTTAATCCTTCACAGCATTGCACTTAACTCCCTTACTGTAGGTTTATATGACTCTTACACGGCTGGCGGTTAAGTATCGTGAAATGAATTATGCAAATCCAGCTAGTTTTAAGGAAAACGTAGTGACATTCAAAAATTAAACAGCTCAACGCTCAAAGTCAGCTCGGTCAGCATATCTCCAATTGAATCTTCAGGAAATTCAAGGTCGTTTTTGAAGTGACTTTTTATTGGACGGCCGCATCAGCTCCATAAGTTAAGTATGTCAACTTTCAGCAACAGTGCTAAAATGTGGGATTTGTTAACAGGGATAAGTAATCTCGATTGCTTCATCTATTCCCGACATCTCGTCTTGACTGCTCTAACTCAGTGCTTGCTGGTCTACTGGCACTTGCCCTTACAGTTGCTATAAGATTCTGTAGCTAGGCTATTCTTTCGTAACAATCGCAGCTGCCACATTTCACCTATTCTCGCCGACCTGACGTTGCTCCCAATCAAGCAGAGTATCATTTTAAGGTTTAGTGACTCACTCTGAGGTCCCTTGTTTGTTTGGCTCTACCCCACCAATTAGATGTACACCTCCACCGGGTTCAGAATCGTAATAACCACTTTTCTGACTCTAATATTTAACCCACACTGAAAGCTAACCTCAAATCCTTTTGATAGCTCTAGTTCTTATGCTCCTAAAGCCTCAAAGTCACTTCCGGCCAACCTCACTACGCCTCTTGCCATTACTAAATTTTAATATGCATCTGTTAATCTGTCCTTTCGAGGGTCGTCCTTTTGTGTTCTTGTAGGTGATGACACAGGACATGCTGCCACTTACCACATTTGCATTCAGACCTGAACTTTGTCACTTTCAATCACATTAGGCCCTTTGACAGATATGTGATATTAATACCCATTTGATCTTGTTACATGTGTAACCAAAGTAAATTTCCTAGAAGGATAATAGGTTCACTGAAGGTGCTATCAAATGTATCAATATGGTTATGATCTATGCGATTTATTAATCGAGATTTATTTGATGGTGTTGATTCTGGCATGCTTAAAAAAGGTGCAGAAGAAATGGAACCAAGTACTGCCTAGAATAGACTGACACACGTTCCCAGGTACAACCAGATGATCAGCACCACTATTCGTTTTTCTTAAACTGGATTGCACTTTGGCATGTATCAATTTCTAGAATGACGCGTAGAATGAGCTGATGGTACCACAATTCAAGGTTTATTTTAGCATACAATTTTGAAGACGTGAATTTTCTTGTTTAAGGTTGTTGTATGAAACTAGATTTGATCCAGGATATCTTTGTAGGATCTACAGTTGTCATCGTAGACAGGTCGATGGACAGAAGATGACATTTTTATGCTTCCTAAAGCTTGTGCATAGTCAGGCAAAACTTATTTAGCTTACGTGATAAACTACAGGTCACATTTAAAAGAGCCGGCCGTGTGCTTAGTCAAAGATGCTTTGTGAGATAGTGGATTTATTTTTGGAAAATCTATTAGTGGACACATACTCAACGATACTCTACTACGTTTAATCCTCGTCTGGTTCCAAAAATGTAAAAACTACAACAACTTACTACAGGGAGGCTGCTAGTGGATGTTCTAGAGTCTCAGCTTGAAGCTAGGACAAAACACAGACCTCTAAGTCGTTCGCTTTGAGGCGTCAAACGTCATACCGATGTGCAACTGCAGGCGGCTGCACCGCCATTGGCTGGTGTGGGTTCCATTCGTCAAGGTGCTTCTCTTAACAATGTAGGCAATATCAGTTAGTGCCAACTTTAAAGACTCAACAGGCGACGATATATCAGCAGAAAAATTTATTACTGAAGCAAAGAGGATAATTTCGATAGCAAAACATCACTCTCAACCCTAAGGAGTTTTTGTGATTCTCTTAAAATTAGAGAAGCGACGAAGAGTGGAGCAACAACTACTCTCCAACTGACGACTGTGGCACATCCTTTTCAGCAGTACTGAGCTGCTGCTATGCTACCTTTGCTATAGCTCCTATGCTACTCACTACCTCAACTGCTCTCCTGACTCTGCTATGCTTCTCACTCTCTCTTTGTTGTTTGAGACGAAGTCTGTCGGCTACCGAATGCGTACCGAAAGCCGCTTACGATGTGGGTGAGCTATACAAAACTATATTGAGTAACACCCACATGGTCATTATGACTTTGTGGAGTTACAGACGGAGATACACATACTTAATTAGATCCCCAATTGGTGAGAGCGGTTTTATTCGGCGATTAGGGGGCCTTAGCATTCAATTGTTCGAGAATATAAAATTCATTGTGGGACCTGTGTCGGAGGTGTGATCGTGCACATTAGCCAAAAAAGAAATCGCATCTGGCAGATTATGTTGGTTGTTACGTGCTCCAAGTTACGTTACTACCTCTCAGAATGAGGGAGGGAAAACTGTTGTACAGGTGTTCGAATAGAGGTTAGATATATACTATAAAGTGATTGATCAGTTAAAGGAGATAGATTATTGCATCTGTTGTCAAATTATTCCTAATACACTAAAAGCACTATCTTAAGAATTGTCCCTAACTATTATAAAAAATAATAGAAGACTGTGGGTTGCCCAAAGATAACTTCAAACAGATTGTCCATTTAAGCCAGTAATCGATAGAACAAGCCGGTCAATGGCGTTGTCAAGAATACTACTGACATTCTCGGGGACGCATTGCCTATACAGCATTAAGTATAGATTCAAAATTAAAAAAACTCCGCATAATGTACCTGGTGAACAGCCATTAGACGACAGCATTCCCTCCACTTTGGAATCAACTGATGTCTACCCAAGGAACATGGCCGAAATCAGGTCTGGCTTTCATACGAATTAGGTAGTCGTAGAAGATCACGATTTCGACAGATTGCATCCATATTATCACAGAAGCATTTATTAAGTGCTCATTACATATTCCCTTAGTAATCTTAACTGGTGCACAATAATCAGAGGCTTGTCGTGGCTCTCGTTTATGAGCTACCGCCCGTTCCTCAAAATCTGTTTTGTCTTCACTAAATTCGCCTAGAGTCATTGCAAACTAATACAGTTTTTCTGAAAGGTCTCATAGGCTGCTGGGCAAGCCGACTTATTCAACCTCTTCTGTTCTCTCTGTTGACAATAATGCATTTGTATATGGCTCTCATAGAGCTCAATCTCGTTCGAAGCACTTTACAGATGCAACATAGAAAGCATTATTAAATTATTGCTGGCAAAAACCTCAAGAACAGGCATCGCTTAGGCAGGTATGTGCACACGAAGAACTAACCAAAACAACTAACAAAATTATGTTATAAACAGGTACGCTGTTAGCTTCTTTCGATCATTTTCCTCTCTGGTGCGTTGTGGAGTGCCCTGGTAATAAGTTCCAGGCTTTGAGAGCATAGCAACTACATAAGTTATCTGAAGAGCTTCTAGGTTCGTATGACGTGTGGCTAAACGATTTGAGCCAGAACATCAGGTTTCATGATTCTAAGCCTGTTTTATAGAGTATTTCAGATAGTTGGAGGAGAACCAGAGACCGAAGGGACCCACAAGTATGTGACAAAATCTTGAAGTCTATCCATCGCTAGATTTGGAGGCACTGCATATGAGAGATGAATGGTGCAAGGTAAATTTAAAGTGCTCCTAAATACTAACAGCTTACTTTCGCATTACTGCCTGGTGCATTTTAAAGTATGCTCTTTCTGAGACCTCGGAATGTTGCATAAATAACTTAATATAGCCTATTAAATTATTTTATATACGCACTTGGACTGTGAAAAAATCATTAAAACTAGTTGAAACTATTAAGTATTTTTATTGTAGATATTGAACTGAAAATACCTAATTGCGTATCACATAACACACTGGTACATTTTACGTGCATCTATAAATGGATTCGCAACTCAGACGTTGATCCCGTTGAGCTGAAGTTATTATATACAGATTCAGATGAAGATGAGCCGAATGTGGACCGTTGGATTACAATGTGTGGTATTAAGGATATCTCATACTTAGCTGAAAAATACAAGGCTCTGCTAAGATCTTGCGAGATAGTTTTGATTACGGAAACTAATCCTTCACAGCTGACTGTAAAGGTTGTTGTAAAATGGCAGTATGTGGTTGTGGAAAAAAAATACTTCTATTGCTTCGTCAAGGCCAACAATGGAACGCATACTCTGAGCATTGTATCTCAACCAGTATCGCCATCCATTTGTGGTAAGTACAGAACTTCTCAGTTCCTCATTTGAATTTGATTAATTATGACAGTCGGAAAATGGAGTGATGTGTTCACCTTGGCAGGCTACTGAGTCCAGAGGAAACAAGACTAACTTTAAAATTAAGATTTTGACATTTTAATAAACCGTTTTGCATATCATGCACCACTAGAATGGGCCGTATTCATGCAACTCTTCGGTATTGCAGAGTAAGGCTTTCTCCGGCTCTGTTAGCAGGTCTCATAGTGCTCAAAATGAGCCAGCATCACACGATGCTAATGCAGTTGTCAGGCGATCAAGCTTGGAATTGGAATAAACGGTAGGGCGATGCTGCCTCCAATTGGCTAATTGCTATCAGGAATATAGCCGGCTCCAAAGACTAGGTTATTGAAAACGGAAGTATTTGGATGCTATGGGTTTCTAGCTCTTTCTTGATCACCTGCCTTAAATCGTCGAACACAACTAGCTTAGCTAATCTTCATGAGGCAGTAATAAATTCTGAATGCAATACGACTTTCTGATGAATCACTGGCATGTGTATTACATTATTTGTCCAATTAAAATGCTAAACTAGTGAAGAGTGCACCAACTCGAAACTTATATAACCAATACCTATCGAAGCTAGTACTCATATGCTCTATATAAATGGTGCAGCTAAGTGAGGATAGTTTTGGGAAGTAGTTTTAATGCCCTGACGATGTAAAACGATAGCAGACCTAGACAGCACCGTATAGTTTAATTAAATAATCAAGTCAGTCTGCATGTTAAACTGCTAGTGGGCTAATATTTACTTATCCTCCGAGGATCTTCTGATATAAGGGTACCTCGGGGTCATTACGTTCGTCCAGTTCTTTTACGATGAATATTATCCTTCATGCCGACTCGATAGCCAAACACAATCAAGGCTTTCACTTCTATGATGATGACACACAGTTGTACCTTTGGTTCGATCCCATCCAACCCTCCAACCCATCAGATTCCCTCAAATCCCTTCTTGATGTATTACTGGCATAAGAACATGGACCTACGAGTTACGTTTAGGCCGTCTTACTAGTTAGAGGCAAAATAAGGGTCAGTCAAATATTGTGAAGCTTAACGCTCAAACCCGGCTGTCTCAGGGTCTCCTGTTGAATCCGCATTAAATCTAGGTGTCACGTTCCAAGGTGATTATTCATTAGATAACCACAACAACTCCACAGTCAAGTTCGCCTACATTCAGGTATATAACAATAACACAATTCGGGCTTGTTAGACGAGCCAACGACGTCTAAATTGGTCCGTCTATTTTTACAGCCCGTATTGACTTCTGTAGCACACTGCTGGCTAGCCTGTCAGACAGTGCACTCAATATTTTCCAGCTGCTGTAAAACTGTGGATAAAGGCTTAGCAGTCTTGAGCCTCACAGTTGCTACATCTCACCTCTTATAACTGACCGGCAGAGGCTCCCAATCAAGCAATGCATTTCAAGATTTTGTCACTGATCTCCAGGGCTCTTTATTCTTTGGTACCAGGTTACCAATAAGACCAGCTCCCCTACCAGACTAAAATAGTCAACTCACTTTTTGGAATCTAATTGATTACCTATACTTTGCACAAAGCTCAAATTCTTTGGAGACCGAGCCTTTAATTCGTGTGAACCCAAAGCCTGGAAGTCACTATCCATTCAAATCACGACATCTCTTAACTTGACCAAATTTAAAAATAATTTAAAAACGGGTCTATTGGTCGTATCATTTAGTTTCTCAATGTTTTTCGTCCTGAGTGTGCTTATGGGTGCTGACAAAGTGCATGCTGCCACTAATTGTACTTGCATGCTGATCTTAGGCATGTCATCCCTAACCTTATTATTCTTGTCGTTTATTGAGTAGGCTACAACAATCCATTTAAATCGTGCTTCCTCTGCAGCATATTTAATCAGCCTAGAAAGGGCTTGAGCTCTCTGAAGGTGCTTTATCACATATAACTTGATTATTAAAATTAAGTATACATGAGAGTGATTGCCTTTACATAGGACAAAGCTACTCATTAAAGGAAGCCGTAAAAAGATGTAGGCATGTACCTGGCCTATCTAGTGACATGCTTGCCAGCATTACATTGTCTAACCAGTTAAGTAGCAAGTCACATATGATGCAAATATAGGTACTATTTTGATTTTTTATATTTAGCTTCTGGTTTCCATCATGGTGGCATGAGACTATTTTCCTTCATGTATATTTAAATCGATAAAGTTAATGATAATATTTTAATACTCTCGGTCTGATAAATTAATTTGTATAGTAATAATTTAATTATCAGACAGATAGGTTTTGCATTTTCTTTATATTTACCCACAATAACAAGTTATTGACCTCAAGACCATTGGCAGACTTAAATTGTCTTCGTAATAATTAAAGTCCTTCAATTATCCACCAAGTCAGAGCTTTGCTACCGTGGAATAATTACTAAGCCCGTAATCTTTTAAACTTAGGCTGTGGTGGTATCTGATATCACTAAACGAAATTTAACTAGTGTACCATATGCACGAGAAATAATTCTAGACCCTATAGAGATTTACTGCATAGATGTATTGGTTTTTAAATAGCGATAGAAATTAGCCTTTATGCCAATTCGTTAGCACCATCGGCCGCTAGCACTTCGGTCACTCCTTTAAGGAATAGTAAGTGGTTCTTGGTTTATTCTTTTTGTTGCAGGAAAATAATAATAGTAATAAAAATGTTAATAATGGAATTGATAACGCGCCCTTAGAGAACCTGATCTCTTTCTAGGCGCTTTACATTTACTGCAAAGTTAAATGCAATTGAATGGTAAGTAAAATCATGCTTAATAAACAAATAAAATGAATTACATGGTTAGGAGTGACATGCACAGAATCAGCATGTGAATGTGGTCAGTGGCAGCATGTACAGTGTCAGCATACAAAAGCACATCTAGGACAAATCACAGGGACCCACTAAATGCTGTCCTAAATGGGTGTGTTTTTAAATTCTTTTTAAATGTGGTCTGGTGAGGGGATTTTCTGTCTCAAGTCGGGAGCGAGTTTCAGGCTTTGGGTGCATACGAACTGAATGCACGGTCTCCAAAAAATTTGAGGTTTGTATGGGGTATGTGTAGACTGTTGGATTCCAAAAAGCTGGTGGCACGATGCTTGGCCTCATGGGGAAGCATATCTGAGAGATAGACTGGAGCAAAATAATGAAGTGACCTAAAAGTGAGCGACACAACCTTGAAGTCAATCCGTTGCTTGACTGGTAGCCAGTACAGGTCGGCGAGAAGTGGAGTAATAAATAAACTGTGAAGCTCACGAAAGGCATGCCTAGCTGCTGAGTTTTGCACCAGCTGCAATCGCTGGATCGCACATGCCGGTAGACCAGTGAGCTGTGAGTTGCAGAACTCAAAATAAGATTTCACAAATGCATAGACCAACTTTAATGTGGTGTCCCAATCTAAACAAGCCCGAATTTTAGCAATTTTATGAAGCTGAAAATCGGCCGATTTGAATGAGTAGCTAATACCGTCGTCTAAGGAGAGGTCACTTTGGAATATGACACCTAGATTTCAAGCTGATTCAATTAGAGATAAGCTGACAGAGCCAATTTTAAGATGCAGCCTTTACAATTTGTGAATCAAACTGGGTTTGCCCGTCACTAGTAAATTTATTTTATCGTCATTTAGATTTAGAAACTTAGCTGCCATCCAGGTGCCGATGTCATCAATACACGCTCCTAGTGAGTTGAGAGAATTTGAAGTGCTCGAAGATGTGAGGGATCAAAGCAAAGGTACAACTTGAGTGTCATCCACATGGATGTGAAAGCCTAGATTTTGCTTAGCAATCACATCAGCAAGAGGGAGAGTATAAACCGTGAAAAGAACCGGACCTAGCATGGAGCCCCGGGGAACGCCCAATTTCAGAGGTACCTCAGATGATCTTTGTACATTCACGGTAATGCTCTGGAGTCTCCCACTGAAATAGGACCTGAGCCACTGCAGAGCAGTGCCAGTGATGCCCAGGCGAGATCAGTATCGCTCTACAAGAATTGTGTGATTGGTGGTATCAAAAGCTGCCGAAAGATCGAGCAAAAAAAAGCAGAGACACTCTACCCATGTCTGCATTCCTAAGTAGGTCGTTGTATACCTGAAACAATCCTGACTCTGTGGAGTGTGTAGAGCTAACGCCAGACTGGAACTTACTAGCAAGGTTTGAGGTTTCAATATATGAGTTCAGCTGGTCCACCACGACACGTTCCAGTGTCTTTGATAGGACTGCTAGAAGGGAGACTGGGCGGTATTGGCTCAGGTTTCCTTGGTCTAGTGTCGATTTCTTGAGAAGTGGCTTAGCAACAGCTTTTTGAAAGGTTCTTGGATATGACCTGAGGCTTATGACATATTAATGATGTTGTTTATGCATGGCAGCAGCAGATCAATGCAACATGTGAGCAGGACAGTGGGAATAGGGTCCAGTAACATGTTATCTACTTTGATTGAGATACAAACTTCAAGACTAGATCACTAGTGACCTTCCCAAATGTTGGCATTGAAGTGCGGCCAGGAATCGGGGAAAACATTCTAGTGGAGATATTGTGATCGTGGGGATGGATTCCTTTATCTCGTCTATATTTAGCACAAAGAATCGAGAAAAACGATCGGCTAGATCATCACAAGGATCATTAGGTAAGGAGCTAACCTGGGAGCAGTTGCATAGATGTTTGATCGTCAACATCAGCATTTTTAAAGGGTGCATCTGTGATTCAACAATGTTTTATAGAAGCTAGACTTGGCCTTTGCTAGGATCGATTGGTGCGACTAACAGTAGTTTTCATATGCCTGTAGATTGACAGTCAGTCCAGATCTTGTGTCTGCTTTTTCAAGCTTTCGCTTAGTAGACCTGGCTAGTTTAATGTCTGTGGTAAACCATAGGCCGTCCGGGCTGAGGCGCACAGTGTGCTTGGTCAGAGGTGCAAACTCGTCGAGCGTGTCAGCTATTGTCGTGTTGTAGCTATCTACCAATGATGACGGATTGGAGGGAGGACTGAGTAGAAGGGGTGAAGCAGATATTCTCGTACGGACAGCATCGATGTCAAGGGTCTTGAGGTGTCGCAATTAACAGGTTTTTTTAGAGGAGGAGGTGGGCGTACACTGTAGATTGAATGAGATCTGCATGTGGTCAGATAAGCAGGATTTGGTGATGACAACGTGCAGTTGCATGAGATAATTTGATCGAGTGGGTAACCCTTGATGTGAGTAGGGCCATGCACATCAGCCACAAGATACAGTGAGTCTGTCAATGCACGAGCTTCGGTGCTGAAAGCCTCAGATAAGTTGTCAAAGTGAACGTTGAAATCACCCATAACGAAGAAGGATCGATTTATTGCACACAGAATCAAAATGAGATCGGATAAATCTGAGATATAGAAGGATTTGGTACATGGTGAGCGATAGACTACTACCACTATTGGTATATTGTTTTCGGATGAGACCAAGACAATTGATTCAAAAGACTGCATCGAGGGTACTACAAATGGCTTGAAGTAGAATTTTGAGCGAACGATAATTGCGACTCCAACTCCAGTTTTGATCGATCTAGGAGTGTGAAAGAATGAGAAACTAGACGGAGTAGCATCTTTAATTGTTGGGCAATTTATTGATTTTAGCCAATTTTCAGATAGGGCGAGCAGGACGATACCATTTTCAGAAATAAGGTCGCTTATTACCAGAGGCTTATTGCACATTGAGCTATGATTTCAAATGCAAGCGTTAAGTCTGGCCGATGGAGTTATAACAGGCCTAACGATCACGAAGTTAGAGAGATTTACACTGTGGCTAGTGGGGGAGCATGCTGTGCAGTACGACGCAATGGTAGGAATACCAAACGAGTGGGAACTCAGCTCGAAGTTCCCACCCAATGAGCCGAGTCTGACCTTGCGGCTCAGGCCACCACGGCGGCTACAGGGTGCTTTTCCTTTGTTAATAAATTATTCACGAATCTTAGCAACAGCATTTATATCTTGAAATGACTTTGATCCACGATGACGAAGCGATAGCAGCTGCTGTCAATCATACCTACGGTGCAGGTTACTAGCCCCCAGCTTAGCTAAGGCAGTGGCCAGCTTGGGAGAACCTGCAGCCCGAAGTGATAAGCGTTTAAATATCCATAGGCACGTAATTTCTTACGCATTGTGATCAAATAACAATCAGAATAACTGTAAACAGGTCTTAGCTATATCGTTTCCGTATACGATGTTCGCAAGAACTTCGGTTTTCGGAAGGGTTGTGCAAAGAACACGAATGCTCGTTAGAGCTCTCTATGTCAGGACTACGATATAAATAGACGAGTGATCACTGGTTGACATCTACTCGGAATTGTATGTGCTCAGCTACTTTTGAGGGAAACGCTTATCTGAAGTTACTTTCATTCCACAGGTTGGCTGGTAAAGTATGATAAGCAGGCGTCTACATCCAGCGGTTACATGATTAGATGATTTATCCAGACTGTTTGAATCGTCTCATTATATTGCTGCAAAAACAACTCTTTTTCTTAGATTGTTGTGCTCAAGACTGCGGTAAAACATCTTAATTTTTTAAAATCAGATGTAACTGCTGTTTTTACTTTAAGATGAAGAAGAAGAGTATTTAGAATCAACGACCATTCATCCCAAGTTCAGAGGTTAGTCGTGTTGCAAAGTATGGTCTCCACATGTTTGGCTTACCATCGCAATATTTTTTGCAAGTTCGTACTTTAAAGACTTTCAGAGGAGCTCTAACTTAAAGGTAAGATTTATTTGTTGGACTCTAGCGTCTTTTTGAAACGGCTATAGTTGATCTAACCATCTTGTTTCATGTATCTTCGAATACAAAGTGGAATAACCACGACAAGTCGATAATATCTTAGCAATGCCAAGTATATTAACAATATTATTTTACTTTGCATAAGCAACAGCAACATGCTCATGTCTACAATCAACCATCGCTAAATCACTTCCAGACTAGCTCCTTACCTACTTATTCCTAAAGCGATCTAAATGAGTGGGCTTCTATGGCTTTTTTTCAGCAAAGTAAATGAGATTAAATCGTCCATCCCTTAGATAGCCATATTACTTCTGGGCTCCCATCGTTCAGCGAAAACCACACAGAATGTCTTCTTCAATTCCGTGATCCACTTTACTGTCAGCATTCCAGGCAACCACGGTGACCTCATCCTAAAATTCATCTCCCACATAATAGGGTGATTATCCCTCTAGTACCTACTTCCACCTCACTACATATATGATGTATGTCTTTGCTGCTGCCATGCATAATAGACATAATCAAATATCCTTTGCATCAGATCTTTCCCCTGTGCCTCCCAAAAAGCCATCTTGTTAAATAAAATATTAAGAAATCAATGTTCGACATTGATTAGAAACTTATACTTACGACCCCAACAGACCATGCTTCTTACAGAATGCATAGTAATTGTAGCTGGAGCATTATGATGTAGGATAGTAGACTTAATTGTAGCGTCAAGCAACACTGTTTTTGTTACTTCATTTTGAATAGGTAGCATTTTATTTTATTGGAGTTGAATTGGCATCTATGGTCAATCTACTTGTATTCCTACGTCCACAAACTCTTTATTCAGTCAGTTTTCAAATCCAATGAAGAGTTAAAATATGGAACGGTAATGAACGTCCAGGAGTCATGCTCAAACAAGCAAGAGGAATTGCAAAACTGCAAACCATTTGACTAATGCTGAAAAATTCAGTTGAAGTTATTTAAAGTAATCTTTTGTTTGGGATATTAGTTTGTATAATACATTTATTGCCACGCTCGCAAAGGAGGCAAGCACAGACAAAAGCGCATGCTCACTAAGTCATAAAAATAATTATTTTGCTTTAATATTGGCATTGGTCGTCCTTATATATAATAATAATAATATGTATTATATATATATATATATAATATATACTATAATAATAATATTAATAATAATAAATATACTAGTAATGTAATAAATATCATAATAATGATATATCATGTATAATTTATTTCTATAGCGCCCCAAGAGAACTTAATCTCTATTCAGGTGCTTCACATATGCCTCGGGGCTCGAGCCCATGACCTCAGTCAGACTTGGTCGGAGCCAGCACCTTAACCGCTAGACCAAGCCAGCTCCTTTGTCGAAACCATTCTTCGGAAGGAAAGATCTTATAAAATGGTCTGAATTACTTTGTAGATAATAATAATAATAATAATATTGCACTTGATAAAGCGCCCTCAGAGAACTTAATCTCTTTCTAGGCGCTTTACATTTGCTGCAAAGTGATACGCAATAGAATAGTATGTAAAATCATGCTTGAAAAACAAA